>CM030789.1:47267500-47652500 GCA_018127125.1 Rhododendron griersonianum | reverse complement strand
CATGGTCTTGGTAAAAAGGTTTTTGTTAATTCTGTTGGGTTTCTGCGTGTCCGGCGAACTGGTTTGGCTGCCAGCAGCAGTCAGTACATTGATTTGTTAGATGATACAAGAATACATCCGGAATCTTATGGTCTTGCTCAGGAATTGGCCAAAGATATTTTTCTTGCAGATGTGGGAGATGATAATCAAGATATGCATGAGGATGAGGATGTGCTGGAGATTGCAATAGAGCATGTTAGAGAAAAATCTGATCTATTAAAAAGATTTAATGTTGTCGAATATTCTAAGGACAAGGGATGGGAGAATAAGAGAGAAACTCTTGATAAGATAAGATTGGAGTTGATACAAGGCTTTCAGGACTGGCGTAGACAGTATGTTGAGCGAAGTCAGGAGGAAGAATTTTATATGATTTCTGGGGAGACAGAGCATACCGTTGCTGAAGGAAGAATTGTGCAGGCAACAGTACGCAGGGTGCAAGCTCAAAGAGCAATTTGTGCGCTTGAATCTGGACTGACTGGTGTGCTTACTAGAGAAGACTATACAGATGATTGGAAGGAAGAAGGTGATCTGTCAGAGAAATTGCATGAAGGTGATATTCTTACGTGCAGGATCAAGTCGATTCAAATCAACAGGTACCAGGTCTTCCTAACTTGTAGAGAAAATGACATGAGGAGTAACCGCTACCAGAATCATCGAACCATGGACGCGTTCTACCATGAAGACCAGAGCAGCTCACATAGTGACAAAGAGAAAGCTCGCAAAGAAAGGGAGATTGCTAAGAAGCATTTCAAACCAAGGATGATCGTTCATCCTCGGTTCCAAAATATTACAGCAGATGAAGCAATGGAGGTAAGTTTCTAATATGTTATTACTGTTATTTCCCTGCTAGTTAAGAATACATATAGGGGTGATTTATTCTTGCAGCTCTCTCGCATCTTAATTATGTTTGTATTTTATATGCTTTCAACCTATGATATGGACACTTAAATATGTGGAGGGAATGTGACCAACACCGAGATACTTGAGTCATGGTATGTGCAAGTACTCTTTTTAGCTTATACCTTATGTTGAATATATGTTAGTTTACCCTTGAAAGTAAAAGAAACATTTAATAACATATCAAATCAAGAATTTTTTCTGTGTCCTTGAACTATGGTATTAGGTGAATTGAACACGAATTTCTTACCGGTGTCCGACGCCATACCCAAGTCCGTGTTAAATAGCCTCCAAACCAATCATTTTTTGCATAAAATCACAATTTCATAGTTCGAATTGTGAAGGGCAGACCATCAGAAATAGTTTTGGATGAATGTTGTTTTCATGCATAATAGTGATGCTTGTTTTTAGCAGTTAGGAATCACGAGGGATTGAGGACTTGCAAGAGCATATTTTAAACACATTACTCCCTCCGTCCCATTTTCATTGTCCATTTTTGAATTGCATGCCATTTTTGAATTGCTTATATCTTTCAATCTATAATATTTTTCATAATTTTGAAAACTTTGTATTATAGAACTAATCGAGATCTATCAAACAAGATCCATATTGCATATTTTTCAAGATCCACACTAAAAGATATAGGCAAAAGACATAAAAGAGACGAATAGAATAATGGACAATGAAAATGGGACGGAGGGAGTATTAATGAAGTCCGGATATGATTCAGACTTAAATTTTGAGTCATTGAATTTTCCTTGGAAAGACATTGAGATAATACTGGGAAGGAGCTTGTAGGATTTAAAATGTTCTGTCTTCTGCATTTCTCATTTGTATTTCCTATATGCTCTATTCTCTTCTGTGGGGTACTTCTTGCTTATTCATGTACATTCTCTGTTCATCTTTCTTTGCGTAGTTCTTGTCTGACAAGGAACCAGGTGAAAGTATTTTCCGTCCTAGTTCTCGGGGGCCCTCATTTTTGACGTTAACTCTCAAAGTTTATGATGGGGTATTTGCTCACAAAGACATAGTTGAAGGTGGAAAGGAACACAAGGACATCACAAGCTTGCTTCGCATTGGGAAAACGTTGAAAATCGGTGAGGACGCATTTGAGGACTTGGATGAGGTCAGTGCAATTGCATATCTTCCGTCATGATTTTCAGGGGATTTCTTTTGGTTGTCCTGATTACAAATTACATGTCAACAATTTGGTGGAAGGTAGTTACATTACTTCCCAATTTAAATAAATGGTGGTTAACGTAAGATCTTCATCCTGCTTACAGGTTTGAACAATTTTTGGTGCCTTTTATAATTTTGGTTAAATGCCGTCTTTAGTTGTTACTTTCTTTACCATCCACAATATTTGTTTCTATTTATAATTTCATTATTACTGTGCTTGTAGTAGCTTTTCTCATGATTTTTAAAGTGACATTCCCTCGCTTGCTGGAACTCTACCTTTTTTGCCTTGAAACAGATGATATAAGAAAACATGTTTCAGGTGGAAGAATGCTAACTAGAAATTGTTGCAAGCATATTTTGATAAGTTGGATCCAAGCATGTTTATTAATGAGCTTTCAAGTGTTGGCTGGTGCTTGAAAAGAATCATCAGGTTTTCTGATTTCTGTTCCACTTCCATATTTTTCGATACTTGAGATACCATTAAGCTGGGACCACAACCGTATTGCGGGCCGCTAAAGCTATGTTAAACCATGTTACATCTTAATGTATCATTAGTTACTTACTATAGACCTGACCAAATTCATTTGCTTCTTGAATTTCCTGGGAAGGAATATTTGCTGAAATTGTTGTGATAATCCCATCAACTCGCACCTGCTAAGCTTTGGCGATTTAGAACAACTGCATAGAAGTGCTCATTAGGAAAATATATTATGTTTCGTCTGATATTCTGGATAGCGCTTGGCCACTTAGATTCGTTGTATGAATGTTGACTCAACATGTGGGGTGATGACTTAATATATTTGATATACATGTGGGGATCTACTAAGCCTGTTTTTTTTTTTTTTGCTATTAAATGCAGGTAATGGACCGTTATGTTGATCCATTAGTGACTCATTTGAAGGTAATGTTGAGCTACCGCAAGTTCAAGAAGGGCACTAAAGCAGAAGTTGATGAGGTGTTGAGAATTGAGAAATCCGAGTATCCGATGAGGATTGTTTATTGTTTTGGCATATCACATGAACATCCTGGCACATTTATTCTTACATACATACGGAGCACAAACCCACATCATGAGTATATCGGCTTGTATCCAAAGGGATTCAAGTTTCGGAAGAAGATGTTTGAGGACATTGATCGGCTCGTAGCATATTTCCAGAGGCATATTGATGATCCACAACATGACTCTGCGCAATCAATTCGATCAGTTGCTGCGATGGTGCCAATGCGAAGCCCTGCAACTGGGGGGTCCTCAGGTGGGTGGGGTGGTTCCGCTAGTAATGACGGTGGCTGGAGAGGAGATCGGGAAAGAAATCCAGGTTCACGATCAGGTATGTTGGTAAATTGTTGATGTCGTGCTTTGGTATACTTGCGTATAGTTTTTTGTTTGTTTGTTTTGCTTCGTGTGTGTGACCTTTCTCAACAAGCCCCTTTATTAGTTTGGTTTCTTGTTTCCACTTGCTAAAAACTTGGAAAATGTAGGACATGGTCACAAAAGCATCCATACTGGATGATAAGTACTTTCTGGGAGTAGAACTGTATGAATGTACCGCATTTTTGCTGTAGCTGTATCAATTCTGCGGTCTGTTCAGCTTGTCTTGGCTCTTGGGAATTACAGCTCGTTTCAATCTGATTTTTTTATGCCACATTCAGCCTGAGAGTTGCTAGAGGCATGATGCATTTTGTACCTCAAAATAGAGTTTTGAGGCATTGCATTTGATGTGATTAAGTGTAGCTTGGTAATCGTAAATGCACCCGTAGTCTGTTTATTGGTAGCCTAGCTGCTACCTCTCCTACTGGTAACAAACTTGTTTGTGGGGGTAAGGATGATTGCTTGAGCTACCTGCAGTTGTTCCATTCTTATTTCTCTTCATACTTGGATCATTTTGAAAAAGTACCTACAGTGAAGATGACGTATCTCCTAACTGTGAAACAATAATTTGTAGAGTAATAATGTAAGGGAGGTTTTTTGTCTTGCATTCCTTTTGCCAAATATACTTGTACTGATTTAGCTATCTTGTCAATCTTGATATGGTTTACTGATACAGAGGATATGTTTTGCCTTTACAGGGAGAGGCAATGGTGATAACAGGGGCAGCAATCAGGATGGGCACCCAAGTGGGCTTCCCAGGCCCTATGGTGGCCGAGGCCGTGGCCGAGGCTCTCATAACAGCAGTGGTGATAATGATGGTAATGATGGGCGGGATGGGTGGGGCAGCTTTCCAGGTGCCAAAGTTCAAAATTCTCCAGGCAGGGAGGCTTTTCCTGGTGGTTGGAGTGGGAGTGGCAGTGGCAGTGGCAATTGGGGTGGTGGTGGAAGTGGTGATGGTGTAAGTGGTGGTGGTGTAAGTGGTGGTGGTGGGAGCGGTGGTGGTTGGGGGAGTGGTGGTGGTGGCGGTGGTGGTGGTGGTGGGGGTGGTTGGGGAAGCAGTGGTGGTGGTTCCAGTGATGCGGATGCTGGTGGTGGAAATTCTGGCTGGGGTGGCACCAAGTGGTAGAGTGCCCCAAGTCTGTTTGGATTTTAATGGTATGGATTTTAATGGTATGGCTAATGGGCATATGATTTTGCAGTATTGCCCCAGTTGAATAGTAGCGTACTTATCCAGTTGAATAGTAGCATACTTCTCCTGTTTCTATTCCTAAAAAAGTAGATGTCCAGTTTCTATTTATGTAGTCTTTATCTAGTATGTGATACGTTTCTCATGTGCCCAGTATTTTGGAAAGCACTTTTTTTCCCCTTTTCGATAACAAGACTACATAAATACAAGTCCATCCTTTGCTCATTCAAAGCCCGAAGGCATTACAGAAATCTTCAAAAGATTAGGAGAGAACCAAAACTACCTAATCCTAGATACATACACATCTTCAAAAGATTAGGAGAGAACCAAAACTACCTAATCCTAGATACATACACCTAACTATCGCAAATGCAAGTTGGCAAAATGTCGATACATAAGAATCAATCGCAGAAGAGGTAAACCAACAAGGGCCCCCAGTTCAAACCTTAGGAGCGCACATAAGAAATTTGGGTCCTTGTCAGTGAGTAAAGACGCAGGCAGGCAAAATGACACCTAAATCCACTTACACGGGCACTGGATCAAACCTATGTGAGCCCAGTCACTTCGAGCTCAGGCGCGCAAATGGACAACCGCCGGCAAGCCGATGGGCCGATGCAACTACAGCGAGGTACTGGATATCACCTCTGAGAAACCAGAAACACAACTATAATCGCGAGAAACAACACGAAGCAGCTAAAAACTACTAACATAATTACAAAAATTACTAACCCACCACCTTCACCCACCGAATCTGGGGAAACCAGATCGATACAGTCACCAGACCGGGAGAAACCGAGCCATAGACAGCTGGTTAAAGAAGAAAAAACAAAAGAAAAACCTAACTGAGCCACACCTTATTAGCCACGCCGTCGACCACCGCTCGCCGGACCACCACGCACCGATCTGAACCAGAAAGCCGAGCACGAAGGACAGAGAACCGTCACAGAGGCCGGGCCACCGAATCCATAAAACAGAAGCAAGAAACGGATGGGGGGAGAAAACGGGAAAGGATCAACAGAGGGCAGATTTGGTGGGTGGGGGAGAACAGAAGGGAGAGTAAAAAATGTTATACAGTAGCATTTAATTTTGCAAGTCCTTGGTGTTAAGGCGGTGATTTAGAATTGGATCACGGGCGGAGGCGGCCCACAGCCTCTCACACAGTACAATCGACACCACGCACAGCGACCCTCTTTTTGTTTCCTAACCCCCGGGGGTGGCGCGTGGGTCTCATTGTATGTTTTTCACTACTCCCTACATTGGAAGCAATTGGCTGCTAATGTAATGCATATACGAAGTAACCGTGTCAATTCAACATTCATGACCGACCAGTAAGGTTACACGGGGATGCTGCCAAGCGGGAGTCCTTGGCAGTGGTACTGAGCGGTCGATCCAGCCGTTCATTTGGACAATTAACCGCTCGAATGTTAATGCGAGTAATGGACAGTTAACAAACACCCCCACTTGGCAGCATCTCCCATTCCGGTTAAGTTAGCTGAACTCTTCACTAATTTTGACAGTAATTCTGTCGCACACACTTCCTTCAAGTTCGAGAACTCTGCTTCTTATAGAGAATTGAAATCACCAAAACCGAGATAAATTTAGGTAATTTCCGAAAAGGTATCATTCAAATGCATTTAATGACTATCGAACCATGGCTAATCAATTGCATTAAAATTGTTTGAAAAAAAAATAAGGTAATTCAGAGAATCTATGGTTGAATATTGAAGATTGACTGTAGTTAATTTTAGGAAATAATTTTGCCACCTCCTTTTTTGCTAACGTCACTCTCCTGCAAGTGTATTTTTTAAAGATTGACTGTAGTTAATTTTAGGAAATGATTTTGCCATTCCTTTTTTGTTAACGCCACTCCCCTGCTTTTTGTACCAAAAATACACTTGCAGATGAATGGCGTTAACAAAAAATGGAGTGACAAAATCAACCGCCTTAATTTTTTTTCCATTTAGTCGATTGTGCATACTTTAATCCCAGCTTCCCTCCGATCCTTGAAATGGACTGATCATTTTGTTTTGCTCATTGAAAACATTAATCATGTAAAAAATCAAGTTGATTGGTTATCCTTTTGGTAAAATTTGGAACACATTTATCTCGCAAACAATAATATTGCAATAGTGTAGCAAAACCCATTTCATCCATTTTTTACTACTCCATATGTGTTCCGCAACCATATCAAATGAAGGAACTAAGGTTTTTTTTTTTTTTGTCTTCATTCAATTTTTTTTCGCCTTTGTTAATTCATACTCCCTCCGTTTCAAAATGAGTAACTTTTTGGAACTCTGTGTCATTTGAAAATGTTTATACCTTTTGATTTATAAAGTTTTATGTGATTTTGAAAACTTCGTTTAATAGAACTAATTAAAATCTATCAAACAAGATCCATATATATATTTTTAACATTCATATATATTGAAAGATATAAGCAATTGAAAATGACACGCTTTCTCAAAAAGGTCACTTATTTTGAAACAGATGGAGTATTTATATTTTATGAATTAATAGTTCATCTCGACAAGGAATCTAAAATAACTCCCTCGATCCCAAATTGTTGGTATTTCTTTTCTTTTTTGGATGTCCCAAAATGTTAGTCTCTTTAAAATAAAAAAAATATCAAACTATGAAAGCTTTTAGTTTTTCAAAATTGTCCCTAAAAAATAGTTATAATTGTGTTAAAAACATAGAATACAAGGGCATGTAGAAAAATTATGCCTCACAATTTGAATTTGATCCAATCATTGCTTGCCCCCTTAATATTTATCTTCCCCAAACGAAACAAGCAATTTGGGACGTAAGAAATATAAATAAACTTCAACCAAGATTAATTACATAGATTCATTTCTCCTCCCATGTCAAATTTGCTATGTAATGTCAAATCTTTCCTTGTGTTTACTCTACTTACAAAAACTTAACAAAATAAAAATAAAAATAGAATTAAAGTGAAAACATATTACTAAAAAAACAAATTTGGCATATTGATTAGAGTAGACATTTAAAAATGTTGAATGTCACATGTCAAAGTGCCACTCGATTTGGCACTTAAATTTGAAGCCAAGTTGCCAATTTTTTTTGTAGGTTCAATTTTTATAGAATTTCGCTTCCGAATTGAATCTAATTATTTCAGTGGACGGTGAAATTAATTCTTAAAAATAAAGTAAAGACTAGATAAATTGATCTGACCTTAAGTGAAAACTTGGAGCCCCAATAGTTAATACGGTTTGGTGGTGGGTTTGGTTTCTACGCAATTAACCGTATTCGATTATTTGGATTAGACTGCAAGAAAATAATTTTTTGTGAATTCCATATTTTCGGCATAGATGGCATGCCGCGCCCTTCACTGAATGAGGAAGAGAATTAATTGAGGTGTGCGTAAGTTAGCTTGGAAATCTAGGGTGATAATTTTCGACACTGCGCGAGAACACAACACAAAGTTAGCGGATTCTAACACGGAATATGAATATAACACGACACGACAACATGAAAAGCTAAACAGATCGAGTTAGGGTTGAGATAATTGACACAAACATGAGTTGACACGCTTCAGTGTGGAAATTTATAAAAGGACACAATAACACGACACAAACCGGACACAAAGTTAGCGGGTTATGGTTAGTTATTTCTTACACGGACACACGAATACGACACGACAACACAGAAAAACTAAACAAGTCGGATTATGATTAAGAGAGTTCCGACACAAATACAAAAAGATACTACTACGACACGAGACGAACACAATATTCACCCCTGCGGAAATGTGACCGCAGGAAAAAGAAAGAAGAAGGGGGAATTGATTTTGTCACTCTCCTTTTTGTTAATGTCACTCCTCTTCTCTCCCACAAAATAAATCATCTAACACAAAGGGGAGTGCCATTAACAAAATGGAGAGCGACAACATCAATAAATAAAAAAATGGAAAAGGACAAAACGAGAAGCCTGTACGACAATTTACTCCGGTCACGGGACTTGACCCTTTTCTCATTCAAAACCTTTCCCACCATATTTTCCGCTTCTTTACTCCTCCCTGCCACCGCCGCCTAATCCCTTCTCTCTCCTCTTAATTACTTCCCTAGGGGTATATATACACACAAACCCACGCAGTACATGGCTTTCCATTGTCCCCATTCAAATTCGGCAAACCAAAAACCTCTCGCTGCCGCCGCGTGGGCCTCAGATGGACGGCGGAAGTGAAACCTCCGGCGGCGGGGGAAGAGGAGGGAGGAGTTGAGGAGGTTCGAGTGCTTGTCGCCGCGGTCGCTGCTGTCGCGGTGGTTTTCTTCGTCGGAGGAGAAGGTGAGGAGAGAGTCGAGGAGGGAGGGGGTGGGCAGGGAGGTGGCCCAGGTGGGGTGTTCGATGGAAGGTCTGAATGGGGAATCATCGTCATGCGTTTTGGGGTTGAGAAGAGAGAGTCATAGTCACGAGGCATCAGGTAACGGTTTTGAGGATCATCTCCCCCTCCGTAAAACCACCATTTGTGTAGGTGGTAACAATCTTGATCCCGGACCCACAACGATGATGGTCCAGAATCAAGATTTTAGATATGGGTCGTGGCCATTACTGATCGTATGGCCGATATGTTACTGTTGTTAACCTCCTGATGCTGTAACACCTCGATCTACTGGTGATATAGAAAATAATCGCATGCGTATCGACTAGTTTCCGTCACTTACCGTTTTCATTCATAAACAGGTTTATGGCCGTTACGGGTGATTTAGTCACTTTAAATTTTTTTGGTCTAAAATGATTTTAAAAATTCACAACCGCTACTACCGATTCTTCGATGCTTCCAAACTGTTACGCCGCCACCGTTGCTGCTACTTGTCTAAGTGTCTCAATACCATTATTTACAAACTTGTTCGGAATGTTGTTTCAAAGAAGAACATTGATTACAAAGAATATAGTTGATTGAACATCGATACACTAGACAATTTAGATTTTGTTTGATAGAAGTTTTGTTTTTAAGTTTAAATTAGGATTTGCCGTCAAGTATATAGGGCAATAAACTGATATGTGATTTGTTCACATGCCTATCAGTATTTCGATTAAGAGTTTAAATTAAGATTTGCCGTCAAGTATATAGGGCAATAAACTGATGTGATTTGTTCACATGCCTATCAGTATTTCGATTAAGCTATTTGTTACAAAGATTTTCTTCTCTGGAAGACATACAAGATGAATAGTCTGGATCATCTTAGGTTACAATAGAGCCCACTGATGGTGGCTTAGGAGTGATATGGAGGGGAGCTCATCCCTCCATTTTGGGTTTCTTTTGGCAATATTTGTGGGCTTTTTAAAATGTATAATGTGTATCTAGCTGGTTCTGCCAATGTTTAAGTTGTATGAATGGTTAAGAAAACAAGATGGTACTGTCCTGTCTGTTTGAAGATGTAATGTAGACTAGTCCTGTGAGTTTGCTTTAGTGATGATATATTTACTTTGCAAATTGTGAAATTTCGATGGAGATAAGATACCTAATATAAAATTTGTAAAACCAAGAAGTTCAACTGATAAGTTGTTATCCAACAATGTTTGCTTCATTTTATTGAACGGTTGGAAAAAGAACAAAGGTTTCACGAGGAGTTGAATTTTCTTGAGCTCAATAGGCTTCTGCAACTAGTTAAGTGGGTTTTATTCATCTACACATGGCCATATTGTCGGTTTATCTTCGTATATTGCATTATCATTTTGAATTTAACTCATTATGTGTGTATTGCTGGCTCTCTTGTACTTGTGGAAATCTGTTTTTGTGCTGTATAAGCACCTTTTTTCCAATTTAGAGCTAAATTATTGTGACGAAGTTTTACATGTTATGCATCCTATCATAGATAAGCAGTTACTAGATAGATGAGCAGAACAATGGTTTGCTCTTGTATCCTTTTATAAAAGGTTATGCGCCTAGCCACTACAGCATGAATTCAATCATAACTAACAGAACTCACCATGTTTTGATACACAAGTGTTTCACACCCTAACAACGGATCTACAGATCCGTCGATCATGTGTTGATTCCTTCTCAAAACATTAATACGCAGACTAGTCTCCTTGAATTGTGGATCAGGGGCATTTAGTTGTGGATGTATGATGTATCAGATGTTGGCACACACTTCTATTGCGTGGCTGATATATTCTACACATTGTTTATGTGCATTTCCCATATTTCATATACAAGTGTCACTGCTAAGCGAATGACAAGTAAGTTATCTGGTAAATGCAGCCTTAGTGCATAAGACTTCGTTTCTGATTGAGCAAGAGTGCTTAGTGTATGTTTGACTGTATATGGCTCTCTCTTTTTATTTGTGAACCTTTATTGACTTAAATGGGATACTTATAACTGCAACCTCAACTTGTGATACATCTAAAGTAGCTATCATCTTCTACTGGTAATTGCTTAAATCCTCTCTTGTTGGAGTTCTGTGTCCTGACAGGGTACTTGACGAAGCAGCTTAAGTATTCACAGATTTTCTTTATTTTACAGTTTCAATCGTTTAATGTCTTAAGCCTTTGTGATTTTGTCTTTTTAATCCAATTTTAAAAAGTTCTGTTGCTTTTTTTCAGTGTATTGATTGATCTCTTTATACAGGACAACACAGGAAGGATGATTGTTTCAACATGGCACTTGGATTTGGTCTA
This sequence comes from Rhododendron griersonianum, assembly GCA_018127125.1. Taxonomy (NCBI): domain Eukaryota; kingdom Viridiplantae; phylum Streptophyta; class Magnoliopsida; order Ericales; family Ericaceae; genus Rhododendron; species Rhododendron griersonianum. The sequence continues at coordinate 47,641,188 of CM030789.1, read as the reverse complement.
TTTTATCTTCTTGCTGCAAGTAAAAATGAGGTCACTAAGATGATAGAGTTACGGAAAGAACTGGAAATGCTTCTTCAAAATGCCAAAGAGAAGCTCCAGAGCCAAAACAGGGCAATACTCTCGCAGCCATCTGAGTCAAATGTGATTTCGACTTGCTCAACTTTTGACGTCCAAGAAAGTCTAATCTCCAATGGGAGTGTTTCACTTCAAAGTCAATTCTTCTTCAAAAACCAAGTAGATTCAGAAACTCCTGAGCAATGTAATCACTCTCTTACTTGCAAAACAAGTAGACAAGAAAATTGCATACAAGGGATAGATCAGCTGGAGGCCGAACTTGAAGCTGAATTGGAGCGGATGCAAATCCACATGGATACAGGAGATAATTTAGAATACACAAAGCAGCATAAAGTTGAGGTATATGGCATCATGTGCGCCTTTCTTCTTCGAATTGGTAGTGTTGTCACTGTTTTGGGGGGGGTTTCTGTTTTCATTTTTTTATCACTGTGAAAATGCTTCTTTTCTTAACGAAGGATTTACCCTACTGAGTGCTGCATCGAAACAGTTTTTCTCTATAGAGAAATGTACCATAACTGTTTCATGGCTACGTGTGCAGACACTGGTCAATAGCTTATCAACATTATGTACTGAGTAATTGTACCATAATTGTCTCAAAACCAGTTGTATGCTGCAGTATTCTGAGTTTAACCCTGCTGTTAAGAATCCTTTTGGTAATACGGTTTGTGTGAGTGTTTCCCAGCACTTTTCCTCTATAATACAAGAATTGATAAGCAAGAGAAAGTGGAATGATCCTACTTTTGACATGTACAATTGCTAATTTTGCCGTTCCGATTATGCATTTTGAGTCATTTTTGGGTCTTAACTGGTATACTACATATAATGCTGGATGTTCTTAAAAGTTTCCTGCTCTGTCTACCCAGAACCAGCCTCCGTTTGCCACCTCCTTTTTCTGATATGCACTTTTGGTCTCCATTTCAGAATGTTCATGTTGCTATTGCGTCTAAATGTATTTGCGAATTCTAGTGACTGGACCGAGTTGAGTATTGGAGTCAAAACACATGACCTGCTATTTAGTTTCTTTTGATTGTTGTTCTTTTCCACTGTTCTCATAATCGATTCTGTTTAATGAATAGCATGGCAGCTTTTTTATGCTAGACAAAACTTTGTGGTTCTATCCAAACTCAATGTATATCTTACCATGACTGACTAGGACAGCATAGGCAGCCGATGTCCTGGAAAGCAACTTCTCTGGAGAAATTGGTATATCTCCTTCAACTTTTGGCCAATGAAACTTAGCCTGCAATCAAGCACCAACTTTTCTTTTGCTGGCAGGGGCACAGGCAGTAAAGGACACTTTTAAACATAGCTAGAATTGACTGCATTCGCTTATCACCATAAATGGTGCCATTTTATCGGAGTAGTGCTTTGAGTTTATCTTGTCTTGCGTCTTTCTTTTCTGCAACTTCTGAATTCCCGAGCTGAAATTGGCAGGTTACTGTTGAGGATACTACTCCTGGACAAAGCCTGGACACAAACCTTGGAGAAGAATTCCACTATCCAGAGGCTACCGTAGAACACTTTGGAGTTCCCCCCGAAGAGCTTGAAAGGAGATTGCATGAAGTTCTCACATTGAGGCAAGAAGAAAGGATAAAAGAGCTGGAAGCTGCTTTAGAATGCGCCAATCAAAAGCTTCTTGAGAAAGAAAGAGAGGTTTGTTGGTGGAAAGACACTGCGAAACTCATTTCTGAGCATGTTCCAAGCACCTCTCGGTGAGATCAGAACATACCCAAGTCTTTGAAAATGAGATGTTGATCAAGGTTCCCTATATTTTGAGCAACTGAAGGTCACTTCAAAAGAGGACTTATTGTCTGTTTTTCTATATTTTTGCTTGTTGATTCACACAGTGTGGGATAGGTTTGCAAAACCTGACGTAACACAGCAGATAATAAGAAGTGTGATAGTGGTAACTTTTTTGAGGGTCTCAGGGGCAAAAACTGGAAAAGAAATTTGACTAGGATCTGAGTCAGGAATACAGGACTATGTAATTACAGTATCTGTTTTGGTAAGCTATCAGTAATTTGTATTTTGGAGCACTATGTGACAAACATTTATGTAAATAGTGCAGTTGTTTTGATCAGATTCGACCGAAGTTCCGTTCATTTAGTCTTTCTTTTTGCAAATTCTTGAGCTTCGTTTATTCTAGTGTCGAGCTAATCACTCTTGGTCATAATCAAAGGCAGGCGCCTGAATAACGGCATAGGCATGGTCGGATATTTTGTGGTCGAACTTTTGCTTCAGAATTAGATCAGTGAGATCATAATGGCATTCAAAGATAGAAATTCTCTTTCTATTTTATCAGACTGATTTTTGTTGGTCGGTCTCGTTCAATTTCCGTGTGTGTACTCTTTGACCCCGTTCGTTTTAGGATTTTGAGTTTGAATTTGTGTAGGTAATGAGTATAGAGAGAAATATAGTAATGATTAGAAATCGGGATAATGATTGAAGAAAGATAGAGAGAAAACGAAAGAAATGATCGGAGAGAAATAAAATAATGATTAGAATTCAAAATCCTTAACCGAACAAGGCCTTTATGGTGTGGGTACTTTTTTTTGCAATTTTTCCTTTGGAAAGAAAAAAAAACAGGTACTGCTGTTGAATGCCATAAAATTGCTGTGGAATTGTACCGAATTTCAAGTTGGACAACATTGTTTTCAACTAATTTATGGAGTAATATTTTTTGACCAACTAGATTTTTGGAGTGGTGGAATTGGAAAAGTTTTGAAAATTATTCACGATAACTCGGGGTGTGCAAAAAATCCGCGGACCCGACCCGACCCAAAGGGTCTCGGGGCAGGGTCGAACATGTGGTTTGGACGGGTGCGGGTTTATTTTCTGTTAAAAATCAAATTTCGGTTTGGGGGTTCGGGTTGGTGCGTTCCTTACCCGTGGGGGGTCGAACCCAACCGACCCGAAGGTTAAATCCAGTTTTTATAGATGGACCCGACCCGAAGTAAAGAATCGGGCTCGCGGACGGTTCTTATCACCTGTTCGGTTCGGTTCGCGGGCCTAAATATTCTTACTCATTTTCTCCGTCCTACAATTTTTCTCCCGCGTGAGATTTATTGTCATTTTTAAAATGAAACGTATATTTATTGAAAAAATATTTTAAAATGGTGTAAAAAGATTTTTAAAAAAGTGGAGTATTTTGGAAAGAACATTAGGTTTTTTTAGTTTGAAAAAATGTTGTACGAGACAAAATAATGTCCGTCCAAAAAAAAAAAAGAAGTGGAATTACTTATGCAGGGTATAAACGAGCCAATTTACTTAAGGAGCCTCTTTAAATGAGCCGAGCTAGTACAAACGAGCCGAGCTTTTGGGAGCCAAGCCAAGTTTTTGAGTATCGAACTGACAAACTCGGCTCTTTTAGTAAACAAGCCTAAAACTCAAGCTCGAGCTCAGCTCAACTACTAAACGAGCCAAGTCAAACCGACTTTTAACGAACCGAGTCACGAACAGCTCGGTTCGTTTGCAGCCCTTTCTGCTCCTGCACCGGGCATGCGACGAGAAGAAAGCTCACGTGCGAAGCATTATCGCAGGAGGAGGTTTTTTTTTTTTTTTATCCGGCAGAAGGAGATTCTTATCCCCATTTGTGCCGTGCGTATTTAGAAAAGAAACTCCTGAATCCCAACCGTCCAAAAAGACCAATCAGGATCCAACGGCCGAGATCAGCTCATTCACAGCAAGAGTCAATTCACACTCGGAAAACCCTAGTGGCGAGCGGAGGTCCTCCTTCACACGTATAAAAACCGTCGTCGTCGTCGTCTTCTTCTTCTTCTTCTTCTTCTTCTCTCTCTCCTCGCCCTGTAGATTCCAAGTGGGAAAAAAAAAGTGTTAGAGAAACCCTAGAGAGAGAGAAACCGAAAGCCATGTCGGACGAAGAGCATCACTTCGAGTCCAAGGCCGACGCCGGTGCCTCCAAGACCTTCCCCCAGCAAGCCGGTACCATCCGTAAGAACGGTTACATTGTCATCAAAGGCCGCCCCTGCAAGGTATATATAAGTAACATATGCATGCATCTAGATACAGTTGTGCGTGTATACTTATCGCTTTGTATACTCTTCGCTTTCTGTCGATGTTCGATTAGATCGAGAAGTTGTTTGTTGTGAATTCGGTTGTAGGTTTAAGCTGGAATTTCTGCAATAGATTGGGGTTGGATTTGCTAGTCCGTGCCACTTTTCAATTGATTATATCTCCGTAATTGATAATGTTGTTTAATGGAATTAGTTGAGATCTAGTATCAAACAAGATTCATATTGAATAAAATGTATTTCTATTTGAAAAATATAACCAATTAATTATCCGGTTAGGATAGACCGAAGGACCAAGAGATGGGGACGGTGAGAGTATAAGTTGTTTGTTTTGAATTTGGTTGCAAGATGAAATTTCTGCAGTAGATTGGGGTTGGATTGTATTTGTCGCTAAAAAACGGTATTTGTTATTAGACTGAGAAGTTGGTGGTTGGGAATTTGGCAGTGTTCTAAAATAAGGAATTGATCGGCGATTAATTGTTGGCGGGGCCTATCCGATTAGGTCTGACTGACTAAAGATTAATCACCGATTACTAATTAATATGCCCTGATTAATCCTATTAATCGCTTGAAGGTGGCCGACCGCCCGACTAGTGCCTAGCGACTTTTAGAACATTGGAATTTAGTTGTAGATGTAAGATGAAATTTCTGCAATGGATTGGGGTTGGAGTATATATGTCGCTAGAGAAGGGAATTTGTAATCGTGCTTTATGTAATTTTTTGCTCCTTTGAGACCGAAAGATTGGATCTCTCGTTTCGATCTTGTTTTCCTAGTCCTTTTGATTATCTTTTGATCATATTCTCTAGGAAATCCATTCAAATGAATTCCTGACTCATGTTTAGTACTTTTTTCTTGGATTATATCAGCGAGATGTTTGTTGTGAATTTGGTTGTAGATCCAAGTGTGAAATTTTTGCAGTAGATTCGATGTGGATTATATATGTTTCGCATACCAAGGGATTTGGAACCTTGGTTTGTGCTATGGTTATGTTTTTGTGCTCATTAATGACCAAACAATTGGATCTACTTAATATGTGACTATGTAGTAAGGTATTTGTCCATCTTGCTTACGTTGTGGTTGAAGACTTTGGATTGTCCAAACTAGGGGCGGACCAAGGGGGTGCAACCGGGGGCCCGGCCCCTGCACATCTTCCAATTATCCCGTTATTTCTGCTATATTTTAGTTTTTGTTTGTAAAAATTATGAAGAAAGGTCCCCTTAAAATTGTTTATTAGTGTATAAGGATCATATTTTGTTGTTAATTTATGAATACATGTGATTTGGTCCCCGCATTAAGAATCTTACGTCCACCACTGGTCCAAACGATCATTCAAAATGTAGTTGCCCATCTATTATTCGCATCTTCTTTATCTCAGTCAGCTTTGTGCTTTCTTTTAAATCATGAGAAGTAGGTGTTTGTTCAAATTGAAGACGATATAGTAAATTATGGAACTATAAGCTTAAAATTACTTGTTTCTCTCAAATCACGATCTACTTGCAACTATTGGAATTTGGAAATTTGTTCCTCTTTTGTGATGTAGGCTTTCAAGTAGATAAGCCTGTGATAAGCAGCTTAAAGCTGCTCCTGATAGATTGCTTCATTATTTATTCCGCATTCTATCAAATTTACTTGCATATACTGAAATTGGTATAGTAGATTATTGCTCTCTTTGGGTACTGTTGAGAATAATATATGATCATAACTGCACTCTTTGGGTGGGTTTTTAAACAGGTTGTTGAGGTTTCGACCTCAAAGACCGGCAAGCATGGGCATGCAAAGTGTCACTTTGTGGCTATTGACATATTCAATGGCAAGAAGCTTGAAGATATCGTCCCATCATCCCATAATTGTGATGTGAGCCCCCAATTTTCATTATGGATTTCTGGTAATGCTTGGAAACAATGTACCTTTTATACTCATAGATCGTGACTCTCCTCTTCTTTTGCAGGTTCCTCATGTTAACCGCACTGATTATCAGCTGATTGATATATCTGAAGATGGTTTCGTAAGTAGTTCCATTCGAATGTTTAGAGTTTCTGTACACTGGAATATGCTTCACAATTCATGACCACAACGGTTTGAATAAATAAAATTAAAGTATGACTTTTTAAAATTGTGTAGCTGGCTTGCTGTAGATAATTCTGGACACGAGAGATTTCACACATTTAACTAGTGCTTTCATGCGGAAACTAGCTATGTCCGTCTGTTTGAAGTGTGCAAGATTCATTGTTATTACTCACAAATTCAGATGTAGATACTGTTTCCACTTTCGAGGGTGGTTTTTAGTCTTGCCTGTTAGGGTTTGACATATGTTCTATGCGTAAATTACGTATATCCAACTGATCTTTGATTTGCAGGTGAGTCTTTTGACTGAGAATGGCAACACCAAGGATGACCTGAGGCTTCCCACTGATGATAGTCTGCTCGGCCAGGTACAATTACCATAACAGTATTGCATTTGTTCTGAAATCTAATTATCTCTGGACTCTGGAGTTTCGGTGCGCCATACCTTGTAGAAAGTGAATGACGTTCATTTTCTGTTTTCCGGGACCAACGTGGCAGAATACTTTGCATAGACTCACCATTCTTGTATTGCATCCGTTATTTAGTAGAAATAGTTTTTTTTGAATTTGAAATTCTTTTTAGTGCTTCTCATAAATGGGTTAATTTATAATAAAAAAATCTTAAAAACTTGACATCAAGCAAGTTGAACAAAAGTTACAAAACTGGACTTCGGTTTTTATGCGATGGACCTGTTGAAAGGTAGTACAATGACTTTTTTTGAGATTATGTGTCAAGAGATATTAGCCGTTGTTGTATTCTAATTTGCAGTCAGGCGGGTAGAAAGGAGTATGTGTTGCATATGATAATGATGCATTACATGCATTGAAATTCGTTTGTGTGAAATTTAATGCTTCTATACAGTACAATGGACATCTTATTAATCTGGCGTTCTATATCCTGAGCCTGTTTGGTTTCTTTATATTTTCCTGTGCAGATTAAGGATGGATTTGGAGAAGGGAAAGACCTCGTTGTGTCCGTTATGTCGGCTATGGGGGAAGAACAGATCTGTGCCCTCAAGGACATTGGCCCCAAGTAGTAAAATTCTTGGGTTCTCTTTGTGTGACCTCTGCTCATGGCATGCACGGGATACTCAATCGTGTTGGAATGGTACCAGAATTTGCATAGTTGAAAGTTACTACATGGGTATGACCTCCATGATCTCCATTATGGTTCGATGGATTTGGACAATATGTAGTATTATATTGTGTCCCGAGTTTTTTCTGTTTCTATTTCGATGTTGTCGGATGTTACTGAGACTGGTTTCATTTTGGCTTTCTGTGTTTTCTCGAGCCAAGGGTAGCTTTACTCGTCACATTTTCTGTGCACCTGAAGTCAATTTAGATAAGATCTTAAGCTTTAAGCTTCTATGATTCGTGTTGTTTGATTTCTTGACTATTTCAAGTTTAAGCCGGTGTCCCGTTTTGGACAAAAGTTTTCTGCATCGGAAGCAGCAGGAACGAAACTGCTGCCTCGCGTTTGCCAAGAGTTGGTAGTCCATGTCATTAAAAAGTCACTCATATCTCGTGTGATCGCAATAATTATTGTCGATCCTTCCAAGCTTAGAGACCTGCAAACATGTCAATGCGAACTTGTCTATAGGCTATACTGTTGTTGAAGCTGGGGGTTGCCTTAGTCGTCAGACTCGTCACCTTCTATTTACCCCTCCATTTGGGAAACTTGCTCATTTACTTGTCAAACGCATCTCTTGTGAAATGGAATTATTTCATCTTCGGTTATGTTCGAATGCCTATAGGGAAAAATTACGCATCATAACCATTGCCGAATGCAATCGCCAGTGGTTCGACGAACATTATCGACCATAAGAGATCCGTTATATATATGATCCGAACGTTGTGGGGGATAATTGCGCAATATATTCAACTTCAAATGGGGCTAGAGTAAAACTTTTTGGGATTGAATAGAACCCTTATCTACAGTGGGATTGAATAAAACTTTTTGGGATTGAATAGAAAAACTTTTTGCCATAGTGGGCACCTTTTCAGCCATTTATGGACAAGAAAAAGGATCTAACAAAGCACAAAACTGGAATCAATTCTGTGAACTTTTGACATCAAATATCTGGCACAAGCAAAGTTGTCAATCCCGTACCGTTCCGGATTTACCGCAATTAATATTTTATATATATTTAATATATATCTACCATATATATTAGTTTAGAGCCCACAAGTTTTAAAAAAAAAAAAAATTTACCGGAACGGAACACCGGAAAATGTCCGAAATAGACCGGTATCGTCCGGTACATCCGGTATTGGCCGGAACAGCCCGGTATTTTGACCGGAACGGATCACGAGTCTTCGTGTTCCGTTTAAAGGCCGGTACGGAACGGATTTCACAACTTTGGGCACAAGTAAAAGCAATAGTGTTGAACTTGTTTCTTCCTTTTCTTTTCTTTTTGTCTTTTTTTTTTTTTTTTGGAGGAAGCATAAGAAATTCCATTAGTGGAGAAAAGTATAACTGTGCTATCACCGTAAGATAAAGGGCACTGACGATAGACCAAAAAAATACAACAGAAATAGTAAAAACTAAAGCTACTACGTGCATCTAAAAAGTAAACCACAGCCGTGTATAAGCGCCATTGGCTTCAAGCATGCCACGAACAGATGCATGCTTGGAAGCGGCAAATTTCACCCCGTTATTTGTTTATGAACAAGTAGTTTTCAATTTTTTCAAAGGAACATATATATTTTTGCAATTCTACTAAGCGAATTTCCCAACCCTATTTTGCTTTCAAATGCAAAGCAATAATAAACATGCGTGATCGTATGTGAATATAAATGAAGTCAGGTTTTGAAAACAGAACGCATATGTGGAAGAACTAGTGTTGCTGTTTGGGAAAAAAAATAAATAAAAAATGAAAGAACTGGTGTTGGTGGCACGTGCATAGCATGATGTCTCGTGCTTAGAGGCAGGGACGGAACCAGGATTTTATAAAAACGGGGTCGACCTATGAACAAGAATTTGAAATTTGAAGGTTCGGGAATCTAATAATTTGTTTGATTTAGATTTTGAGGGAGGTTTTTTTGGTAGTAAGTAGAGAGAGATAAAAAAAGAAATGAGATAAATAATTAAAGGAAAAACTTATGGGAGGCAGTGCACAGAGAGAGAAATTGGATTTTGGGACAAAAAAACGAACACATTTTTATGTCTAAATAACACCCAATACAAAATACAATACCTAAATGTTCTCACCAACAAAAAAATAATAATATTATTAATATTTTAAAAAAAATCCGAAACCGCGCAGGGGCCTTGGCCCCCATATGCCCACACCTCTCTCCGTCTCCGCTTAGAGGTGTAAATTAGGCTGGACAATGGTACAACTCGAACACAACACATTTAAAAGCGGGCACAACGCGACATGGCATGAGTTAGATTGTCGTTTTGGTTACAAACGATGCAGCCACAACAAGAGCAAGACAAAAACACTAGCACACACACAAGCATGGTGTGAACATAAAACGGGACCCGGGGGTTCTGCTGTCCCAGGGGCACAGGAGCCCCTACCCACACTACGTTTTGGTAAATAAAAAATTCAAACCATCCATTTGCAATCTTATGGAGCAGAAACTTGATTATGAGAGTCTTAAAGACAAAATTTGATTATGTCTCTTTAGAATAATATGATCAGAATTGTAAGATCTTCACATCCGTTTAAATGGATTAAAAATTGGACCGCTTAATTTTTTAAGCATATTTTTTAATATATAAACGGTCTCAAAAAATTAAGTGCTCAAATTTTCACTCCGTTTGAATCAGTACAAAGATCTTGTTATTCTTATCATAGTATTCTAAAGGGTCATAATTAATTTTTGCTTATAGGGCTCTCATAATCACATTTATGCTCCATAGGGTCCTAAATAAAGAACATATACTTAATATGAGAGCCCTATAGATAAAAATGAATTACGACCCATAAGAATAATATGATAAGAATAACAAGATCTTTGCACCGATTCAAACGGAGTGAAAATTTGAGCACTAATTTTTTGAGACCGTTTATATATTAAAAAATATGGTTAAAAAATTAAGTGGTCCAATTTTTAATCCGTTTCAAACATCAGACCATTGACATCTGTTGTTTGACATGATGTATAGGAATATTAGTTGGTGTTCCACTTTAAGAAAAAGTATTTTTTTTTCAAAATGTTTGAATTTCAAACTCAAATGTAATGAAAAAATGAAAAATATTTTTTCAATTTTTGTTTGCACCGTTTTAAAAGATCTTAATGAGATCTATCAAACAAGATCCATATTTGTAGGAAAATTATTTGCGTAAACACATGATTTTTAAGCTTGAATTTACCTTCTTTTTCAAAAAATACTTTTTTGGAGAAACCGGAACGTTAATACAATCATTGGTGGCTTTGAACTTTATTTTGCTATTTTAGTTGTTAGTTGTTACCTAGCTCTAAAAAATGTTGCTAATTTTTCTTTAGGGTGTTTTAAAAAATTTTAAGCTGATTGAACACGAGCACGACACGATACTGATTAATAACAAAACAAATTAGGTCAGCACCGTACGATAAACTTGGCACATTTACTTGTGCTCCTGAGATTGTTTCTATAAATTTATAATTTGTTTAACATATATTCCCTCAATTTGCAATCCTTAGTTGTTCGGAATTACGAATGGAAAATGATTTTGCCACTCCTTTTTTTGTTAACGTTACTTCTCTGCAAGTGTAATTTTGCACCAAAAATACACTTACAGGGGAGTGGCGTTAACAAAAAAAGGAGTGGCAAAATCAGCAGCCTTACTAATTTACTAGTCACAACACATTTGCAAATTTTTTTATAACGACAAAACTTCTTTGGCATCATATGTATTTAAGAATATTTTTAATTGATTTTGACACTTAACTTTATGATAATTATATTTTAATATTTATCTTTTAGTGTCAAAAATACAAATAACATGAACACTAAAAGACAAATATTGGAGAGTGATTATCAAAAATTGGAGTGCCATAATCAAATTTTTTTATATTTATAATGAGTTTCTTTTGATCATCCATAAAAAATTTATGTCGACATTTTTTTTCTTAAAAGTGGCTTCTTATAGAAGCTACCCCACAAATTTTCTTTTCCAATTCCACCCAACGGATTTAACTCATATTTTTTTAATCATAATTTCACTCTCATTCACGAGAAATTTTTCGGTACCGGGTGGGTCTATCCCATGTGATACCCGCTCGGTACATCCGGACCGTCCAATATATGTTTTGACGGTTCGGATTGAAATCCTTTCTTTCCTATCAACCCAACACTTTTTTTTTTTTTTTTTCTCTCCAAATCCGAGCCGTCAAAAAACACAAAGGACGGCTTGGATGTGTCGAGCGGTCACCGCGTGGTACCGCGGGCACTGAAATTTTTTCCCTCATTCACTCCTCATCCCAATGAACATCGAGAAAAAGGTCAAGGGCCTTTCCGTCTTTTCGGAGACACTCTGCTTCTCCTTGGGTATCGGTTCTGTCGTCGTTTTCGTCGACTCCCTCTCACAGTCTCTCACTCATCAGTCACTCCGCGTGTATATTCGGGCTAGAGAGAGAGAGAGAGAGAGAGAGAGATGATCGGATCATCCACAAAAACTTCGAGCAATAAACCCTAAAATAACTCGCATTGTGTCTCTGCAATCAACACCTGTAACTCGGCGTAAGTTTCTCTCCACATCTGTACCCATTTACCGATGTAGCCCTATGTGTGAAAAGCTTTCTGCTACTTTTTTCTCCCCCCTCTTTGGCTTGCGTTCGTGGATATGATTTTCTTGTTGGCTTTCTGAAGAGAATGATTTGTTTTTTGGCAATGGTTGCTGAGTGTTTCATGCATGCACTTAACTTGGGCTTTAGTTTTACCAGATCATTTTAACTTCAAAATAAATATGTCCATGCTGTTCAATAGGGGGGCTTACTAAGTTTATCACATGAAAATAGTGCTGGAAGAGGTTCAGGGTTTAGGGTTTTGCGGCCGGAGTGAGAAATGCCGGTGGAACCCTAAATCCCTTATTTTTGTTAAACAACTTGGGCTTTAGCATTACTATAACATTTTAACTTAAAGATAAATATGTCGATTGTGTCGGATAGGGGAAAATAATGCTGGAAGAAGTTCACGGTTTAGGGTTTTGTGGCTGGAGTGAGAAATGCCTGTGGAAACCTAAATCCCCATTTTTTAAAGCAACTTGGGCTTTAGTTTTACTTGAACATTTTAACTTAAAGATAAGAATGTTGATTTTGTCAGATAGGGGGAGTTACAAAGATTATTACATGAAAATAATGCTGGAAGAAGTTTAGGGTTTAGGGTTTTGCGGCTGGAGTGAGAAATGCCGGTGGAAACCTAATTCCCTATTTTATAAGCAACTTGGGCTTTAGTTTTACTAGAACTTCTTAAACTTAGATATAAGTATGTCCATTTTGTTAGATACAGGGAAATACCAAGTTTATTACACAAATATAATGCTGGAAGAAGTTCAGGGTTTGCGGCTGCAGAGAGAAATGCTTGTGGAAACCGAAATCCTTACGTTTTTAAACAATTTTCTCGGGCTGTGGATAATAAACAGTTTTCTGGGAGTTTGACTGCTACAATTTTTGCATGCTAATTGTTTGGCTTAGATGGGTAAGGGTTGGGAATTGGGATTTTTGTCTGGAAAGTGAAATTCGATGTTGAAGTTACAGATTGATAGATCTAGATTGCTCTCTTGCTTCCAAATGCCTCATTAATTGGTCTATGATTTAAGGTTAGTGACTCTTTTTGTATTTAAGAGTAGCCTTCAACCCGAAATTTGGGAGATCTTTTTTATTTGCGGAAAATGTAGACGAGTACTTTTATTATTGCAACTAAGCGTAATCCTTGCAGTCTTGGAGTCTCTGACCTTTTAGAATTTTGTGGCATCTTTTGTTGTTTTTCTGAAGAGATTCACTCTGTTTTTTTTTGGGGTTGTTGAGTAAGCAAGCACTCACTTGACTTGGACGGTTGGACCTCAGTTTTGTGAACCATTTAACTGAACCAAAAATGTGCGAGTTTTGGCATCTTTGGGTCGAACTGTGCAAGGTGTACACAAAGTCAACATTTCCAATTTTTTTTGCATCAGCTACATTTTCAATTTAGAGAGGTGTTTGACAAGAATAATTTTCTGTTCCTTTCGAAAATGTTGATGAAGTTGTTAGTTTGGGCTGCAAAAAAAGAAACATTGTGGCAAATTTCGAATTCTATTGCATGAAATGGTTCTGGGCAGAGTTTAGAGGGCTTAGGGTTTGTTTCAGAATTAAGGAACACGCGAGGAAACCGGAATCAAAAATTTGTTTATAAGCACTCTTGAGTCTCGAGTCTTCACTCTTCAGATATAGAAGTCAGTTAAGGGAGGTGACTCTTTTGTTTGTGCATGCAAATTGTGTGCCTTAGATGTGCAGGAGTTTGGGCATTTGTCTTGGAAAAGCTAGTAGATGTTGAGGTTAGAGATTGATACATCTATGTTGCTCGCTTGCTCCCACATATTTTGATAACCTTTGCTGTGTTAGCATTTTAGAGGCTCTCTCTTTTCTGTCTTTTTGGTAGAACTAACGTTAATGCAGAATTTGTGATTTCTTAAGGAAGCTAGACAATTATTTGTATAATTGCAACTGAGATGCACCCTTGCATCTGGGGTCTCCTTTTTTGGTCTTGGGCTTTATTTGGGATCCTTCCTATAGTTCATAATGTAGTTTTGTTTATGTACAGATCTTCGGTCTAAATGGGGTCCTCAGATGCCAATGAAAACCCTGAAGCAACTGGCAAGGATGGGAAGAAGTGGAATGGAGGAATGGATTACATGGATCTGGATGAGCTATTTGAAGAGCCAGGAACTAGCAGTAAGGCCGAGAAGTCAAATGGAGATATGCTGATAGACACTGATGACGACGAACTGATGGACCCGACATCAATACACGATTTGGGAGCAGAATTCCTGAAGAATGTGTGTAGGAAGGTTTCGATGTCTTTTTTCGATCAACATGGGTTGATCAGTCACCAAATCAATTCGTACAATGAGTTCATAAAAACTGGAGTCCAGAATGTATTTGACTCCATTGGTGAGGTCATAGTGGAGCCCGGTTATGATCCATCGAAGAAGGGGGACAATGAATGGCGGTTTGCTTCAGTGAAGTTTGGGAAGGTAACTCTTGAGCGGCCGCGATTTTGGACAGGTGATAAGTTTTCGGCTGACAGCGGTAAAGAGTTCCTTGATTTGCTGCCCAGACATGCTCGCCTTCAGAATATGACATACTCATCCCGGGTGAAAGTTCAAATTCATGTCCAGGTAAATGTTGCCGCTGGTTTTCTCTGCTAGATTTTATTCTACTTGCACTTGTTTTCTTTGGAAGGTTTGTGCCTGGTAATTAAGGTTTGTGCCAGCTGTTGATGACGTTCCCCCCTAAATTGCCATTATTCTGTCATGGGGTTTCTACTGTTGGTTATATAAATGGTATAGGTATATCTTCTGTTATATTTACATTTGATTTCGATGTAATCAATAATACATGCAGTAGCATTTCCGATTGACCAGAAAAGAAAACAATACATGCAGTTGCTCTGCCATTGTTAGTAACGGCTTTTGTGGCCAATTGACTTCCCTTAAAAATTCACTCAGTGTACTGGTATTTTTTGTGAGGGCGCTTATTTGGACTCGTTTTGATGTTCGTATTTTTTCCGGGATGCTGAGTGTCAATTTCTGTTCTTCTAAAAAAAGTTGTCACCAATGAAACCTATTAGCCATTGAAACTAATTGATGAACACCTGTATATCTTTCAATCTTTTACACATAGTTCCTCATGCATACCAAACTGCTGAACAGATAACCAGTATGTCTTTTAGTTGTTGTTCCACAGTAAGAATTCAAACCCATGCCCTTTCATTTCATGTATGCGTTACATCATGTTATGACCACACATGGGCGGAAACTAGAAATTTGTAACTTTTGTTTTCTTTGTCTTGTTTGTTTGTTGTCTGAACTCTGAAATGTCATGCTTGTGTCATGTTTCAGGTATATACACAGAGTCTTGTTAGAAGTGACAAGTTTAAAACTGGAAAAGAACAGTATGTTGATAAGGACCCTATAAGTGATGATAACCGGGATGTCATTATTGGTCGGATTCCTGTAATGCTCAAATCTGATTTGTGCTGGATGAACGGGGTTGAGAAAAGTGATTGTGACTTTGATCATGGAGGCTATTTCTTGATCAAGGGTGCCGAGAAGGTGAGTAAATAGTATGCTTCCTTCTGGATACTGATGTAGCCTGTAACCACTACAGTTATTGGCTACGTTGTTTTAGATTAATTTTGTTGTTACATGGTCAGGATTCAAATATTTGTCAAATTGAGATGATCAATGCATCAATGTGCATTCACTATTCTATTTTCTCTTGTTAATCTGTTGCTTTTGAGATATTTATTTCAACTTTTTAATCTCGTTCTTGGTTGCTTGGAAATCAGGTATGCTGGAAGCCTGAAACGTTTAACACTGTGATAACTTCAAACTGCACACTTCCACTTTAGATGATGTAACTTCTAATTATCAATACAGGAATATTGGAAGCATCTCCCCGCTTTTCTCCTATTCCATTCTTAACTGAAGAGGTGCTAAGGGACACTCATCTGAAAGCTTTGCTAAAGTGGTTATAAGGTAGAATTTTCGTGAACCATTAGGTGGGCAAGAGTCTTAGAATGCCATAGAGCTGAAGAGTTTAGAGAGTCCTGTTCCAATTTGTTGAGACTGGGTTGGTGAGACTGTAGTGGTGGTTGGGTTACTTTCCACCTGGAAGCTGTGTATCATCTCTTCATCGTTACACCATTTCTCTAGTGTTGTTTCCCTTTCCATATGCACTCCCATAGCACAGAACTAATGGTAGCATGGCCCCTCTTTTATCCTATTTCTCTTGAAGAGTTGCTAGGGGACACTGTTCTTAAAGCTCTGTGGATTTGTTACAGGATAGAATTTTGGAGATGAATTAGGTGGGCAAATCTCTTAGAATGCCATAGAACCTAAGAGTTAAAATGTTTGAGGGGTTTTGGTATGCATTTTGTTTCATGGATTCGGATTCGGATCAGATTCGAGCAATTTCGGATCCGGATCGGATTTGGATCCTGCCGGATTCGGATCCAATCTTCACTGACTAGGCAGCTTATTGGTCTAATTGATTTAGTCAAGTTTTTTTTTATGGTATCTCAGCAGTCCATTGAAGTCAATTATCCCAATCCTTTCTCCAGTGAACTGATGGATTATTCCTGTTAGACTCCCCTCCCCCCGAACATGCAGAAAAAGGAAAAAAGAAGAGACTGAACCTTACATGTCATGTTTTTAGATATACGTTGTATTCTGTTATTCTGGATATGCTTTGGAAATAATTTGTTTGCAATGTTTATTGCAGACTTTCATTGCACAGGAGCAAATCTGCCTCAAAAGACTTTGGGTTTCTAATAGTCCATCTTGGACAGTAGCATACCGCGATGTTTCAAAGAGGAAAAGAGTATATATAAAACTGGAACCTCCTAAACGTGAACATATTAGAGGAGGAGAGAAAGTCCTCTCAGTATACTTCTCTGCAGTAGAGTTTCCGATCTGGATTTTG
The DNA here is from genome assembly GCA_018127125.1 of Rhododendron griersonianum. Taxonomy (NCBI): domain Eukaryota; kingdom Viridiplantae; phylum Streptophyta; class Magnoliopsida; order Ericales; family Ericaceae; genus Rhododendron; species Rhododendron griersonianum. The sequence continues at coordinate 47,624,401 of CM030789.1, read as the reverse complement.
TTTTTTGCTCTTGGTGCATCATCTGATAAGGAAGTGGTTAATTTGATTGATTGCGATGGTGAAGATTCCAGAATTGTCAATGTACTCATCGCATCGATTTATGATGCTGACGAGAATTGCAAGGGCTTCCGAAGGGGGAGAAATGCTATTAATGACATTATGAAGAAGATAGAAAACTGCAAATTTCCACCTCAAGAATCTATTGAAGCGTTCTTGAGCAATTACTTGTTCCCTAATCTTAGTGGATTCCGGCAAAAGGCCCGTTTTCTAGGCTATATGGTGAAATGTCTCTTGCAGGCCTACACTGGGCGCAGAAAAATTGATAATAGAGATGATTTTAGAAACAAGAGGTTGGAACTGGCTGGTGAGCTGCTTGAAAGGGAGCTGAGAGTACACGTGAAGCATGCTGAGAGGCGTATGGTGAAAGCCATGCAAAGAGATCTTTATGGGGAGCGTGTCATCCACGCTATTGAACACTACCTGGATGCATCTATTATCACCAACGGTCTTTCTCGGGCATTCTCAACTGGAGCGTGGTCACATCCTTACAAAAAGATGGAAAGGATATCTGGGGTCGTGGCAACACTTAGGAGAACAAATCCGTTGCAGACTATTGCTGATATGAGGAAAACACGTCAACAGGTTTCATACACCGGGAAGGTTGGAGATGCCAGATACCCGTAAGTATTTTGAACTTATCTTAGCTCTTCTTGATTAGGTTAACCTCCTATTTTAACCTTCTTAAAGGCTGTAAATTCTGAGCAATTATTCAGTACCCATGGGGCACCGCCACGTGGTGCCTCATGTCCCTTCTCCACCACTCATTATGGTGGGATCCACACACTTTGCCTTGGGTCCCACCTCGATGTGTGGTGGAGAAGGTGCCCCACAGGATACCCTACCCACTTTTAGGGTACTATATTTCAGTATTATTGGATTTAATTGTCATTTCAAAAGTCAAACAAGGCATTGTTGAGAGCACCTTAGTTTCACCGATAAGATCACAAATCTTGGGGCAATTTGGAAACTAAACAACTTTGTGCAATGAGTATGTGACTCACCCCGTTGTCATGTTTTCGATTTAAGATTTGTAGGATGAAAAATAGGAAAAAATGTGTAAAAAAGGAAAAAAGAAAATTTCACTGAGAAGAACAACAAATAACTCTAGTGAACAAATAACTCTAGGAAAAAATGAAGTTTTGCTGGTACATATACGAAAAAGCAAAACAGATGCAAGGAATTTTATCCTTTTCTTCGCTATAAGATTAATTTGTTAATTTGAAACTTGATGAATTGTTCCGATACTGTGTGCGGATGACGTTAATTTTTCTTTTAGCATTTTTCCAGAGCTTCTCTAGAAAAGCTGTCATGATTATACCAATTTTTCCTTCTACCGTATCTTATTGTGGAGGGTATTAGGGGTTTGAACAATATTAATCTTATTCGTATGGAATGTGCTGGATGCAGACACCCCTCCCACTGGGGAAAGATTTGCTTTCTGTCTACCCCGGATGGTGAAAATTGTGGGCTTGTAAAGAATTTGGCCATCACTGGCCTTGTCAGTACCAACATTGAGGAACATTTTCTTGACAAATTGCTGGATTCTGGTATGGAGAAACTGGTGGATGATACTTCAACTTTGCTTTCTGGTAAAGTCAAAGTTTTTCTGGATGGGAACTGGGTTGGAGTATGTGGAGATTCTGTTTCATTTGTTGTCGCTCTAAGACGTAAGCGACGGCGGAAGGAAGTACCACACCAGGTCTGCTTTTGAATTTGGTTTGGTTGCTATTTTGTGGCATAAAGATTGGATTTGCTTGTCTGGAAAATGATTTGGGTCTTATTTATTAACATCCCCACACGTTGGTACCTTAAGGTGATAGATTACTGTCAGAAAATGTGCTTATGCTGCCTACACTTGTCACTTTGACCATTTTGTATAGACTACTTGCTTATCTGGAAGTCCATTTGTGGACTATACTAATGGTGCATGCCTTGCCTTGTGTGTTTGCTTTATCTTGTGTTGGGATATGTTGCTTTACCTCGAAACAACCTGGTATAGAGGGCTAGGATTCATGCTTGAGCAAGGACCTTCATCCTCTGTGGCGAATATTTATCTTGTTGGGTGATAATGATATTGATATTGATATGACTGATTGGTCAATTATTCTGTCAATGGCACTACAACCAGGAGTCTTATTCTTTTTATATGTTCTTCGCCTGAAATATCTCCGAATCTTTGTTATATGACATCAATCCATCTTTAGATTTCTTTAGTTTACTAGTTTTTACCTGTGTTCTAAAAATCGGCCTAGATGGTGCCCCGCCACCTTGCCTAGGGACCTAGGTGTTGATCTAGGCGCCGCTAGGCAGGATTAATCGGCTAGGCGGAATTAACTGGGATTAATTGGCATTAATCAGGGATCAATGCAAAGGTTTTCTAATTTGAGGGGGTTAAAGGATATAGTGTAGATTATATAATATATACATATACAGAACTCATCGTTGATTGAATCGGTTTAAAAAAAATACATGGATGAAAACCTAATCAATCACAACTTGTTGTCTTCTCTCTCTCTCTTTCTCTCTCTCTCTCTGTCGCGTACTCCTCTGCTGCTCGTTTCTCTCCTCTCCGTCTTCTTTGCTAATCGATCAAAGGTATTGTTCCTCTCTCTCTCTCAAACTCTCACTTGCTATGATGCAAGTGGGGGACACGGACATGGGAATTCTAAAAAAATGGGGACACGGACACGGTGGGGGACACGCCATGTGTATATTTATTTATTTATATAAATAAATAAATAATTTTAGTTTGACACCCATAAATTTTTTAAAAATTACAATTTGGCCCCAATTTTTTTAAAAAAATACAGTTTGACCCCATTTTTTTAAAATTACAGTTTGGCTCCCAAATTTTAAAAAAAAATCACAGTTCGGCCCCTGCCGTGTCCCCATCAGTGTCCCCCCTGTCCCCAGCCGTGTCCCCGTAAAAAATTTAAATTAAATTATGGGACACACCACGTGGCGTGTCCTCGCGTGTCCCTGTGTCCGACACTACAATACTTCGACCTCTAGAGGTGTCGGTGCTTCATAGCTCACTTGTTAGTCGTCTCTGTGTTCTCTCTCTCTTTCTCTCTCTCTCTCTCCCTCTGTGTGTGTGTGTTTTGTGTGATTTATACATCTTATGTTGTATGGACTAGATATTAGAAAGTTCAATTTTGATGGATGGATAGATGGATGAATGTTTAATGATTTCATTTTGGATGAGTTAGTTTATGTCATAAAATTGGCGTTTTGGATGAATTGTATGCGTTAGGTCTATGCTCATGTTGATCTTCATAAATTAGTTAGTAGTAACTTTAGAAAGTTGAAATTTGTGGATTGTTTATTTTCTACCTTTGTCTTGCGCTCTTGCTGCGGCTTTGGGCAACATTCTCTAGACTCTTAGGGCATTTTGGGAAACCTGAAGATTGCGAGCCCTGTAGTCACATTTGACTTGATCTTGTCATACTCGTTTTTTTTGGTCATTGACTAAATACAGCTCTTGGAGAAATGTAGGTTTTTCTCTATATGCTCATTAGTGAAGTTTCCATGTTCACAAAGTTGTCTTTTGTAGTGATCGAGGAAACATGTTTGAATTACATCAAAAGTGAGATGTATGCGCAAGCCTGTTTATTGGGTTCAAGAGTAGGCTGATTGATGTTTGTGTTCATTGCTCTCTACCCTAATCGTTTCTCTTGTAGGTTGAGATCAAAAGAGATGAGCAGCACAGAGAAGTACGTGTTTTTTCTGATGCGGGAAGGATTTTGCGTCCTCTTTTAGTTGTTGAGAACTTAGGGAAGATTAAAGCTTCAAAGGGGGGAGATTACAGCTTTCAATCTCTTCTGGATAAGGGAGTAATTGAATTTATTGGTACTGAAGAAGAAGAAGACTGCAGAACTGCTTGGGGTATCAAGTACCTCTTTATGGAAAATGAGGCCAAGGCAACTGTCAAGTACACACATTGTGAACTTGACATGTCGTTTCTATTAGGGTTAAGCGCTGCCATTATTCCCTTTGCGAATCATGACCATGCAAGGAGGGTCCTTTACCAATCAGAGAAGCATTCCCAACAGGCTATGGGCTTTAACACAACAAATCCGAATATCAGAGTGGACACCAATACCCATCAGCTGTACTACCCACAAAGGCCTCTTTTCCGTACCATGGTTTCTGATTGTCTTGGAAAGCCAGGATATCCCCTAGGGCAAAATGGAATAGTGCCAAGGGCTGAGTACTTCAATGGCCAATGTGCCATTGTGGCAGTAAATGTACACTTGGGGTACAACCAAGAGGATTCCTTGGTAATGAATCGGGCTTCATTGGAGCGTGGGATGTTTCGTTCAGAGCACATCAGAAGTTACAAAGCTGACGTTGATAATAAGGAATCAGTTGGGAAGAAGCCCAAGTTTGAGGATTCAGTGAATTTTGGGAAGGTGCAGAGCAAAATTGGACGTGTTGACAGCCTTGATGACGATGGTTTTCCTTTCATTGGTGCTAACCTGCAAAATGGAGATATCGTCGTTGGGAGGTGTGCGGAATCCGGGGCTGATCACAGTATAAAACTGAAGCACACGGAAAGGGGTATGGTTCAGAAAGTAGTCTTATCTGCCAATGACGAGGGAAAGAATTTCGCTGTCGTATCTTTGAGACAGGTAATTTCACCTTTATAAGAAATTTGACATCACATGTTCATGAAAGTGATGTAATATGTACTAGAGACCTTAACTCATTGCTGTTCTGGCTATAATGGCGTTAATGAATTGAGAAATGACATCGAACATTCTAGTTTAGGATTTGGACAAAGTTAGAGCAAGTAAATATTACATGTTCCCGTGAGATTTAAGAATTGGGCGGAGTTAGGTCTTGCCTGTTCTTTCTATGATATGCTTTTACTGTTGATCTATTTCTATTTCATCTAAATTCTTGACTTTTTATTGCAGGTTCGAACGCCTTGCCTTGGGGACAAGTTCTCTAGCATGCATGGGCAGAAGGGTGTTCTGGGTTTTTTGGAGTCCCAAGAGAATTTTCCCTTCACCATACAAGGGATTGTGCCAGATATTGTTGTAAACCCCCATGCTTTTCCTTCAAGGCAGACTCCTGGTCAATTGCTTGAGGCTGCCTTGGGGAAGGGGATCGCCTGTGGTGGGTTGCAAAAATACGCCACCCCCTTTTCCACTCTTTCTGTTGATGCCGTAACAGATCAGCTTCATAGGTAACAATGACAAGGCCTTAATGAAATGCATGTTTACTTGCAATTTCATATCATGTCAACGAAATAGCCCTGCTTGTTTTCACTTATTTGCAGCCTATATTCTATAAGATTGAAATTTGAGTTCACATGCTTCAAGCAGTTGTATGTGGAGAGGGTGCTTTCCATGTTTCAAAAAACCCAAGAAGCTAACTTTTTCAAAGCTGAACTTTAGACGATACTAGTTTCTTAAGAGCGAAAATCATATATTAAATCGAAACAAAGGGGGCCTTTTTATGTTAGGATTCTTAATCATACTCGTTGGCGTACTTAATCCATATGCATGGCAGGGCTGGATTTTCAAGATGGGGAAGTGAGAGGGTATACAATGGCCGAACTGGTGAGATGATTCACTCTCTTGTGTTTATGGGCCCCACCTTCTACCAGCGTCTGACCCATATGTCGGAAGACAAAGTCAAGTTTCGCAACACGGGCCCAGTGCATCCCCTCACGAGGCAGCCGGTGGCAGATAGGAAGCGTTTTGGAGGTATCAAATTTGGTGAGATGGAACGTGACTGCCTTATAGCCCATGGTGCAGCAGCAAATCTGCACGAACGACTCTTCACTCTCAGTGACTCCTCCCAAATGCACATATGCCGAAAGTGCAACAACATTGCAAATGTTATCCAACGCGCTGTGCCAGGTGGTCGGAAGATTAGGGGTCCCTACTGCCGGTTTTGTGAATCTGTTGAAGAGATTGTTAGGGTCAATGTTCCATACGGTGCAAAGCTACTGGCCCAAGAACTTTTCAGCATGGGCATCACGATGAAGTTTGAGACCGAGCTTGGCTGAAACAAACTAATTCCCTTGTCTATCTTTTGGTTTTTCTGATCACCAATCCCTTGTTTATCTGACCAGTGGTGAGATTATCTTTATCTGTAGTAATGTTGGAGTAAAGACGTATGTGCTCAGCTCTCTTGCTGTAAAGAATTTGCACTGTTGGCTTTTTTAGTACTTGTTATCGAACCTAACGGAAGGTTGAACGAGTCTTTAAAATTGTGGCAAAAGGCAAATGGAAAGTGATTGGAGTCAAAACTAGGGGTATGATCTGCTTGTTATCAATATTTCTAAAAGTCCAACTCAACGGATTATGGGCTCATTCCTTCCTGTGTTTCATTATCCTGTCAACCAAAAAACCGTCGAGTATGCGCTTTCTTACTTAAAATTCTTTTATTTCAGTCCAAGTATTTAAAAGGGTAGTTATCGTGCAAAGTGCATGGATGACAAGTATATCATCTCAGAGAGACTCGAACTTGGCTCTAATGATTTTTGAGCCAGCTCTATTGGTGTCCCCTTTTGCCTTCTACTTGGACGTGATTGAATCGTCGGGACTCTTGTTTGTGGACCTGGACAATTGAATGGGCCAATCAGATCAAATGGGTTAGAGGTGAAATTCTTGGATCTGTATTGTTTTGGGAATGCCGGAAAATGTAGATAAAAAGCATGTTTTTGTTGTTTTTGTCAATAGTCGTGTTTATTTATATTACAAAGAATGAAGTTTGTGTATGAAAATGATATGTAGAATGAGATGACACTAATTTGGCTTGATAATTGGCACTCCTTGGGGCCTCTATTTTCTAGGTTTTGTGACAAGGGTTGTTTTCAACTTGGGAAGGTCCCTTGAGGCTAAGGTGGAGTCTGTGATAAGGGATAATTTGTGGTGCTGGCCGAGGAGGAATCCTGTGACTAGGGAGATAATGGCAAACACTCCCAGTTCCTTAATTCCAAATTCTGCTCATGAGGACTCTGTAGTTTGGGTCTTGAGTCCCCAAGGTTTCTCGGTCAGGTCTGCTTGGGAGGCTATAAGGATTGTTAGACCTGCTGTTGCTTGGTGGAAGGTTGTTTGGTTCAAATTTCATGTGCCCAGATGGGCCATTATTCAATGGCTTGCTATAAGAGGAAGGCTTTCGACCAAAGATAGACTGCACAATTGGGGATAGATAACTGTTGTCAGATGTGTGTTTTGAGGTATTGCTTCTGAGAATGATTCTCACCTCTTCTTATGCCCCTTCTCTTCTTTCATTTTGGGGGATCTGTTAAGGATGTGTGGCTTTTCTAGAGGGATTGTGAATCTGGACCAGGAAATCATATGGGCAAGCCAACATGTTAATGGGCATAGGCTTCTTCAACATTCTCTGTATAAATTGGTTATTGCAGCTACTCTGTATCATGTTCGGCTGGAAAGGAATTCTATGTTGTTCAAGAACATTCCGAGGGATGTTCTCTGTGCTTTTTCTGTTGTGTGTTCTGATTTGAGCTATCTGAGCTTGTAGAGAAGGGTCAAGCCCAATGCCAAGAACAAACATTTGTTTTCCCCCTGCCATTTTTTCTCCCTCTTTAGGCAAAGGCTTTCTTTTCTCATTTCTTTTGGCAATAGTATAGTTTGTGATTGTTTTGGTCTCTTCACTGGTGGAGGTGATTGCTAGCTTGTTTTTGTGTCTTGTTGTTTGATCGTTCCTTAGGGGGACTTGATGCAAGTGCTGAGAGTGTTTTGGTGCAATAAAATTGAACCTGCCCAAAAAAAAACATTGGCCTCTATCAAAACAAGACAGAAAATCTCGTTTCTTCAGATTGCACTAAAGCGTTCCTCATTATGAAGCTGAAAACTACAACAATCAAAACTTTCAAATAATACTGGAAAGCATACAAAGCCTTGATCAAAACGGCCATGTAGAAAAACATTATGGCGATTTCTGAAAACTAGAAGTTCCCATTTTGAAAACACGGAGGGAACTCCATCAAACGGAAGGTTCTCGCAATGCTGTGGGCAAGTCTAATTCAGGCTCAGAGTCACCGAGGGGAGCAAAATAGTAGTCAACCATGTCCTTGGTCACTTCTCCTAAACTTGAAGGCTCCCACTGCAAATTTAAGATTATAGACCAATTAACGACAATTTTGAGAGAATGTCGATTAAATGACATTCATGCATGGAAAACGAAATTGTAAGGGTACCTTAGGAGCAAAGTCCTTGTCAACTAGTCGTGCCCGAACTCCCTGTACAAGTTAATGGAAAAGGGCATGAATCCAAGAAGGAAATGCCAAACAAGATTGCCTGAATCAGATATCAGAAAAGCCCATACCTCACTAAAATCATTAGAGACCTGTTTGGTGATCCACTTCAGGGATACACGATACTCACGAACCAGACACTGGTCAAGGGATTGAAACCTACCTTCTCTTATCTAAAAGCAAAAGAGAAAATGCAAGCCAATTATCAGGTCTAGAAGCAATTGAGGAGGATTCTATGCAAATGCAAAAATTGGAAGAAACCTACAGATTGTAAAGTGACTTTCAAGCTCAACGGGGAGGCCTCTTTTAGTTTCTTGATGGCTGTCGTACACCATTCATCATAAGTCTCTGCTGCCTCAGTTTCCTAAGAGAATGAACAGGCAGTATAATCCATCTCAATCAGGAAAGTCAATTTAATATGCGTAGGTTTTCATGAGAACCAACATTATACATGAACAACAAATTACTGTTATTTTTCTGCAGTTAATGCCAGACAAAAACAGAGTGAGAAATTTCATGTCCATAACTACCATTACACGGCCTATGTGTGCGTCCATGTAAATGACTTTTTTTACCGGAAGAGATATATTCCCTGTCAAAGACAATCTATTAGGAATTTCAACCTGATTTCCGTTAAGTCACCAAATGCACTAAAGCATTTACATATGCAAAAAAAATTACTGTATTTTTGAAACCTGGGGGCTTGCTTGAATCCTCTCACATAGTAGTGCAGCCGCCCTAGCCCACCATGGGCTTACCCACACACACTAATAGTTTTGTGTTTGGGAGATCTAAATTAACCGACTTTTTGCCAGCATATCACAAAACAATTCACTTGTTTGCCATCTCTATTTTAGCCAAAAATCTCGACCTTTTAGCCCAAACAACTTAACTTAGTTTTAACCTGCTTCTTTCTCAAAAAAGTCAAAAAGCTAAAAAGTTTGAGTTCAGCCCAAAACTACAATTTTTCTACCGAAAAAGTCAAAAAACAAAGAAGATTGACTTTTGTGTTACGGATGTCAAGGTTTTTTTTCACAACCTTTTTATGAAGATGCAACGCTAAAAAAGCAAAGTTGTTTGATTAAAAAGTCTAGCTTTTTTTGCTTTTCGGAGAAACAATGGAGTGAGAGAATACCAAGTTGTTTGGGCTAAAAGTCTAAGTTTTTTTTTTGTAGCTAAAAATAACTAGGGCAAACAGGTGGACTTTGTTTTGCTAATATAGCGAAAAAGCCACCTAATAATCCTAGGATGTCACATTCACTGCTTAGATTTGTTAAGCAATGTATCTTAGTTGCAGGATTCTTCTACCAGGGACTCGCTCCCAACTCCCAAACCTCGCTTCCGCTCCTATCTAGACATAATATTGCTCCCAATGAGGATGGATCCGAAAGGAACAAAAGAAAAGCTACCAAGCAAGAGACTCGCCGTCTAAAAATTACACTAACAAGCAGCTTATGTTACAGCAGAGCATAACAGAACAAATACTTCTTGAAGTTGGAATATGTCGTCCTTCAATAGAATTATATGAAAGCTCCAGTAGGAGCTCTGCTCTTAATCTTAGTAAACTCATCTATATTCCCTCGCTCTCCCACTCCCGCTTCGTGCAACTATAGTTTGTTGGCACGCACATATAATCATAACGAGTTAAGAAGCTTCACGTTTAGGTTTATCTTGCAAGATCAGGGAATTTCCAACAAGTGTAGATTACAAGTCCTATGTTTCCCAATCAAGGCAAGATGAAAAGGAAAGAAAAATAAAGTCAAACTTACCAAAGCAGTAATAATTTCTTCAACAGTATCTTTGCTGAAACACTTATCAATTGTTTCAATCCTGAGCCACATAAAAACAGGAGAAAAAGATAAACAAATTAAGCCTGGAGGATAGATACCAATAAAACAATTTTAGAGGAATGAAAAAGTGGGTCATCCCCATATGTGAAGGTTTAAGGAGGAGTTCAGAGATATCATAACCAACCGAATCAGTACCAAAAACACGAACATCACGCAAAACTATTTGCCTGAAAGTAGTACCCAGTAATCTTACTCAAATATTGAATGCTGACAAGAGCAGTAAGAAACAATTGCACAAGCAAATGGAAGCTTATGTGGTTGTGGAATGGATTTATCTTCATTCACCAAGCCACACAAAGGCGACATGGCTTATTAATCATAGGGCTGTAAATGAACTGAGCCGTTCGTGAACTGTTCGAGGCTCGACTCGGTAAAGGCTCGTTCGAATTCGATTCGTCTACTTAAAGAACCAAACCTGAACCTCAATTTTAGGCTCATTTCATAAATGAACCGAACATGAACATAGTAGTATTCGGCTCGATTAGGCTCGCGAACTTGGAGTATATGTATATCATGGGGATTTTATATAGTTACATAGTGAAAATTTTAAAACTTGTACAAGTTTAAACGTTTACAATTACTAAAAACTTACTTATGTATACGTTTTTATCAGTTTATATGTATATAAACATATTTATATATATACTAAAATTTTTACTTCCAGCTTTAGACCTGTATGATAGTATAAATATATGATATTATTGGGTCGTTAAGGCTCGTGAATAAGCTCAAGTTCGACCCAAACCTAGACAAGCTTGGTTCGAGTTCGGCTCGTCGTAATTTTCATTGAGTTCGGCTCGAGCTCGAGTACGCTAAAAAACTTAATGAACGAATCTGAACATTCTAATATTCGGTTCGATTCGGCTCGTTTCCAGCCCTAAATTTAATCATATCAGGTTCAATGCTTATCTAAAGCTTAAATTGGTGAACCTTGCTTTTAACATTAAGACGATACCACACAGGTTCTGGCAGTTCCTCCATGATACGGCAGCATTATGAACAAATAATTAAAAATTGTTTGTCTGCTTGTATGTCACATGGACTCGGTTATGGAGATTAGGTGTGACTGCGTGTCCAAGCATCGAACTTTCCTGATCATAAATCTTAGGATATCGGGATGTGTCCAAAAGTTGGGTATGGGTACGGGAACACATTCTAAACACTTATTTGAATTGTTTATAGGCTAAGACAATGTCATAATTTTTTTTATTAATGTTCTTGCAATCAAATGAGATTAAGGGAAAATCTGAAATGTCTCTCTCCATCTACGTGAAAGGCTATTAATGTTTCTTTTCTATCTAATTTGAGCTTCTTTATCTTCAAATATCATAAAAATTAGGGGATCCAAGAGTACATTGGGTACGGGTGCTGTACGCATATACCATGCCCTTAATATTACATCTATCAAACAAGGATACCATGAAGAAAGTAGAAGAGTCCATGTAAAACTTGTCTGCACTACTAGCATATCATAATAACTACAAGTTTAATTATAATCAATGTAGCACACGGTTAAGAGTGCATGTAACACAACTATCATACATTACTAAGTTACTACAAGGTTAATTATTACCAGTGTAGCAGATGGTTATTTACTAAGTTACGAGTCTTACGACCAGATGACATACATAACTCTATTACCACTGGGAGACAAACAGGCCACTCGTTTCCACCACAAACCATATGAGCATGGCTTTAAAACTGAATATTCATTAAAATGCTAGATGTCGTTGTTCTATGGGAGAAAATTCTCATTACCAAATATTTACGTTCTTTGACTTGATAATTCCATGCACAAAGGGTTCCCACTTTAATAGAAATGTATCAGGAAGTGTATGCTTCATGTACTACAATCAAAAAGAAAAATCCATTTGTGGACATAGCAAGTGCATTTCAGCTATTGATTAAAATGCTATCTGTCACAACTATGTCTTTACATGTTTCATGTTAGGGCCAATAGAAGATACTCAGCAACAGATGAAAGAAGAACTAAAAAAATAAGATGGAACATTACTTGTGTAGAGTGCTCCTCTTCTCTGGGTAGACAAGGTCACCATATTGTGCAAGAGAATCCTCTATGACAGAAGGGTCATCTGTGATCAATTTACCGAGGCGTTCTTCAACCCAAGCAACTTTCTGTTAGGAATAATGAAATATTAAAGCTACTAACAATGAGACCTATACTTTCTAGAGAGAAAGGAATCGAGCACAAACTGCATTCAGTGAATAATGTGTAGCAAGGCCACAAGCAATCATTTCCACTCCGTTAAGCTTTTCTCCTGTTAAAGCCAAATATTCACCTGTAAAAGGACACAAAAGAAATAAACAGGGAATTAGACTTCGTAAACAAGTTCCTACATTTGTAAAGAAAGAATTTTCTCTCAAGTACATCTTTAGGAACCCAAAAAGATGTGAGGGGGACATAATTACTCTTTCAGCTGCTTCTTCAATTCAAAGTAGAAGCTTATCCATAATAAAGCAAAATAAAATATAAGGGAAACAAGGCAAACGACCCCGAAAGACAAACAAGTGAACCAACTTTCCCAACATGCTTAACAACCCAAGGATCCATAACCAAGGGGTAGTGATAAGCATAACACAATGACAATCAAGGGTTCTAATCACCCTCCCAGCAAAAAAAGTCTGCATCACCATTTTCATAGCTCCGAAAAGGGTAACCTAGAGGCTCCTGTAAAATGGGGCTAGGGGCAAGATGCATCCACCCCTAACAACCCCCCCCCCCCTTGTCCTTTTGGAGAGGCTGTTTCCATGACTCGAACATACGCCACCGGGGGCACTACTGGAAGCCTTCCCTTCAGACCTGCAGGTCTTAAAAAGGAAAAGAAAAACCATGCATCATGGAAAATACATCCCAATTTGCCTATAAAGTCACCAAAGTGCTAAGAACCTTCATCTTCGATACGTCTAACAAAAAAGTGGAATTCCAGCAGCCTCATTAAGACAGTTCAAATGCAATTATGATCTCTGCTAGGATTTCTAGGCTGGTTGGCTTTACTTCTAATTACTAAAATACAACTCTTCTAGCCCACTTCTCAAAACATCGTCTTTCCTTTATTATGACAGTACAGATACCTGGTTGACCAACATGATAGTGGTGATATTATAGTAACTTAACAAGAGCAAGGGACGCAGACATGCCAATAGTGGACATGAAACATACAGAAAAGAGACTTGTTTATCTAGAAAAAATACTTAGATGTACATACTCGTTATATTCAGGAAAAAGAGTCCTCAGAGTAATAACGGAAATAAGTATCATATCTTCAGGAGTGCATTTATAAAAAGAATAAGTGACAGTTTCCAAGCCTGATCCTTACAAAGTTATATCAGTGTTGACAAAAATACTAAAGGGTATCAGTGCATCATTATAGCAATAGGTAAGAAATTTGGTAAAGCTAGAGAAAAAAAAGTATATTTCCTGCGCAAGATGCTTAGTTTCACAAGACAAGGCAAGAAGGTTGGTAAAGCTAGAAACAAGAGAGCTTTTTTTTTCCAACGCAAGATACTTTCACAAGACACAGCTCAATATTGGGTACAAGTACAACTCCTATAAACCTCCCTTTAAATTCTGAAAAATTGAAAGCTAGCATACAAGTGGGGCACGGAAGCAAGCTATTACAACTCCTAGAGATAAACTTCTTTGGTACTCTATGCAATGGCTTCTTTGTACTCTATCATATGGTTTAAGAATCACATTCCTTATCGGGCCTTTCAAAATTGGTTGGTTTGCTGGAGAAGATTTGCTACAAAGGATAGACTGGGGGAATGGAGGCTGGAAGTTGATCCTGAAGGTGGTTTGTGCAAGAATGTGGCTGAAACTCAGGATCATTTATCTTTTGCGAGTGCTTATTCTAGGTAAGTATGGGACAGGTGTTGGAGGGATTTGGTATTAAGTATTAACAAACCCACCAGTTCTTGGACAAATGAACTGAGCTGGGCTATTCAAAACCTGAAGAAGGAAGGATCTGCCTCTTGCAAACGTATAAACTGCTTATTGCAGGTCTGTCTACCAAATCTCTCAAAGTTGTCCCTTGTCACTGGGAAGGACGCGAGAGACAGAGTGCGTTACTTGGGAGAAGTGGATTCTAGTGTAGGTAACCTGAATCTGTGTAATGCTTGGAAGATCTCTACATCCTTAAGTGTGCTAGATCTGGTAGGTAGGTATGTTGTTGGATGCCTCGAATTCTCCTTGTGTTCCGGTTGTGTTTTTAGAGTTTGTTCCGTGTGTTTTGTCTGCTGTGGCTTGTATCCCTCCCATGGAATACTCTGATAGGATATTGTTTTTTGCTATCTAGTAGTTTAGCCAGCGGTATGCCCCTTAAGTGTGCTAGATCTGGTAGGTAGGTATGTTGTTGGATGCCTCGAATTTTCCTTGTGTTCTGGTTGTGTTTTTAGAGTTTGTTCCGTGTGTTTTGTCTGCTGTGGCTTGTATCCCTCCCATGGAATACTCTGATAGGATATTGTTTTTTGCTGTCTAGTAGTTTAGCCTGCGGTATGCCCTTGTGCCTTTGTTTTGCTGTTGGTTTTTTCCCTTGGTATTATCATTTTAATTTACCAGAAAAGTGGCACGGAAGCATTCTTTCTGTTCTATAAGCATGTAGGAAAGAAGCAAGAAGACCGAAGCTAAGAGCCGGGAGATATTAGGTAATAAATGGAGAGCTCTATCGAAAATCTCCAGGCGCAATGTCCCAAAAAACTTCACTATGCTTGGGAAAATAGTACAAATGGCAACCTGTTAAAACTAGACGTTACCTAAATAACCAGGTAGACGAGAAAGATAGTAGGAAGCCCCTGCATCAGGATGGAAACCCATTTGGGCCTCTGGAGCAGCAAAGACCTGCGATTCAATTGCAAAACTTTATTTCTTTTATACGATGGGCAGTCTAGTAAGCCACACTTCAAATTTCACATAGAATCAGTTCAATGATAACGATTTAAGTTGGGTACTGACTCCTTTGTGAAGTTAGAACACCACCTATAACTTGCTAAACCTTTTTTCATTTTCCTATAACTTTGAATCTCATATGCTTATCTTATTGATGAGGCAATGTTTTTA
This sequence comes from Rhododendron griersonianum, assembly GCA_018127125.1. NCBI lineage: Eukaryota > Viridiplantae > Streptophyta > Magnoliopsida > Ericales > Ericaceae > Rhododendron > Rhododendron griersonianum. The sequence goes on along the minus strand of CM030789.1, from coordinate 47,609,178 downwards.
GAAGTGTTAGAGATTGTCTCACATTGGTTAATTATAAACTCAAAAACTAGAATATAAGCCTAGGCGGCACTCATTGCCAATTAAGTTTGAATTGGATGCTTTAATATGGTATCAGAGCTAGACTTTCAGAGGTTTTTGGACAAGACCCTCTTGGTTGATTGTCCCATTGTCTGTACCTTAAGTGCACATTATTTCGTTATGATCCCCATGTTATGGATCCCTTGTTTACCTCACCACGTGCGAGGAGTGTTAGAACTTGTCCCACAATGGACCTCCAAAACTAGTTTCTAAATTATTATCCTGGCTAAATAATCGAGTAAAACTCCACGGGACCACGAGAGAGATTACACCTCTACTTTATGTGTTCATGTTTTATAAGAAGTTTGTAGAGAAGATCTCTAATGAAGAAGAGGGATTCACATAACTTGGCGACAGATACCAAGGAAAGAACCATTTAAGACCTAGATTCCTTTATTCTTAGAGTGGAAGAGGTTGGAGATGATGTCGTTCATAGAGTTGAAGTACTGTGTTATAAGTGCGAGAGCACATCTCATTGTTATATCCTTTGAACTTGAAATGAATATAAGTTGAAATTTTTTCACTACTTTTTAATCATGAGGCAGGGTTAAGAAACTAAGAGCAACATGCTGGTAAATGAATGTGGCCAAAATATGGATGTTGAGGGGCATGTGAGATAAGCAATAAACGTCAAACATAAACATCAGGCAATGGAATTGGCAAAAGAATATGAAGGAAAAAAGAGAGCAATCACAAAAGCAAAGAACTTTACTTTAAAGGAAGAGTTAAAACAGTTCGGAAACAACAGAAATTATGCTGTTTAGCTGGAATCATGGCCACAGAGAAAACAAAATCAGGAACAGAACTCATTTGAACCATCCAAAATTCCAAACTATTAGCTTAAGATGTTGAGTTGAGTTTATTTTTACAACAAAAACCTCGGCGAAATTTCGATACACGATAAATGATTGACAAGCTATGTCAAGTGAACTAACAATCTGTTATACATGATGAGTACATGGCAAGAATGCAATTTGAGGAAATTTAATTTTTACATGCTTAATGCTTGTGTCATCAAATTTTGTTCAACTTAAAATTAAATCAACAATACTTCGCAACCAATAGAATCTGGTAGTTTGTGTTACAATCACATACGGTTTTATCAGTCACGAAGCGGAACATTCCAGGAAGCGAAATACCCGCCCCACCTCCCATTGTGATACCATCCAAGATGGCTACCTGTAGAAAGGACGAAAAGAAAATATAAACAAACAAATACATAGGAGATAAACAGTTTTATTCTATTAAGCATTTGAAAAAAATAAAACCTGCAAGTGGTAAAAGACCTGAACAGATACAAATTTTGGGGATACAAATACCAAAAAGATTTCCAATTGGACGTAACAGGTTGATGGCTAAATTTCATAAGAAGGAACACTTAACGGATTGGATTTCATCTAAGGTTTAGTAAAAGATAGACAATTAGACACCTACATCGACGATAATGATAGCTTGCCACCATTCCATTTCTTTTACTTCCAGTTTACAGTCCATATGGCTATAACCGTGCAAGTCTTTAAGCACATTGGAACACCTGTCGTATGAGGAAGCAACTACCACTGTGAGTTGAACCAGACCAGTTTGAAAGTGGAAGTTGCCCAAAACTGACTGCGTGCCTAAAGCACCAATTCATCAAGAAACAGAGGAGATGGGAACACCATCTGTGCAGGTGAAATCATAGGACACAAACAGCCAATTAGTGGGACCAATCCCAGGTGCCTTTCTCTTGGCCAGTCCCAATGTTACAGAGCAGGTACGTTCATAGGAACCTTGGAGATCCACTTCACACAAGAGAAAAATGTCATCTCAAAGCACCATCAGCCATCAATGCTTTGGTTTATTTCACATATTCCTTGACTGTAAGTGAGAGAATCCATTCAGATCAGACCACAAATCAAATCTATTAACTTCTTATATTCCAATACCACATAAAGACGCCACAAGAGTTACCATTGCAGTCCACCCGGAATCTCTGTTGTTATGCTCTAATTCAATTAGTGCAGTAACCGGCATTCAACATACTTTCACATGCTTTTGCAGACAATTGTTCAACATCCTGAACTATTGATAACTAAGAGCTTAACTTTGGTCGTACATTGGAGAACATATTACTAGCACGCAAACCTTTACTCGTTTAAGAGTGCGGAGTCCGTTCTATCAAATACTAAGAAAGAACGACAAAAGGAATATGAATAAAGAATGACAAGCGTTGTTTTCATATTTTGTTGATTAAGAAACCTATTCCCAGTGACTATTAAACAAGCCTTATTTGCTGAAGTAAAAAAAGAAAAGCGTGGTAATGCAAGTGGATGGATAAAATCCGCACCCACATCAGTGAAAGAGTTTATGCTCTTTAACCAAGAAAGCTAAGCGTGTTTGCTTCTGAGCAGTTGAAAGATGGGTAGAGTTGTCCAGCATCTAAACCGGGTTACTATATGTGTATTCCTGTGTGGCGCTCCTTTGGTGTGTGAGCGCACTCAAAGACCAATCCGTGAGGGCAGTGGTAGGCCAAAGCAGACAATACGAAGCATGCAGGGCACGATTACGACAAAGTAAGCTGTCCTAACCTGTAAACGTTAATGTTGAGTTACCAATTATCCCAAAAGCTTAAGCTGTTGGGAAATGGGTCCAACAATGTATATCAAGCTATTCAACATCCACCCTCACGTGCAACCCGTTCAGGTGGAGATGCAAATTTTCATAGTTGGAGGGAAACATAATACGAAGGAGAGAAACATAATTCAAATGGGAAACAAATGCAAACAGAGAGACTTGAACCCAAGACCTTTCCCAACCTAAGCTTTGATACCATGCTAAGTTACCAATTATCCCAAAAGCCTAAGCGCTTGGAAAATGAGCCCAACAATGTACATCAAGCTATTCAACAAATTAAACTACACACTATTAACTCCTAAAGCATGCAACTCTGATGGGCTTGTTTTCCCCTCAGCGAATCTCCTGCAACAGGAAATTCAAGAAACCTGACTGTGGCTGGTGATTACCAAGCCAATAAAAGCAATCACCTAGAATGGCCAAGCTACGTTGGCATCTTTGGACATATCTTCTTTCCATAAATCGAGGGAAAAATATTTGCTGTACATTCCTACTCAAATTTGATAACACCTAAATAAATCAGTTGATCCCACAAACTAAGTTAAAATAGTAGCCCTTACAACAAAATCATACAATTAGTTTGTTTTTAGTGGGGCTCCAAGGTACTATTGTGATGTCAGCACTTCACAGCCTTAACTAGATTAGTCTATGAGCTTCTAATGACCAGATTCAATAGTCATGGCTCAGTGTACTTTGCAGCTTTTAGATGATTTTCACCAACAAACGTTTAAATGACCTAGGCTCCATTATGTAAAATGTTTAACAATGTAAATATTTTTCATGTAAAATATTTTTTCAGAAAATAAACTTCAAACTTTTATTTTCCGGTGTTTGGTTGGCACTTGAAAATATTTTCAGAAATCAACAAAATAGTGTAGAGAGAGGGGGGCTTAAACGGTGGAGAGATCTGAGATTATTGGAATTGAACGTGGGTCAGGACTGACGATCGAGGAAACTGAGCAGTGAGAATTGCAGGAGAAGGCAGCGGGTTCATTTCGGAAAATAACTTAAGGAAGATTTAAGGGTAAGTCATTTTCATCCAATTGATGGAAAATGTTTTCCTCATTTTTTACACAACCAAACACCGGAAAATAGGTAAAACATTTACCGGAAAATAGTTTACGTCCAAACAAACGGAGCCCTAATGTAAATTAATTTGCCGCCATCAATATTTTAATCCTTCATTTGAGGATAAGGAGGCTGTAAAAACAAAAGCAAAATGCAGGACTTGAAAGTCCGGCGATCAAAATGGGAGACAAGTGGTTCAACAAGTAGTTGTGTTTGATTTCACGATTTCCAGCTGCTAGGTTTGTGTTAGGTTCCAAACTTGTCGCATATAATGAACATTGCCTGGTTCATGGAGTGTCCAGGCCACTAGTTAATGTAATGTGGAAAAAGAAATGAATCTGCCTTTGCATATAAAGACAGAGATAAAATAAACGTTCAAGGTCTAAATACAGTCCCATATGATATCATAGAAAAGTTGATATAGTTTACTTACATGTGGCTTCAGATATGTTCCTAAAAGGTACACAAAATTGTACAATGTCCGGAAAAAAGTTTTGCATTCTTCAACCTTCCCTGCACATAATCAAGATAATTGGAAACACTATCAAAACCCAACAGAGATTATACAAATAAAGGCAACAATAATAACGATTGATCATATTAACTTGTATATCTATAAATCTCAAAAGGACTGATTCTCAAACAGGGGCATATCATAGTAAGCTTGAAAAATACTAGTGTCAACCCTAAGCCATTCCGCAACCCTGCTTCAACTACGTAATTGTACAAAAAAAATTGTGGCTGCCTCAAACAAGATTTTGGCAGATCATCAAATTAGTACTCCAAAGGCTAAATTAACCTCATCCACCGTCATATATATCAGAAAGCCCATTTGTAGTCCCTAGCTATTACTTATGCTCCAAATAGCACAAAAGCATATCCAGCAATCAAACAGGATCTTAAGATGATATTCTACCACTCAGTTCACCTTTAATGCTACCAGGTTCACAAAAAAACCAGCTCTAGGTCCTGGGATTAAAAACAAAAAGCCACTTGCCACCAAAACCAAACCAAGTTAAAACAATCCTCCCATCAATTTTGATCGGCCAGATGAATTCTTTTTGGTCATTTTGCCTTTTAAATGTATATATACTATACATGTTCACTCAAAATTGACAAAAATCCCCAGCATCCCTGTCAATTTAGGTCTTCACCAACCCAAGCATTTCTATCATACTTCATTGTTTCTGCCTCTAATGACCTTCATTTTATGTTACCAAACCATTTCATATATTTCGATTGGTGCTACTCATAGTCATACTAGTTAGGAATGTTTTACCCCTCTCTCTCTCTCTCTCTCTCTCTCCTCAACTTACCACAGTTGTCATAACATTTTCATCTCAACTGCATTATCTTTACGTCCCACTTCTAAGTATGTACAGGTCGCATGATATGCCAAAAGTACCCTTCACCTGAGCCAACCAACTTTGATTCTGTAGGTTACATCAATTTTTACTTGTTGGTATCCCATAGTTTTCAATCCTTAATTCTTTGCTATTTCTTCTTCAATTGTTGATGATTTCATTCCATATATCCAGTTTGTTTGATTCCTATATCCAGGTTTCTACTCTAGCGACCTAGCCACTCTTCTAGTGTATCCACAAAGATTATCATTTGCAAATAACATAGATCATGGAACACCATCCTAAATATGCTTAGTCAACTCATCCATAACAACCGCAACAACGTCAAGGACTCGATGCTAATCCTTGGCCTAATCCTACAGTGATAGACATTCACTTGTGCGTCCTGCAGGTAGTCAAATTGTAGCCCCACTCTGAGACAGTCCTAATTATCCATGTCCTTGTCACATCAATTATACCCCTCCATCACTCTCTTTCTCTTCCAAACCCACTATATTTCATCCCTAAGCACCATATCAGAAGCTCTCTTTTTTCCAAGTCTATAAAACCAGTGTAGAGACTTCCTTCTTGTCTCTGCAATTATCGGTTATTCACCATAGTACATAAATTAAGTCTGGCATTCTATCAGTCACGATTCTCTGACGAAAATTTCACCATTCGAAGCTAACGAATAACCTCCCCCACAACTCCCCTGTGGGACTCATCAACTTAAATACATAATACACCTAAAGTTGTCTCCACTTTAGATATCTCCTCTATTTAGTATTACTAACCACACTCTAATCTATATCTGAGTATCTAAATTAGTCATTTCCAAGTTTTAGATAGCTTTAACCAAAAGTATTGACCTCTGAAACAACGAAAGGATGAAAAAGAGACCCACCTTCATCGAGCAAATTGTAAAGCGTAACAACATCTGCACCGGAACAGAAAGCCCTGCCTTTACCCTTCAAATAGTAAAGATTGTAGCTTAGACTCCGAACAAAACAACAATCCAATGTGAGAAAAAAGACTTTGAAAACAAGGTGTTACCTTCATCATCACAAACCCAATATCTGGGTTTTCTTCCCATGATTCATAAAGTCTTTTTAACCGAGCTGCCTAAAGTTATAAAAGAAAAAATTAATGTCAAAAAGGTAAATTTCTAACGAGGGTATCATGCATGAACTCGCAACAATTACCAGTACAAAACTTAAGGCAGTGTTTGGTTCATTTAACTGAAGCTGGAATGCAGTGGTTATGCACCTGTAATGTTCACTTCGACATTTGGTTCAGTTAAAAAGGACAGAATGTACATCAATTGGATCCCATAATCCCAAGGGGTTCGCCTGGTGGTTGGGTCTCTAACTTAAGAATTTGTGCTCTCTCCGATCTTAGGTTCAAAACCCCGTGATATCAACTCTTACGAGGCCCGTCTATACGGGCTTTGCCTCGGTGGGATTGATCAAGCTGGTTCAGACACCTTGAGTAATAAAAAACAATTGGGAGCGCATGACCATTCCATTCCTTCCCAAAATCATTCCAATGAACCAAATACTACCTAAATGTACATCAATTGGAGCCTATCACCCCAAGGGGTTGGCCTGGGTGGTTAAGGTCTCTAACGTAAGAATTTGTGCTCTCTCCGATCTTAGGTTCAAAACCCCGTGCTATCAACTCTTATTGCCTCGGTGGGATTGATCAAGCTGGTTCGGACACCCTGAGTTATTAAAAACAATTGGGAGCCCATGACCATTCTAGTCCTTCCCAGAATCATTCCAACCAACGAACCAAACACTACCTAAATGTACCTCAATTGGAGCCTAATAACCCAAGGGGTTGGCCTGGTGGTTAAGGTCTCTAACTTATGAATTTGTGCTCTTTCTGTTTTGTTTCTGATTCAAATCAGGGTTTTGCCTTGGTGGGATAGATCAAGCTGATTCGGACACCCTGAGTTATCAAAAACAATTAGAAGCCCATGACCATTCCATTCCTTCTCAGAATCATTCCATTGAACCAAACACTACCTAATTGAGACCTTCTGTTTGGAAATTGAGGAAAGTGGAAGAAAATAGCCTATGGAAAATAAAGGAAAGGAAAATAAAAAAAATTCCTCTTCCTTTGTTTGGTTTGAGAGGAAAAAATAAGGAAATAATCAAACAAAGGCTTTATGAACAGTAAATTTTCCTCCAAACTTTCCTCAAACTTTCTCTCTCTTTTCTTTTCCTTTCCTTCCTTTTCCATAGGTACCAAACAGGGCGTCGAAGAAAGGAAAGTTCACAAAACTTCAATTTGTTATTTTCTCCCATCTTCCTCTCCAAACCAAATACTAATAGGAGGGAATCTTTTTTCCAATTTTCCTTTCTTTTCCACATGTTCCAAATAAAGATGAAATAGAACAAACCATAGAAGTAGTAAGTGAATTGAGTGAAGATGGTCTATTGAGTACGGCAGCTCTTGAATTAGCTCTTCCCTCCACCAAAACCTGATATTACAGCCAAAGTAATTAACTTTCAGACAAAATACATTAAGGGTTTCATCAAAGCTCAACTTACAAAATGAGAGAGAGAGAGAGATTTGAGTGAAACTGGCCTGCTCTTGAACATCATTGTAGTAGGCATAGTTTGGTTGAGCAGAAAATCCGTGTCGGTGAAGAGAGAGAAAGCTATATCTCTGCAACGAACGTCTCAATGGTAAGAGGGCCTTAAACCTCTGCATTCTCTCTCTCTCTCTCTCTCTCTCTCTCTCTCTCTCTCTCTCTTGCGGCTCTTTCACAGTGTTCTCTTCCCTCTCTCGTCAAACGCTGCAGTTGTAGAACGAATTTTTGAGTAATTTGCAGATGCACCCCTGATTTCCTTGAAATATTACTGCTGGTGCAATCTATAGGAAAAATTAGATCGTATTCGCATTACTATTTGGCCCTATGCATGACTATTCTTCCGTCTCAAAATATATGTCCGGTCAGCAAAATAAGAACCTAAGAATTGTACAATTTTTGCACGAAAAGTTTAAACTTTTTTCAGCAATTTACTAGATATTGAGTTCTTTTAGTTTATGCAAAAAAGATTTAATTTGTCCTTCGAAAAAATGTATTATTTTTTAATCCTTATTTTGCGGACAGGACAAACATTTTGGGGGAGGTAGTATATTTTTTTTTGAACAACTACTTATAGTGCATTGAGGGCGTGTTTGATAGCGCGGTTGGAGCTTGGGATGGGACTCCGAAAGTGAAGTGTAGTCCATAAAGTGTGTTTGGTTGGATTTTTATCCCATGGATTATGGGATTAGTCAACCCATGGGGGGTGGTATTACGAATCTCATCCCCATGGGATTGAGCAAAACCAGTTAAAAAACCCACCCCAATCCCAATCCCAATCCTAATCCTAGCCAAAACAAACATGTTATTTACAATCCCACCTCATTCTCAATCCCAATCCCAATCCTGTGCAAAACAAACATGAATAAATGATTCATCCCTTCATTAACAATCCCACCTCATTCTCAATCCCAATCCTAATCCCACCTCATTACGAATCCCCCAAAACAAAATCTGCAATCAAACACAGTGTTGAAAATTGTCAAATTCTTTTAATAAAGGGCATTTGATGGCCATCAACGGCGAGTGTGGCGGGGGTGGTGGTGAAGACGCAGGAGACGATAGACGGTGGCCAAAGGCGGGTGAGCCCAAAGGCAACCGGAGGTAGTGGCATTGGCTAGGTGGGAGGAGCCGCGAGGGCTAGTGACGGTGGTCAATTGGGTGAACTCTGAATGTGCTAGAATAAACTTTATTAAGCATTGATAGGTAATTTGTTTAAGGAGCAATGCTATTGTGATCGTATTTGGCAACCATGTCTACGATGTTGCATGAGTTGTCATTCCATTATTGGTAAAACACCTTACATGTGGGGTATATTTCCCCATTGCATTAAAGACAAACTCACATCATATGCAAAACATAGTCACCAAATATGGTCATTAACGTAAGTATTACATCCAGTCGATAAAAAAAACTTAATATTACATCCAACCGCATCTCTTTGCACCCAATAGTTGGAGATCCATTGCTTTGAATGTAATCCATTTGTTTGTTCACAAGTGTCAAATGTTCGACACGAGAGCCTCCTAATTGTAAAGAGTATTTATAATTGGGAGACTCGGTGTCATTACGCTAAAAAAAAATGGCTTGGTGATATGTTAGCAAATTGGTCCACTACCGAAAGGAGACTTCGCAAGTTCGGAAAATTGAGAATGGAACAAAATAAAAAAGGGCAGACGCAACCGTCCTCTAAAAAGAAATGTATCTAGGTTGAAAATGGAAAACTCAAAAGGAGAGAAGTCTTGAAACAAAATGGTAAGCTTTTGTTTATACGAGTTTGCATGATGAATTTGAGAAAGAATTTACCAAGAGAAAGTAAAATAATACGGAGTATGCAAAACCAAAAGAAAATTCCCTTCATTGTCTTGTTTTTCTTTCTCCTTATACATTTCTCTCTCCATAAATCCTTCTTCATGATCCACACACATGACACAACCAAGGGAGCAAGCAAATTGTGGTAGACTAATGATTATCTTGAGGTTGCAACTAGTAGGAGGATACAAATCATACAATTTGGTGTGAGTTTGCGCGTAAATATACATGGAGAGAGAGAGAGAGAGAGAATTTGCAAAAGAACATTTACAGTTGAATTTATTTTTCCCCATTATTCATAAATTACAAAGTAAAACTTATTTTCCCAACAGGAGCCCAGATGAGCCTGATTTCCAGGCTAAAGAACAAAACACCTAAAAGCAGAAGCTGAAGTCCTTCCTAGAAGGCTAGAAGCTATCTTTGTGAAACCAGCTAAACAGTCCAAGCAGTTCAATATGCGATCAGCTTGAAAAGACATGAACTTCCTCCAACGGCTCAACCGGTACAGTGTAAGGAGAATTCCAATCAGCATCAAAAATTTCTTGAAGTTGTGAAACAATGGCAGGGTGGTACGTCCCAAAGCTAACACCAGCTGTCGTATAAAAGTAATCCCATATAAGATTGCTAGTCCCAATGTGAGCCCGCACATCACTTACTGCATATTTTCCATGATTGACCCTGGTATAACCTGGGTACATATTTCCTGTTTGGGTCCCGTTTAGAATAGCAGGTCCGGTCGAGTTGAATCCAGGAACTACATAGTACCTGATTTCGATTAAGCCGGAACACTTATTGTACTTTGAAGAAGAGCAGAGACTATTGGAGTAGAGAAGAGACTTGAGGTACTGATCTGTGCCGTTGATAAAGTGTGCCCAATGTGCTACTAGTAACTTGACCTTTGCGTGCTTGGAAAAAAGAACCTAGTGTTCAACAAACTTGATTAGAAAACGAAACTGAAGAGTTCCAAATGGATGCATAAAAAGAGAAGATACGGGCACATAGAGAATCAACATGTCATTTTACTATCACAGAATTCAATTGGCACATACTTCGTTATTTTTCTTTATGGATTGTGCAATGGCATCATAAATTTCAAGAGATTGATTGTCACGGGGCGGCACTTGAGACAAAAAAATATTCCCAAGAGACTACGTGTGGCTTCCTATCAAGACACAAAACACCTTCCAAGCACTAGCCAAACACTGTATCTCAACACAACAAGAACCAAGCAAGATATAGCTACCAACAAGAGCAAGGGCAAAATAATCCAAAAGTAAAGTATTTCATTGATGAGCAATCGACATTACAACATAGACAAAAATGCTAACAAAGAAAAGGCAATGACAATATATTGACGTGGACTGATGCAAGGGAAGTATGATTCCAGTACAAAAAGAACTTACTACCTGAAATAATGACAATACCCATGTTATCAAATGATGAGCAACCACCTCTTTGCAAGAGATTTGTTGCACCAAGGATCCTAGTTTAATTATAGATATCATCAACTGAAAATGAGATATTTGAAGTGAAGTCCCACATCGCCTAGGTACCAATCTAATATGAAGTCTATCCGCGTGAGAGCAGCCTAACTTCAATAGCTATCTCTTGTGCTTAAGCTCTACCCACGATCGTGTAAGAAAATTTCCAAAAAGGTTTAGTTTAAAGTACAAACGCATTAGTGTGTCAATGCACACCTAAATGTATGAAGATGAGAGTAGCACGAGGGAGTTGTGGAAGAACCCTGCAAGTGATTATTCAGAATATTATGACACAATTGCAAAAGAAATCAGAGATCTAATGTTTACACTTAATTGCACCAAAATCCAAATACTATCAGGTAAATCAAAACCTTCGCAAAATTTAAAGAACTTAAAACCATGAGCTCGCGTGGAATAGAGACAGTAATAAATCCAACTTGAAATAGACATAAACTACATGCATAATGGTCATAGAAGGTCACAAGCAGCAAAGCTTGAACGAGAGACAAAATAAGTAATTTGAAGAAATCAAAAGTTTCCAACTCACCTCCGATATTGCAGAAGAAAGGGATGACCAATAAACTGTTTGTGTCGTGTATTGAGATTGACCAAGCCAATCCATAGTATTAATCCTTACAGTTGCTCCAACTCCTACAGATTTAATTGTGTCAACCCATGCCTGTTCATCTGCCTGGTACTTGCCAAATAACAGCTGCAGTCGAGGAATTACATTATGGGCAAATGGCAACAAATTATAAAAGCTGATCATACAAGGCATCATTTGTCAAAATATCAATACAATTATTCAGAAAAAACTTAGGATACAAGATAATCACTAACTGCTTCCATAAAGAAACTATGGCATAGGAAGCAACAGCATGAAACACTCACAGTAATTTGAATTGTAAAGCAATCTTCCAAAAAAGAGACTTTATGCATGATCCGAGAAGACTTAGAGCTGTTATTATTAAATTTCCACATAACCAGATATGAATCTTACACTTCATGATTCATCACCATTACTCATTGCTGCGATTTTTGAAAGTCTGAGTCTTAACAGATTCCAAATTCTTTCCCTCCTTCTTTTGGTGACAAATGCCACATTACAACTTCTTAGGGTGCTTAGGGATAACCTAACCAATGCATAGTATTGGAAATTGTCCCACATCGATTAATTATCTCCTCCCAAACTAGTATATGAGCCTGGGCGGCCTCTCCACTCATTGCCAATTGGTTTTGAGTTGGATGCTTTAACATGGTATCAGAGCTAGGTTTTCGGAGGCTTTTCCCCTTTGTTTGTGCCATAGTTGCACTTTGTTTCGTTGTGATTCGTGTGTTCCGGATCCTTTGTTGACCTCTCCACGTGCGACCTCCCAAACTAGTATATGAGCGTGAGCAGCCTCTCCACTCATTGCCAATTGGTTTTGAGTTGGATGCTTTAACACATAGTTTACAGTTTAGATGGTGATCAGATGCTTTGATAGGATCCAGCCAACAAGTTCTTGACTCTTTTTTAGTATGCTTTTAAGGAAAAAATGTAAAAAAATACATCTTTTTACAAATTTGAAGGACTATAATGAGTACCCATGAATCAGCTATTGCTATTTTTCTAATGAACCTTATGTCATATTGGGTATAGAAGTAGTAGATATAAACCCAACAGCGATCCCCTGACTATTCCTTTTAAGTAAGTTTTCCAATGGTTTTTCACTTTTCTGAACAAGTACACAAGACACCTTCATAAGTGCTTTATGACTAAACCAAATGGTTCCCCCCAATCTCTCTTCTTATCTACTTTCTTTCTGGTTTCTACGTTCATTTTTGAATGTCAAAAGAGGATAAGTCTGACTGTTAGAGAGTCTTATGGTTTGGTATGATTTTTTGCCCCATGTCAATTGTGTTGAGGGCAAACATCTTCTTACTTAGAGGAAACAATCACGTTCTCACATAAAAATAATTGTGTAACATGTGTCTAATCCAATTTATTTCCTTTTCTTTCATGTATATGAATTCATTCACGTTTTTCAAATTTGTACTCTGATTCATGATTCAGTTCTTGGTTTGATCACTATGCCCAAACATGCCAATCAATAACAAAAACCAACCGAAACCGAGCCTTAATTTCCAATCAGTTGGAATCTGCTACAAAAATCCGGTTTTCCCGTTGAGCTCTGTCTAGGGCATCGTATTGCGTGATATCTAGCAAACCTAGATCCTTTCGAACTACCGCCTCAAATTCAAATTTGGTTTAACTCTCCTCTTAATGCTCCCTCTACTGTAACCATATGACTCCTCAAAACTACCGCATCTACTTGATCTACGATTGACATCTCCAAACCACCTTAAACTCTTCTCTCACATCTTATCATCTATCATTGCTACCCATACCATCCCACAAAGATTTCCATTTCTAACTATATCTCAGAAACTCTTACCAAAATATCACCCTCAACATTCTTATTTGAGGACCGAATTCATGCCATAAGGATCTAACGGGATTCTTTTAAGTCTTGGCTGTGACCTAACTAACGGACAACCCTCCTTTGGCTGGGCTTGGGACCGGCTGTGTGGTAGATAGGACTTGAAGCATGACACAACAGTGTTACGAAAAAAAATTCGACAAAATCTGACAAAATATATGGCATTCACAACTGACCTCTGGTGGTGCAAATGAGAGATAGTTGGAATGAGACTGCAAAGTCGAATAGTTGTGTCCTGGAGTTTGGATTGGCATTTCAAACATATAAGGGTCTGAAAGTTCTGGGTAGCCTGCTACGTGGGGAACTTCCACATAAGAATGGAGAGGTGATCTGCCATGGCACAACTGCAAATTGTCAACAATGTGTAAAAGCTGCAAGTTGTCCCTTATTGCTTTACTTGCTCCCGAGAAGAGAATATGAACAGAAAAGTTTTTACAGCATAACAAATACCACAGGAACATTAATGTTGCAGTATATAAAAGGCTTATGTTGTAAGATATGCTAAATGGCATGCAGATTATTGAAACATAATCCTTACAAGTTTAATTCCATAAGTCACCATCAACTCGATTCCCAAAAAATTGGCTCTGATATACCATCATGTATACTCCACAAATACAAAATAACATGTTGAACTTGATGATGATGCCATCTACTAGGCATAAATGTTACTTGATCTCCTTCAGCCACCATTATCTTAAATTTCTTGATACATTAAGTTATGCTAAATATATTCACGTTCTCTGAATTTATGCAAATGCTGCTACTCAGGTACTTAAACTGTTAAACTGAGGATTTCTGTAATTTAATGGTGGTAAGTCTTACTATACTAAAACATCTCCACCCATACAACTTACCAATCCAATGGGCAAACTCAACTAGTTTATCAAAACTTGACTAAAAAAGTAATCGGCATAAGCACTATTTACGTTGTAATTCAAACTTTTTCAGCAATGAAATATCCATGTGTCCTACCTGCACCTTTCTTTCGGATGGACAAAACGAGACCAACAAGGAACCTTTCTGGTGATCTGCCACTGGGGATCCCATACTGTTTCTGTGTAAGCTGAAACATTAAGAAATGCAAGCTTCCACAAGTTGTCAAAGTAGACCTCAACCTTTTTAGCTATTCCTGGACAACCAGCAAGATATATTCCAACTTCCTTTACCTACAAAATAATTCCTAAATCATTCGGGAACGCTTAATCAATTGTGTCAACTACAAATTGAGCAGATCTACAGATACATTTGCCACACTGAAGTCTCCTGAGACAGGTAGAATGAATAGCTGACATGAGTTGTGTGTCCATCTGATTATGTTTTGTTTGCTAAAATATACAACAAACACCAACACCAACATCAAAATCATGAATTGCTTTATTTTGGTCCCTTATGGAAACAATTCATTGTTTGCCTCATTCCTAAATAGCTGAGCAATTACCATCAAACTATCTCAGAAATGTGGACAAAGGATATTCCTTGTCCCCATATTAATTCATAATGAGTTCTGAAGTATCATCGGAAACATGATCGATCATATGCCTTCTTTCTGTTGGTCTACACTGCTTGTGTTTAATTATAAATCCCTGGCTGTTTTTTTATTAATATATAGACAACCTTGTGCAGTTCCTAATCAATGTTACCTGGATGCAATGCTAATACAGTGTTTGTCTCGCCGTCTCAAAGACATTATGGGAAGTCAGACTGTCAGAGAAAGGACAGTTACCCTAAATATTTGGTGCAACCATCTAGTAACTTCTAGGGGGTAAAGGAGATATTTTGACCGCCAGTAAATAGGGTGAGAAGGAAATTCGCCCTATTGGATCTTGCCAAACGCATACTCTTGAGAAGTCTGCTCTAACTGGTATCCCTATCTATGTTATGCCCTGTTTCGAAATGATCCTCTTTCTGTGAACAATCAACAATTTGACAACAAAAGCAGTAAAAAACCCAGGATAGAATATTGTTCCATGCCAACAGTTACAGATAAGGTAAATTACTTTGCTGAACGGGTTCAGTTTCAGAAGAAAATCATCATTAGGTGTTCTGTAGGCTTGAACTCTCTGTGTAATGGTACCTGAGTAAGAGATTTCCAGTCATTGTTAGCAGACCCGATATAAATATCTCGACGATCAGATATCCAAACTTTTGCGTGGACTATGCCTGATCCCCACCATTCACCAAGCAGCAATGTGACATTCTTCACATTTGGCCTCCCCGAAGCAAGTTTTGATGGTTCTTCAGTATAATCAGGATATACTCCAGAGTGCTGTAAGAACCTGAAAAAAGTAGAATTTCTCAAGAAATAGAGCTTGCACTCAAAACTTGTAAGGTAGAATTTTAGTGTTCTTTCATTTGCCATATTAATATCCATATAGGAAATTCAGAAGCAAGGGACAGACTCCATTTTAACTGATTTTCATAAAAGAGGAGAACATGCAAACAAAATTGTTAGTAAATATTTCCAGAAAAGCCCCATGCCACTTCTTCAAAGTCAAATGACAAAGACGAAGTATTCACTCAAAAAAAATCTACTCTGCCAACTCATAGCAAGTCCTGCTCCACCTGAAGTTTAAGGAAAGAGAGGGAGTGATTTGGTGAAGCAGAAAACATCTATTGTTTCTCTTCGAATAGAAATCATCAACCGTTTGTTGTTAGGAATACTTGGTTAGCTTTGTCATCATTACGATAAATGCTTCAACAGTATGCAGCAATTTAAACATGAAAACCTTTATACTAGAAAACAAAAATACCCTAAAATGAAAATATCCAAACCGAGCCTTAAGTCAGTAAGTCCTAATCAATTGGGGTATGCTACATGAACCAGTTTTCTCCATTGAGCTAGGTTGAGGGCACCGTATTCGGTGACCTCTAACAAACTTAGTTTATGTCGAAGTGCTACCGCCACCAAAATCAAATTTGTCGCTTCCCTTAGTCCTACTATCTACCATAACCCTATCACTCTTCCTAACTACTGCATCTACCTACCTCCACTACACATGTCCAAACCACCTTAGTCTATTGTCTCTCATTTCACCTTTTATCGGTGCTACCAAAGCAACATCTTACACTTTCCTTATAAAACACAAAATAAAGAGATCTGAAATGATCCAAACATTTTTAATTTCGGTTCCTTAATGGTTTTGTTATGAATAAAACCATCAAGAGCACTCATTAGAGGTGACTCGTGAGTTGTGACATATAGCATGTATAGTTTCTTCTTATAGCAATTGGAGTACTAAATAGAGGTGACTCATGTCTTATGGACATCTATAACTTATTAAAGCATGGACATATGGTGTGGAGGTGTTTTAGTCTTTCTTATTGTTATTGTTTTATCTTGTTTATTACTTTTGAAATTTTAAATGATTATGCCTGACCTCTTAAGGCAGAAAATGTGTTGCATTGAGCATTCACCTTGAAAAACATCCATGCCAAAAACTCTACAACCAAACACACTAACACACATGCACCTGTGTGAACCACCCATGTGTGCAACCCGCACATCGCATATGAGAGCGTTTGTGCATGTTTGGGGGTAGTGAAAGTAGTTGTAAGCAAAATTGCACGGCATACTATACTTCCAGCAATGTGATCTGGAGAATTCGGTCAACCAGATTCTTTTTCCCTTTCCACCCACCGAAATATAATGCCAGCCAAATCAAGCTTACAGGGGCATACTTAGAAGTGTGCCGAGAGAACAAGAGTAAACCTTACAATTCTCAGAGACACATTTGAACACACGAAGATAACATATAAATCTGCAAGAAACCTTCACAAATAAGGTGCCACAACTTCTCCTAGTTTTGAAAGGTATTTGCACACCGTGACGTGTACAACCTTGGAGCTTAAAATTTCATGCCACCCAAAAAATTTTTGTAAGCTTGTGGGAACTTTTAATGTTAAGTTTCCATGCACATTAACATCAAATCACAACAGTAAATTTTATCAGCAGCAGCTACCAATAGTATACTGCTCATATCCAAAGGAATATCACAAACGTAAAGTACCATTCAAGATACTACATCTGTACCTGATACTAACATTGCGGTCAGCAGCATTCTCTAATGCTTTATAGACTCCAAAACCTTCATTAGCACCAAACATTTTCATATCATCTTTTGAGTATCCATAATCCCCAGAATGAGGATCATCCGGCTGAGCTACTAATTGCCAATACTGCACCAACATGTCCAGCCTCTGGGAAGAGTTTCCAGCCAACCAACGAAATACATCCGCTAATAACATAACACGCAAGGAAAATGAATGCCATTAATGAAGTTCTTATTCAAGTTTAGTTTCAGATTTGAGTTTGCCATTGAAGTGACGATTCAAATAAATCTTTTAGGACCCATTTGGTTGGTGAGGTCTTACTGTTTAATAAGCAATAAGAAACACAATAAGCGAATAAACAATTGTGAACCAAGTTAGCTTATTTTGCATTTTTTCTTTAATTGCTATAATAACAACAACAACAATAACAACATAACCCATCTAGTCCCCAATCATTGCGTTTTTCTTTAATTGCTAATTTCACAAAATAAGAGATTGGACCAAACGGACCCCTACTACTCTCAAGGTCTGTAAATGAGTTAGGAATAAAGGAAATAGGTGGGGTGTTTGTTTGGGGTGATTTGAAGCTGGGATTGGCGATAAAATGTCGTGGGGTTCACAACTCACAAGTCTGGCGTTCACTACTGGATTATTGGGAGCATTACATATCCCGATACAGCCTATATCCCGGGATACAAGCTCACACGACCTTCCACAAAAGGGTACACGTACCCACCCCTTTTCTATTGTCTCTTTCTGCCATATCTTTCATAGCGATTTGGTTACACCTCCAACCGAAATGAAATCCCATGGAATTACATATCCCCTCCATCAAGAGCTTATTAATGTGACTGTTTTTCCCTTTCTGCATTGTTTTCATGTGGTTTAGGTAAGGACAAAATAGAAGGGGGGAAAAAAAAGGGCATTTCTAATTCCAACCAAAACAAACACCGGATTTGTTTTCCCTCCACCACTTCTATCCAAGGGACTTTATATCCTAAGGGGTTCTATATCACATATTTCATCTCCGAGCAAACAAACAAGCCCTATAGGTGATTGGTCTCAACTCTCAGGGGCCTGGCCGCTGGTCAGTCCGTATGCCCCTCCTCCTCCTCCTCTCTTTGAGGCAAAAAAAAAGAGGCATGCTTTGCAAACTACAAATGCTAATTTCCAAAAAAAAAAAAAAAAAAACTACAAATGCTAATGGTACTTCTATTTTATTTTCCTCTTCCAATCTCTTTATTTTGCTCTGTTTCCAATTTTGAAGAAAACAAACAGCAAGGAGTTTTGCAGATAGAATCAAAACGAAGAAAGAAAGAAAGAAAGAAATGAATACCAGTAGAAAGAACGCCGGGGACTCGGGAGAGGTGGGGCATGTCGGTGGGGATTGATTGGACGAGCCATGCCTTGCACTCTGACTTCGATTCTGTTAGAGAGAGAGTATTGGTTATGAGGAGGATGAGGAGGAGAGAGAGAGCCACTGTAGTTTTTTTCATCTTTTTTTGAATATTCCTCTCTCTCTCTCTCTCTCTCTCTCTCTCTCTTCACTCATCCCATCGTTCCTGTATAAATACGGCAATTGATTTTGTTGGAGTATTTTGTTTTGGTTGTTCCGTTAAATAACTCAAGTGGATTATTATTTTTTTTTATTCAAATTTTTTTTGTATTTTTAAGTTTTGCGTCAATTTTTTGAAGATTATTGTATCTCCATTAGTTACCTCATAAATGTGTATCTGTGCCTTACTTTAATTGGAATTTATATCCAAGGGTCATATGTCTAATTTTGTTTAAAATTTTGTGCCATGAAAGAAATGTATATTGAATATATAAGCCAATAAGTGAGAGATATACAATACTATGGTGATAAGATACGGTTAATTGATGGGACTACGTATCCTATCGGATTTTGTGTTCCTTCACTATTTGTCCCGTCAAAGCTACAACCCCATATAATTTGAGGGTTTACAGTAGAAGATTGAGACTTTTGTTCAATGATATTGTCTCATTTCTGCAATATTCAACCTGAGGTTGGCAGTAGAAGATTGGGACTATTGTTCTATGATACTGAAGCCATTGTGAAGACTGAACTATTGGTTTCAGATTGAGAAGGATCAACTTCAACCCTGCTGTCATGATATCTTTTTTGATTCTACAATTTCAGAAATTTCCAGGTCTGCAAGTGGATTGCTTGACACAAGCCTGAGCTTCAACTCCAATTACTTCTCTAATGGTATCCAGGGGTCAATTAATCGCTGAAGCTTGAATTGAAGAGATCACTGAGCTACTGGAATGGTTTTGTTCCGTATAGTGGGCTGATTGGTTCTCCCATAATCCCAGAAGTTAACATCCATACACAATACCACTAGCGTTGAACCCGTTCTATGCACGGGCGAGATTAACATACATGATGTGTTAATCGTGGAAATTCTCCATACGATTAAACCGTTCTAGCGCTGTGCCCATTCGATGCACGGGGCAATATAAAAAAGTAGGTTCACATTGGTATCAGATTCCGTTGACTGATTGTGGATTTTCGGCATCTTGCATGGGAGTAAAGGAAATGTAGGGGTCGCATCCCGTTCAGTTTTCCCCGACCAGCCCAGTTCAGTTTGGACCATTTGTGAGTCTTTACACCGGATTCACAACAATGATCGAACCGTTCACTTTTTAGAGCTCGTCGAGAACATTGATCACGCCAAAAATCACGTTGATCGGATATTGTTTGATATGATTTCGAAATGAATTAAGTTTGTAAGAAAAAATGTGGAACACTGTATTGCCACTCTTTGACACAATTATTTGAAGATCAATGCATTTTAATATCTAGAAAAATTTCCGGGAAAAAAAAAAAAAATATCTAGAAAAGCTATTGGTACAGACAGGTACCATACCGAAAATGGACCGACGGCCGCGCCAGGCCAACTCTTGCCATCAGACGGCCGATCCGAGCCGTCCACAAATTCTAAAAAAAAAAATCGAGGGGGCCTATGCGAGAATCAACGGCATCCGATGTGTGTAGATGTTCGAAACACCCCATTTTTTCGTATATAACCCTATTTTTTTCGGATATATATATATGTATATACGAAAAAATGAGGTATTTGGATCGATCATCTACCACACATCAGATGCCGTTGATTCTCGCGTGGGCCCCCAAATTTTTTTAATAGAATTTTTGGACAGCTTAGATCGGCCGTCCGGTGGCCGGAGTTGGCCCGGCACGGCCGTCTGTCCATTTTCGGTATGGTACCATCGGTACCAATAGCAGGACTCTTTAATATCACATCAAACAATATCCGATCAATGTGGTTTTTGGCGTGATCAAAGTTCTCAACGAGCCCTAAAAATAAACTGTTTTGATCATCCTGGACCCACAAATAGTCCAAAACTCTTTCAAACCTATCTCTTTTCTTAATTTCTTTGTTTTTGTATTGTTGTAAAATTTTCTTAATTATCTTGCCAGAAAATGGAGTAAATTCCAAGAGCCATTCGCGCCGATCTACCGATGTACAGGACAAAGGGAAAAAAAGTTCTCACTGATTTTTTTCTTGTCCCCGTGCATCGAATGAACAAGAGTCAAGACGCTAGCTAGTATAATACGAGGAGATGATTGAAGAAGAGATTATAATAGATATTAATATGTTTTCATAGATAAGCAAATCTCGAATATGGGTCTAACGGATTACCATATTCGGGGTTATGTTGTATCTAATATTTAGCCCCTAACAAATAGGGTAAGTTGATGCGAGTCACAATCATTTTTTAAAGTTGTTATATTTTATACGTACAATATAAAAACTTGTAAAAGAACGTAACAATTTTGGCTTGCAGATTAAAGAAAATCTGTCAAATTATGACTTTAGCCACCAATATAGCAAAAGAAAGACTAATTCATATTGGGTCATCTGGAAGCACACCACCACGTGACATTTTATGAGCGGAAGCGTATTTGAATTACATTCTTTTAAGCATCGTTGAATGTGTACTACTCCCTTCGAGTGTGGCAATCACATTTATTTCAAAAAAAGTAATCGACGAAGTTATTATGAATATATACTAGATCCGTTTTTCATAAAACAAATAAACGATACATTGATGAGCAAAAAACTGAAAACAATAAGAACACAACATTTTGACTGGGAAAGTCATGAATTGGGTGGCTTGCTGTGGCCAAAAAAAATCAAGTCGATCAGACGTTGGTAATAGCATGAGCGAGTATAGTATGTTTTGAAGTGCATTCTATCATTCTTGTAATTCATTTTTCAAGAACAGTATAATTCAATCACAAATTATTTTTTTTGAGAAGCAACAAATATGCAACTTATATTGATAAAAAATCAGATACGAGTTACACGGCCCAAAGGCCTCAATAGATACAACAAAGAACCCAAAAAAGGTCCGAAAACAAAAGAAAGTAAAAACAAGAAACGGGGAAAAAAAAAAAAAAACTAGAAAACAAAACTGAAGGAAGAAAAAGAAACCCAATAGAAATAGCTACAATGTTGGAACCACTGGTCCGCTCATGGATGTGGCTTGGAGGAAGATGGAGGGTCTATGTATCTTTAAGTTGGAGATTAACGTCCCTTCATCCCACCGCGGTGGGGGCACAAGACGTCGCTTGTGACTGCATTGCTGCTGCTGCTACTGTTGGAGAACCTCTAGAATAGATTCGCCGCCAAGGCTCCAGGAGCCAAAAACCCAGAGTTGGTTCCCACACGCCCTCAAGTTCAAAAATAATGGAGAGAGAGCGATCTTCCCTCCAGTTCAAATAGAATGGAGAGAGGAAACTTCCCTTCTCAAGGATGGAGGCTTGACCTTCTCATAACCATGAAAGTAGGAGAGGAGAGAGAACATCTAGAGCATTAGGTAGGACTGAAAGGAAGGGACACGGAGGTGGTGGCGGCCAGGGAAGAAGAAAAGGGGAAAAGTGAAAAAACCCTAAGCTCTCACATTCTCTCTCTAGAACTCTCCTTTTCAGAGATGCTCACTCTGATGGTTGAAAAGGAGATGCTCACTCTGATGGGCATGACAGTCATGATCACCAGGTTATTGAAGTCCCATAAACTTGATTTGAGCACAGTAACCTATCTAATCGTCGAGCTCTAAAAGTGAACGACACGGATCAAACTTATAGGCTCACTGGCTCAGGATGTAGCATTAGCCTGCATGTGCCTGAAAATTCTTGAAATTAACCACCCCTACCAACCATTGAAGTGGATCAAAAAAGCAGGACCATATCCAGGAGAGAACCAGTATAGGGATCTGATAAACTAAGGCTGATATACATACATGGATAAAGACACAGTGGTACAATTGACACCAATGGACACTAGAAATGAGGAAAGTACACAATCCAGAAACAAATTACAATTTTTTTTTGGCTGCAAAACCCACTAACACAATAAGAAAAAAAAAAACCCACACAAATCCCCCCCCTACAGCTTTTTACACTTGCAACAGTTGAATCTACCTCTCAGCACACAAATCCCCACCCTGCTTCTTGCTCAGTTTTTTCAAATGTACCTGGAACTGCCACCCTACGATACGGAGTTCCTCCGGTGTCTGGATGAAGAACCGGAGGACTTCGTCTCCCCCTGAATCATTGAAGTAGGGCTAGGAGAACTACCAGACGTTTCCGAGCTCCTATTCTCCCCATATCCATTCCCTTTTCCACTAACAAACAGCTTATCAAAGATTCTCCTCGACCTAGATCGCAACAACTGCACGCCACTTAGACTGTTTTTGCTACCCTTCTTACTTAACTTCCCATTCTTTGGTCCATTCCCATCTCTTGTTATCTTCAACCGACTCATCTGTTTCCCAAGGGAATCATTGCACTCGTTTGGAAGAGTTTTATCCCACTCTTCTTCGGCGTTAGTTATGGAGTTTGAATCTTCCCGTCTTTGAACCACGGATGCTGCTCTAACTTGCTCAAAATAGAGAACTTGTACCACGACTCGAAGAGGTAGAAGCTCATTTTGTGCTGCGTGCATTGATGCGTCCATTGTCAGTTTCTTGACATCCATAAGCCCACAAATCTTTTTCCTTTCAGCTTTTGTCAAGTTTGGGTGCTCCTGAACACATAATAATGAACACAATTAATCAGTTTGGATTCCATATTGGTCAGTTACTTCAAATTTACGAATAAAGGTGTTTTCCGTCGCCGTATATCTTTTGTGTGTACTAGAAGGCATAATACCAATTACCAAAGACTACAAAAACCCCTCTATTACATAATCATCAAAGACCACAAACATGAAAATAACTCTTCTGTCGCCAAATTAATCAAACTGGTTGCATTCATGCATCCATTTTACACCAACATCAAAGGAATTACACCTGTGGATTTTTCAAGGCTATTTTACTAACTAAAAGTTTTACAATTTTACTGCTAACCAAATCAAACAAATCATGTACAATGAATTGGGGTTTGCTTCCAAGCATCCTCATTGTCCTATCTGTGCTTTAATATTGTATCCATATGACACAGGCCGTAGATGAGTAGTCTCATAGAGGTAGAAAAAGAAACTCAATGAGGTTCAGAAATTTGGATATCTCGAGGCTTAAAAATGAAGAGTATAGGGCTAAACGGCCCCAGATACTGAACCCAAAAATTTAGATTGCTGACACCACGCATCATTGGCACGATCAAAAGATACTTCATTCTTTTTCATCTTTTGAAGTCACATATATGACACATATATCTTAAAATTCACAACATGTCCTATGACTCCATTTAGTTGAAAGAATGCATATAAAAACTAGTAGCATAAATCATTTTCGCGCATTTGACAAAAATATGAGCTGGAAGGCAAAGAAGAGTTAGCACATTTTTTTGCGAGACTTCACATCACAAGGTGGTAAGTGGACAATCAAGTCCTTGATTTGGCTTCTTGCCAATCGTAGGTTTTGGGTCTCGGATTGGGCAGATGATTGTTCTTTGAGCATGATGCTAAAACCTTGCTCCTAGTAGTCTTGTAACAATTTCAAGATTGATGAAATTTTTTTTCTGTTCAAAAAAAGTGGACAATCAAGTTCAGTTTAACCATAGTACTATTAATGCTCACCTACCATATGTTTGACATGTACCACATAAAACTAGATTCAACCATCTTAATTAAAGCACAAATAAAAAGGCTTACCTTCAAATAGATGGCTATTGCTTTGTACAATCCATCATGAATTGGTCTGGCCGACTCAGGAATTGACTGTGACAAGAGAATGAAACTGGAGAGAGAAAGATTCGGATCACAAGCAATTTCTCCCAGATACCCATCAATCAGTTTACCAACATTCAACCACGACCCATGCCCTAACACAAAATCGCCAGTGATTTTCGCTTCCCAGCAACATTTCTCATGTAACATAAATCCATCTACAAGGGCCTGCACAAGTTCCACGTCATATATTGTAGCTTGGGAAGACCGAGCCGGAATCAATAGATCATTAATAGAAGCCTCATCCAACTTCAAACTGATCCTCTTTATCAAGTCTTCCCTTGGGGTCTCATCCACTCCAACCAAAACAGAAAATTTCAATAATTTGAGCAAGAAACTACAAGAACATCCCAAGCCTCTGTCAGAAGGCAATAAGCAAATTATTGTTTCGACCAGAGATTTGTTCCTCATGTGATGAACTTCAGAAGCAAACGAATCAATGGTGTCTGGTAACCATCTCATAACATAAGTCTTAAGCGCCTCCCCAATCACATTCCCATCCATTCTTCCTTTTGATCTCACGGCAATCATTACGCGCTTGTATTGGTCAATATCCAATTCACATATATCTTCAACCCACCAATCCTTGGGAACATAATCAACTCTTTCTGGGATTTTCATCCCATGTTCGACTATTCTATCAGGCACCGATAACTTCCGGTTATACGTGTAAGACCAGGAGATACTTGATGGGTCCACAGAAGTTTTAGACGCAATAGAATCGACACATCTCCCAATTACTTTCAGATCTTCAGACCATGGAAGTAGAGATTTGGTAGTTTGCAGAACAATAATGGTATCTTTCCAACTGCGGAAGATACTGGAATTTAAAAATACCTCAATTTTGAAAATTAGGTTTCCTCGGTCAACATCCTCAGACATCTCAAGGTACTCTGCCGCACAACGGGCAGCCACGACGTTGTACGCATTGAGAGTGACGGTCATTCCATAGCAGAATTTCGCACAAATTTCGAAGGCTTTTGGCCCACCAGGAAAGTTGGCAACATGAATTTCTTCGGAATCTTCCTCATGGGCTTTCAGTACAAGTTTATGCAGGCGATTGCTCTTGGACAAGAGAGGGAACTGTAAACATGGATTAGAACACCACATTATCAACCAAAGAGAAAGAACAAGCAAGATAAACAAACAGAAGGCTATGCAATACTAACTAATTGTTTCTTTTGCTGACCAAGAAATTAATTTCCGGATCTAGCAATAAATACACACTATACAGAGTCTTTCTGTGTTTACGTGAAATAATAACAAAAATTCCCATTGGTTTAGCACTTCATCTTAATCTTAATCTTTTCTCCTGCACCTTTTCCATAGTAAGAAGAAGAAGAACCATGCTTTTATTTATTGGAGGAAGCTAATATCAGTAAAGTCTTGAACAGGACCCAGTTGAGCCAAGCTCAAATATTCCGTTTCACTTCACACGACTGGTTTCAATGGTTGCCCTTTACTTCAGTCACAATGAGTACTCCGGTACAAAATATGTTTGTTTATTTTTTCTGGAAAAATTGGGCAATCCATATACCGCTGTCTGCATCCAAACATTAGCAAATTTAGAAAACCTTGTGTTATGTATTCTTGGTGGATGTCAAATGACAAATGAACAAACCATTACCAGGGAATTACCCTAGGGTTTGAATTAGCTAATGATAAATTCACGATAAAAAAAATCCAAACAAAAATTCTTAATTCAACTCAGGAAATCTAGTGATAGGTCATACCTTGTGAAGGTAGAACTTCACTTCCCCAACGTTTATGATCACATCTGTCGCCAACTCAGATGACACATACCTGCGTGAAAACATCGGCAAGAAAATGAACGTACAAAATTCAACTTTGATAAGACTAATAACGTACTGAGGAGAGTTATGCATGCTCAATTGGCAAGACCGCAAGAGAGGGGAAACAAATGCAAATTGCTAAGATACTAATATCGCATTGTGTACAGAACTAAATAAAAATGTTAGAGCTTGTCCAACATTGATAAATTATCATCTCCAAACTACTATATAAACATGGGCAGCCTCTCAACTTATTGCCAATTGGTTTTGAGTTGGATTCTTTAGCAAAAACAAAACACAAGTCATCAACTTAGCCAAATTTCATCCCCTGAAGGAATCTGCCAAATCCCCTGAATCAGCTAGTCGATTTTGTAACTCTTAATAAGAAATCATTCCCCAAAGTTCACATATTAATTGACCATTGCTATGTATATGTTCAAAGTTATAAGAAATGGGCCGGAACCCGGTAAAACCATTATAAAGTCACCTACAAACATATTAAGTTTGACTGCACAAAAGTGGATTTTGAGGTCGTCATATAGAACCAACATCTGCTGGAACAAAATCGATGACAACACTAGGTTATCCAAATGCTTTACAATTCAAGTTTGTTCAGCTGAAAACCTACGTTGCATTCCAGCTGTGCGAGGAAATCAAAATAGTCTTCCACCAATGGAGCCGCTGAAGTCAAATATAGTGCCACAAAAATGCTATTGAAATTGTAGCTGAGGGAAATATTTGGTAGAAGAAGAGACAAATTTGTTCTCATTTTTTCTTCCAACATAGATTGTTTACCACTAGTTCTAACCTTTTTTGCAACAAATAGCTGTAAACCAATGAAAGAGGGCACACTGGACAACTCAAGAGAATGATTGGCTTCCAGGGTCCCATTTTGAAGTATGAGCAGTTGATAAATGCAGAAAAGTCAATCTAATCTTTGTTCTTTTTCACTAATGCAATACTGAATGACAAGACTTACCCAAAAAAAAAAACTGAATGACAAGATGCTATTTCAAAACCAATGATTGCCAACGAATAAGTACTGATACAAGTACAGACACGGAACACAGATGGAATGGATATCACATCCACGTTTCTTTGAAAGTTAGGACGCAGACACAAAGGGGTCACATTGACCGTCAAGTAAAAAATTAATTCTAAGAAATTTGGGTAAAAACACAAACAATCTAACAACACAAATTACACTATGACCTCCTAAAAACACAAACCATATAACAATACAAATTACACATTACGTTCTTAAATAAACTATACATATCATTAAGCATCTATGAACCAAGCATTCATGATAATTTTGCCCCTTTACCCAACTTTTTAAAAATTACATTATGATCTCCTAATTTGTCCCTATTGCATCCCTCACATGTATTGTGCATTCCCAACATGTCTGAATAGCAACAAATATAATGAAAAATCAGATTCATGTTTAGCCGCGTCCGTTGCGCGTCTGTTGCATGTCTTGTCATACTTGTATCGGACATGTCTCCACGTGCTGTCCTTATCAAACACGTGTCCAAAGATGTACTTGTAGTGACCCGTATCAGACAAGTATCGATTGCCAATGTGTCTGTATTTCTTCAATTTCCAACGTAGCTAAAGCAAGCCAAGTGCATCCATACCTACCATCCAACAACTTTGCTTAAATTTCGAACTGATTGATTTGTTCTATCATCTATGATAGGGGTAAGTGGAGGGGGTTATGTCTTATCCAAGAGCAAATTGGTTTCTTTGACAAACACAGAACTTGCATCATCTACATAACACAATATGGACCTAACCAAATGAGCACTGGCAAATGGCATAACTTATCCCAACTACAGACACGCAGTCCTCGTAGAGTATTGACTTGCTAAAATGCTCTGGTTGTCATATGGATTACTCTGATTAACAAAAAAAAATTGCTTAAGAAATGGCTAAAATCGCAAACTGTAATCAATTCTTATATTAAATGCATATCGCCATGTAACTTAGTCATAGACATGTTACTCTGATAAACTCGGGTGCACAACATTGAGAACAATACCACAAGTTCACAGCAGGAAGTGAGAACTTAACAGTCATAACATCAACCACTACGCCATCGTCGAGTTGTTGAAAATAATGCCTAATTCAGCTTCCTAACATCAACTAACTAAGATTCTACCTTCCTACCTTGGATAGTTTTACTGAAGCTCTCATCTGCCACCCCCACCCCAACCAAAAAAAAAACAAACACACACACACACACCCTAGAATGACATTGTGTGGGAGTTAGAAGGCAGAAACCAATTAACGTCGAAGTAAATTACTTCATGCATAGAGGAACCAAGCAATTCATAGTCAAAACCATCTGCCCAAAAAAAAAAATTTTACAGCGGTATTTAATTTTTCTTTTTTCCGCCAGTGAAGGGTGTCCAGCCCAGCTTATGCGCACCTTGACTATTACTCTCTTGCGACCTAGCCCCAAGAGGTTGCCAAGTTTCTCTCTTGCCGTATATTTGATGTTATTATGTCACATACTCAAATTTGTCCTTACAATAATCAAATCAGCCCTTGGCCGGCTATGGCAGAGTATAATCTAGAATGAAAGTATCTAGTCACTGGTAAATTATCTGCCCTAATGATTAAAGGGTCTTTAGCCCATCTTCTATAACTTTAACTACACTCAGGACCACTGAATAATCTCTCCCAACTCATCAAAATCAATATTCAGTACAGTTCAGCATCAGGACCACCATAGGAGTGCTTTATACAACCACCCCGAAAGCAACCCAAAAGAAAGATATAAATAAAAGTA
The DNA here is from genome assembly GCA_018127125.1 of Rhododendron griersonianum. NCBI lineage: Eukaryota > Viridiplantae > Streptophyta > Magnoliopsida > Ericales > Ericaceae > Rhododendron > Rhododendron griersonianum. The sequence goes on along the minus strand of CM030789.1, from coordinate 47,579,847 downwards.
TAAAAGGTGAAATATAAATTTTATAACCATTTAAAAAATACCCCGAATGATTAGACTTTTATTTTCACCCGTTCACAATGTTTTTTAACTTGTAAACAACATCTAATCACCTCAAGGACGAACAAAAACTTACCTCTCTCTGTATATTGAGCTCAAAATATACTCCTACAAGTATAACATTTGAGTTGTTCAAACTCAACGGTCTAAACCCACAAAAACACGGATTTTGAGATAGATTACTTTTCTCACATACATCTATTAAAATTCTAATTGGCGGAAACAACTTTTCTAAAGTCCAACTTTTTAGGGGAAAACTCACTCACAGCAACATTAAATAGAAACCATAGGAAGAAATTGCATTAAAAGGGTTAAAAACATGGATTGTACTGTATGACAGTAAATCACATACATGCCCCCAGAACACATTTAGAGAGAGAGAGAGAGCATAAGAAAGGAAGCACAGAAACAGAATAGAGCATAGTGAGAGCAGGGTTTTAAGTGTTGTGATCATTTGGGGCCATCAGAGTTTTACTCGTCGTTAACTTCAGGGACCCGAAATTAATCGAGGTTCGCGCAGGCTGCCTCCGACATACCATTACTAAACAAAAAGAAGCACAGAAACAGAATAGTAGAAGATAGTGAAAGCAGGGTTTCAATTGTTGTGATCATTTTGGAGTAAAAACAGAACAATGCAAGAAAACAGTGAACAGAAAGCACAAAAAGCAGCACATACATTAAAGAGAGCAAACCAATGTCAAAAATGTAAACCCAATTAGTACCTGACTGTGTTGCCTTCAGCATGAAACGCATCAGGCTTCGAACCCAACTTCATAAACTTCATTTTTCTCCACCACAAAGGAAGCAAAACCCACCAAAAACACCCACCCAGAGAAAACCAAACTCACATTTCCTGTGACAAAAGAACCCTCCAAATGCAAACACCCACAATTTCTGTTCTTGCCAGAGATTCCCTCAACAGAGACAAGAATTGTCGCAGAAAAGAGACAAAAATACGCAACTAAACCATCACATCTCTCTCCAAAACCCACGACATGTTTTTAACGGTGGGGGACCAGTTTTAGAATACAACCAGGAGGAAACAACCACAGGACTACAGTCTCGGTTCTGGAGCCCAATTCAATACTGAAGTAATGAGGTGGGCTGACGCTATATTTTTTTTTCAAGTAAATTTAAAAAATTAATTTGTTCTTGCTTAAAATATCAAAAATACACCATTTAGACTTCAAAGGCAAGTAAAACGAGTCGTCTTGAAAAATGAGAAGTTCGGAATGAAAATATCGAACACACCGTTTAGATAATAGCGGTTTTTCAGATAGACTACCACTTGTTTTCGCTAAAAATATCAAAAATTCAGCTTAGACAACAAATGGGAAGTTTCGGAATAGAAAAAATCAAAAATATCGTTTTAGACAATAGCGCGAACTCACCTCAAATTTTTTTCCAGAAGAAGGGTTTTGGGTTTCTTTTTTATGATGGCATTGATGATGGCATTAAACAGCCATAAACAATTGCGCAACAACCAACCAACTGGACCAAAAAATTACTCCTCCGTGAAGTACACACAAAGCCTTTAATTTCTCGCCGCCTTTGCTTTCAAATCGCCCTGATTCGCGAAGATTTCTTCAGAGGCCCAAATCTCGATATATCTCTCTTTTTCCGCCCTTTCTCTCTCTGCGTACGTGTATGTATGTGATGTCTCTCTCTCTCTCTCTATTCCTCTCTCTCTAGGAGTATATGGTTGTGCATGGGTGATGAATGCCTTTCCTCTGCTCCTGCTGGAGTTGTCTCCCTATCCCTGAATTCTGCAGCAAAAGAGGAGAGGGAGAGAGTGTGTAGGATACTGTTTAGTGCAGAGCGGCCTCAGAGACTTTTCTATGCCGTTAAAGCACGCCAACCTTGCGAAGACCATTTTGACCCTTGTTATACTCTGTATTTGCTGGAGTGACCCTCATTTGCTTTTTTGTAGGACGGTCTAGCAGTCTAGGCATGAAGTGTTTGGATGATATGCGCAGAATGTATTTTGCAACATGATAGGGTCTGTTTGGTTACCCTACCTTATGGCTTTTTGCATTTTGGTTTTGGCTTTTTGACTTTTTGAATTTCGGTCAGAACGTGTTTTGAATATGGTAGATTGTTTGGAAAGTAGTGCAGAATATATTTTGCAATATGATTAGTGTTCGAGAGATATATGTAGAAATATTTCCGTTTGGCCAAAAAAAAAAAGAGATATATGCAGAATACATTCTGTAGGTTTCTTAGGATCCTCACAAAGAATAATCCTCATACAGGATCCAGATCCTTTGTTAACCAAAATGAATTATGGTAGAATGCATTTTGCCGATGGACATCCAAACACCGAAAATGTGTAAAATGTGAAAAGCAATATGAGATAAGTAACCATCCACACACCCCTTTAGTGTTTTGAGATATGTGCAGAATGTATTATGTAGACTGTAAATCTTTTTGTTAATCAAATTAAAAAAAAGTCAAAAAACTCCTCCTTCCCTTTTTTTTTTTTTTACTTCTCTAAACAACAATTTGAAGAAATCATTCTGAAAAATGAGTTTTGGATGGCCCTTGCCAAACACCCAAAACTTGAAAATGCAAAAAGGAGGTTGCCAAACAGGCACTAAGTGGATGTTGTTGTTAAGGGTGAACATCGTGTCGTGTCATGAGTTCGTGCTAAGGGGTGTTTTGGCAAATGGTTTATTTTTTATTCTTATGCAAAAAAACTGCATTTGTTAGTTTTTTGCTAATTTTTTTGAGGATTATTGCTTTTCATGACAAAACGAATCTAAAAAAAGTAAAAAATTACGATCAAAATTCAATTTTTTCTGAATGAAGACAAAAAATGGCTTATTTTTATTTAAAAAAATTATATTTTAATCGTAATTTTTTACTTTTTAGATTTGTCTCGTCATGAAGATGCAATAATTCTTAAAAAATCGACAAAAGACTAACAAATACGATTTTTTTAATAAAGACAAAAAAATAAGCCATTTGACTTATACGATTTTTTTTTAATTTTGCCAAATGATACTACTCCATTTGTTAACTTAAATGTGTTAAAATCATGTTATGATTTGGTTGACAATGTTAAGACCCTTGAAAATTTCTTTTAATATGTAAAAAACATGTTGTAAATTCCATTCCCCTTTCATATGGATAGGTTTCGTGTACCCTACAAAATATCTTTTCGTCTTTCGTATATGAACTTGTTTTTGTTTATATTTTATATTTTATTCTATTACTCTTACCAAAACAAACGATGTGATGTTCAAATTTTCCAAATCTAACAATAATTAACAGAAAATACAAAAAAGAAAAAAAAACACGAAAAAAGTCTCAAAAAAGTAAAATTGGAGGGGGCCCTTACTGTTTCTTACATAAATGGATATGCAATTATTATTTTTTATTATTTCAAGTATTCTATCAGTGAGTACAGTGCTCATGCTACACAATCATCCAATCATCTCCAGAGACCCCATTAATTATTCTTAATTACTTACTACTCCCATTTGGTAATTTCATTAGTACTAGTACAATAATATCATTATAATGAAACTAAATAAGTTGGCCAAATAACCATGGAATATGGGGACTAGTGCCCAATATCGTGTTTAACATTTAAACAAAAGATTCAATTATAATTTGGAAAAGCGTATCTACGGTTATATACTATTGCAGATTGACTTTTCGTAATGAGAGAGTCCTGAAAGCATCGATCATGCGACATGAATTGATTGAATTAATTGCCATTAGAATTTTAAGTAAAACAGGTGACATAATCATATTAAATCGAAGATGTTCCATTACTCTTTTTGGGATTTGATGATCAACACCCTTGCTCCTCAGTAGTATTTTCATCTTTTACGAAATGAAATTTTTGTGAAATATCTTTACTTATGTGGAATAGCGATATAAAGATACAGCAATACCAAAGCAACCTATATTATCTAAAACAGTGTCAAATTTTCTAAAATCAACTAATCAGCTTGTCATTTAAATCGATTTAAAAATCTCAAACACTTTTTCTAGATGTTACGTATTCGCAACAGATTAACTTAGAGGTATTAAGGTGTTTTCGATCCTGGCATTAATTAGAAGTTACATTGACCAAATATTACTTAGGTTCACCGTACACATATCGATCAACTTTTGTTGATAAAAAATATGAGTTATATATCGATCAACTTACGAGTTTGAGGCTTTTAAAAACGTGCCACACCTCAAACTCCTTTTGTTAGATATAACTTTTATAAAATATTGACTTAATTTGACGTATCAAAATCTTTCTGATCTAGCTATATTAATTAGACGTTTTACAATGTAATGCAATTTAAAGTTATAATGCTTCAATATTGGTATAGTGATCTATAAGTACATTGACTAAACTATACTAGTAAGATTCATGGTGCACATATTATCACTTTTTGCTAAGCTTGTCATTCGTTTTCAACACAATTTATTGCTATATTATTGGGGTTTTTTTAACAACAGGATATTCAGGCCAGCTTTCGTACATTGACTAGCTGGGGAGCCTTAGAGACTGAAGTTAACGACAGACACATCCTCTAGTGGCTCCAAGGTTAAAAATATTTGGCCTCCGTGCATAAAATCCATATATGCTATTTCAGGAAGGACAAACACTTATATGTTTTCTCTCACGTCCACTTAGGCCCCGTTCCAGAATGGGTTTTAAGTACATATTTTTTAAGAAGTCAATTTCAAGCTCAAAAATAATTGGCTTAATGAAATCTAAAAATATGCAATATGGATCTTATTTGAAAGATCTTCATACGGTGCAAAAAAAAATCAATATTTTTTTATTTACATTATTTTTGATTTTGAAAATATAAAATAAATACTTATTTTTTAAGAAAGTGTTCTGGAACGGGGCCTACTAGCCAAACCAGATTACTACGGAGTAGTATATTATTGTTATTATAGTCCTCTTTAATAGTAACTTAAAAGAATCCGTAGATTCTCGTTCCAATGCTGTATAGGATACTTTTGATAAAGTTTAGGTATTTAAGAAACAGTTCAAGTAACAAAAGTCAAATGACAATCTGGCTACTTATCAAAAAGTCTACTCCCGGAGAAATTTTTGGGTACAAACTGGGCACGCATCCGAGCCGTACAAACATATTTTAGATGGCCCAAATTGAACCATTCTCTTTTCCCTAACCGACCAGTCTCTCTCCTCTTTCTCTCTCTCTCTCTCTCTCAAATCCTGGCCGTTCAAAACACGTTTGGACAGCTCGGATACCACCTGCACTATACGCAATTTGTACACGAAATTTTTTCTAAATCACAAACACTCACAACACATGTGGGCTCCGCACATACTGATGACCGCACACACAATCAATACGTGTGGAGCTCATATATATTATGAGTGTTTGTGTAAGTGTGTTCGTACTTCTAGTAAAATTGTATTGTATCCTGCGTGGTTTTTCCTCCTTAGAGCATCTCCAACCCATGCTCTATTCCTCCATTTGAGAGTATAAAACTCCTCCAACCCATCCTCTCAAGCCTCCTCTATTTGAGAGGATGGGATTTTGATCCTCCATATTTAGAGGATGGGAGAAAATATGGAGGATCTCCTCTATAACACTATTCACCTTTTAAAATGACATTTGTATCCTTAGAGTATCTCCAACCCATGCTCTATTCCTTCATTTGAGAGTATAGAACTCATCCAACCCATCCTCTCAAGCCTCCTCTATTTTAGAGGAAAAAATAGAGAGTTTGTGGTTGGAGTAAATAGGAATAGTGATTTCATCTAAAATCACTTTATGAATAAAATAGAGTTTTGATACTCTCAAATAGAGTGGAGATGCTCTTAATCCTACTTTCCTCTCGTGCATGTTCTCTACATTCTCACACCTACTGGGAAAAGTACACTTTTTACCATTCACTTTTCACCTATTGGGCACTTTCCTTTTACGCTTTCAATTCTAGGTACATTTCATGCCCAGGAAATGATTTTGCCACTTTATTTTTTGTTAATATTACTCCCTTACAAGTATATTTTTGGTGTAAAAATACACTTATAGGGAAGTGTCGTTAACAAAAAAAGGAGTGGCAAAATCAGCAGCCTTCATGCCCCTACACTTCCAATCTAGTATCAATGTCCTCGTACCATTAGATTGCTGTCCAAGGGGAAAATATCGGCTCCAATGGGACTAGTTTTAGATGATTTCTGCCTTGTTTGGACGATGTTTTGAAAAAAAAATTTCAAAACACCATCCAAACAATGTATTCACTATTATGAATGCATTCCGAAATTCGTCTTTTATTATTTCAAAATATAAACAATACATTTTTCAAAGCAAACTAGAAGACAAATTTCAAAGTAAGAAAGTGGAGTGCAATTTTTTTTTTTGCAAAAGGGAAAATGCTAATATATACATTTTACTTGAAGTTGGAGCAAATGTTCCATGTAAACTAGCCCCAAAGGAGTTAATCTCTAAGTTCCAAGTCTTGATCACTAGGTCGACCGTTGGGCTAGCTTAATTGTCAAACCTGTTTGGTTTGGATTCTGAGAGAGGTTTTTAAGAGTAATGAGTAGAGATCGAAAGAGATAGAGAAAATTTTATTGAAAATCATGCACAAAAATTTTGAGACACCCAAACGAACAGGAAAACTACAAACCAACGTACTCCATGAGAAGCAAAATTGACTTAAAAATCAACCCAATCAAACCGCATAAATCTCTAATCCATGAGGTTTAGATGGGAGGCTGAAAGGTAATGTGAGAGAGTCTAGGGAACCAATCATTATCATTATTGGGATGGATATGGATTCCCAGCGGCTTAACAGGAAAATGCACACTCAGCAGTTGGGCTTTTTTTGGGCCGACGACGGATCCAATTCAATTATCGAAACCATTCATCTTAGAGAGCGAGTCGAGAATATAGATCACACCATATATCATATTGATCGAACTCGTATCAGTAACCGGTCGGAATAAATACATCTCAACACTCCTTTCGAAAGCGGGTTTTGTCTGGTGTTCTCAGTCCATTTCTTCCGGAACGAATAATTTCCATCTCATTGGAATTCGATAGATACGACTTTCGGTATGGTTGATGTACTCGACGAGCTCCATAAGGTGAACGATTTCGATCATCGAATTTGATCGGTCGCCGACCCAAAAAGATTGCCCAACCGCAGAGTGTGGATTTCTTTGTAAGCTGCTCAGAATCCATCTTCTATTGGGATTAGGCGTGCGGGTGTAATATCATAAAAATATGATGGAGAAGGACCTTGTGGTCCTCAATGTAATGATGGTTTGGAGGGTATCCTTTTTGGTAAGTAGGGGACCATAACATTATAGACCTAGCTCCCTTTTCTCAAAAGCCTTCTTATTAGCATACTAGTATTATTATTTTTTTTTAAAAAGAAACTATGGGTACACCCTTTGGTGTGCACCGAATAGACGCCGGATTGTGTGAGATCCATCTCGGGATTTCGCATAAATGACCAGAGCTATTCAGTTTGTTTAAAATATGTTTTAAGAGACATCGTAAGAAATCAGTTCATTCGGATATCGGTGAGAGTTTAATCGATTTTCTCGTCCCTGAATTCACAGGGACAAAATTGGATTGATTAATTAACCTCTTACCCGTATCCGAATGACCTGATTCTTTGTGTAGGTACCCTTGAAGTAATGTTTTAAACAAATTGAACGGATCTGATAATTCGTGTGGAATCTTGAAATGAATCCCGCAAAATACGGTGTACATTCAGTGTGCACCAAAACGGTGTATCCCTAGTTGGGCTCTTAAAAAAAAAAAATCACAATTTATTATTAAGGGTAGAAAGTTTGACATTTTAGTGGTTGGGGTAATGGGTGGGTGGACTATGGGTCACATATAAAAACACCATAGATTCTCTCCAGGTTCTACGTCCTTAGAAAAAAGCCTTGTTGACATGATTGTATTTGCAACTACTACTTGTTCCCCTTTGCCTTTGTTTTTCATCAAACGTTTTCCCCGGAAGTCCTATCCCCCAGCTCCGATAAATTTCTCGGTGCTGGGAGGATATGTCTCATGTGGTACCCGTTGGCACATTTGGGCCGTCCAACACATTTTTTGACGGCCCGGATTAAAACCCTCTCTCTTCTCTGATTCCAACACTTTTTCTCTCGAAATGCGCCGAACGAACACCATATGGTAGTACCCACCCGGCACTGAAAAGTTTTCCCTCCCCTCTCTTTCTCAAGTCACATCTTCTCTCCCTTTCAAGTTTCAACTATAGAGGGGATGCAAAAGAGTAGGATGTGAGAATTGTCTTATGAGTGTGACACCTAGTATATGGTATCAACTCAAACTGAATATTCTGTTGTGATTGAGACACCAAGCTTTTATTTGCTCTTAATATTAATATCAATCTTATTCCGAACTAAAAATGCGATTTGAAACATTCGGTTTGTTCAGCACACTGGGTTTATTTGAGAGACAAAAAAAAAAAAAAACACTCTGATAGCACATCAGTGTGACAAGAATAAAGTACGGTTATCTTGAAATTTGCTCTAAAAACAAAACGCATGTAGTTCATTTGAATTCGATGTCTGAAGGATGATTTTCTACGCACGTGACAAGTTCCATGAATCGAAAGAAAACAAATTATTCAGATTAATTTTTTAGGACTTGGGATGGGAAATTTATTTAGGGTATAGCAGAGCCGCAAGCCCTGTGACCAGAATGGCGTGCGAAAGGTTAAGAGAGTACTATTTACCATGGTTTCATAAGTAATAGAACACTTGCTTACAATTATTAACCAGACCAAAATCAACCACTTAGCCGCTATAGACAGGGCTCACGCGCATCACGACTAATAAACTAGAGAGCCCATTGAACAGAATTCTGTATAATTAATTGACCCTATAAAAGTTGATAGCTTCGCGACACCTAAAAGAGTACTACACGTTATTTTGAGCAACCCGTTTGGCGTTCATTAAAGGGAAAATGACGGTCAAGGACGTCTTTTGATAATTAATACCCGCCAATGACATTTTCAGCATTAACAAATGTTCTCAGCATGTCTTTGGCGGATATTAATTATCAAAACATAGGCCGTCATTTTCCCTTCATTTAAAGAATACTAGACCAACTTAGGCCCATTAAAAGAATACTGGACCGACTTAGGCCTATTTGGGCTGAATTGGGCATCGAATTAAGCAAGATTATGGGCCTCAGCCCACCTTGACGGAAACCCAAAGCCTAGAATTGTATTGACGAATGAATTTGGATTTTGGGCCTGAATTCCAAAAAATAAGAGTGGCCCATAACTGGTAATGTTTTGCATATCTGCGGATTGTAATAGTATCAACGCATTTACCAAAAAAATAAATAATAGAGTCAACGCGTCGGCCAATTATTGGGTCCTCTCGGAGTACCATGTGACATTGCCATGTGGTAACTGAGTGCAAATAAAAGATCGCCACGGTACAATGTGGCTCCTTATCTCCCAATCTATCCAACAAAAGTGAATTATAATGTCCCTACCGCATGATTTGTCGCTACGTAAATTGTTGAGAGTACCGCGCAGACAATGCCACATGATACTTCGAGAACACTGAGTAATTACTCCAATGCGAGGAGCTCATCATGTGGTCATAAAGCCTTCAAAAACTACTTGATAATTAACTGATTTTCAAAAAATAAAGCCCATCCAAATTAAGCATACTCACTCCGTTCTAACCCCATTTTAAAAATAGAAGATAGACAGATAAAAAAAAAATTCTTCTAGTTAGCAGCCTTCCATCAATATCAAACTTAATTAACTAGTTAGAACAATAATATGGATGTTGTGTGTAAACATCTTTTTGGAAGTGAATAACCAGAAAATCGAAAGTGAAACCTTTCATCGTTGCCACTGCTATGTTTACGTCCTTCATGCCAAACTATTCCAACAGCTACGAGGACGAATATTGCAATAAGTGCGAGAACAACCTCAAATGCATAAACTAAGATGGGACCTAGGACGCTCCCCGGCCGGTCCCTATAAAAATCGATAGCTTTGTCATTGTGTGCTTGCCAGTCCACTGTTTCATTCATCAAACCCGCACTCAAATGTGGCCCTGTCCATCCCACAACGGTTGAGGAAAGCAAATGAGCAAAGCAGCCACATGAAGTACGCCAATACGACCCATAAACTAATTTTAAAAAGAATGAATGGTAAAAGGCTTGACATGAAGAAAATGGGCAACCCTCTATTTGTTGAAAACAAGACCAAAAAAAAATTATTAATTGGCAAAAGATTTTTTTTTATAAAAACTCAATAAAGGGTAAAAAAGTGCAGGCAAAAGAAAATTACTCACGCTAAGAGATAGACTGGCAGTGAAAAGCCTGGTACTTAGATTCGGGTAGAACTTCTGCCTCAAATCCTGCATCTTTTAATGCATTCTTGATGTCTTCTTCTTGAAACAATGTGCCCTCAACCCTCCTGTCCATATTAGTTACTTGGTATAAATCACTAGAAGCAACTCTCTACTAACAAGAAGGTCAATATAAATCCCCAAACCGCATCACTCGAAGATAGTGCAAAAGAATGCAACTAACTTTTTTGAGATCTCGGCCAAAAATTATACACAAGACGGAAGACACTGACAGGCACCGCCATAGAACTGAGTCAACTTTCATCACAAGAAGGGCAAAAAAGCTAGAACAATTTACTCAAATTGAGCCACGTACTTAAATGGATAGTGAGTGGATGTAGTATTCAATTCTTTTACATTTATATCATGCATGAAGAGGAAGCATACAAAAGATAACGCGGGAAATCTTCACCCAAATATATAATGAGGTAAAAAGTTATACTCGTGACGTGCTTATCACGTGCATGTTTTGTGCTTCTGTTGTGCCTGTTCTTTATTGTGCACATGCTCAAAATTACGGCCTGACCCTTCCCATTTATTATCGTGGCATATGTTATGAAAAAATGAAGAAAACAAATTTTACATTGGGAAATCATTAGCATAGTGCATCATAGACATCTGGTTACACTAGTTGGATACTGCATCATTGGGTCCCAAAGAATACTTGTTTATGAGTTTCAAGCTGAGGTAGATATCATTAGCAGAGTGCATTATAGGCATACATTTATGTTTTTTTTTTTTATCAAAATTTTGCTGATATTTATATTTTCTTTTGTTGGTGGGGTGAAGAGTTGATGTTGTTGGGGTTCTTATCCTTTCTCCTAATAGGAGGAGAAGGTCTAATTTCAGCAATATGCGTATCAGAGAGCATGGGGTCGACGTGGCATCCCTGCAGTAAGAAACGAGAGGAGGAGCTGACTACGGAGTCTGTTACGGAGAAAGGGAAATTCACCGGAAGCTTCTGGCGGCGGTGGGTTCAACTGACAAATGCGCGGAAAAGGCATGACTAGTACTCGATTTAATTTTTCGTACACTTTTACTTTTTTTTTGAATGTTTGTTTGGAATTTTTTACTCTCTCCTTTCCTAAATAAATATCCGGCACGCAAAATTATTAGATCCTTCAAAAGATGCATTTTTTTTTTGGTAAATGTCAATTTTATTCACCAAAACACCATGTACAAGGACTCAGTCCTTACACAAAAACCAGAAACCAAAGCTCCTACAAGGAGCAACTCAGAAACAAAGAGAAACAACAAAAAAGGCTAGCCCAAACTTAGAGGAATCATGATCACTCCCCAAGACTTTGAGGGAGAACCCCCATCTCAAACATATCTCCTTGTTGGCTTTAGTTCTGCAATGATCCTTCCACAAACACTCCTTGGCCCGAACACCAGCTGTGATTGCTGTTGGGAGTTCGTCCGATGCATCGACCCGCCACTGCGTGCTCAAGGCCCAATTTATATGGGAGAAACGGCAAAGAGTCCACCACATTACTTGGGCCCAATATACACTGAATGACTCATATCCACTTAAAAGGCTAAGCCTTGTAAGTGGTGAGCCATCCAATTGTATATTAAGGTCCAACACTTTTTCTGTTTATCCGATGTGGGACTTAACGTTCACACATGTTCTAACAAATCTCCCTCTCATGTGTGAACCGAACATTGGGCCTTAACCTCTTTCTGCATCCAAGCTCCCCTTTGATTCTGATCTACTACTCTCAATCCTATCTCCCGAACTGGGCTTATTCTGCACCCACTCAATCGATTCAGAGTCATCTCAATTGGAAGCCAACGTGCTTAGTCACCGGCACTATGCTCCCCCACGAGAACTCCATTGAGAGCCAATGTGCTCATTAATTCGATTGCACCGTACTCTCCGACGAGTCAAACTCCATCGACAATGAGCCATCCAATACAGCACTCCAACATTGAGCCACCTTGCTTCATTGGGAGTCACCTTTGGATTTTTATACCGCTCCACGAGTGTCTTCTGTGCAAGCTCATTCAATGGTGCGCTGAGAGTCCTCCCATAGATCGTCAACCATCGGCTCTGATACCAATTTGTTGTGCCGAACACGAAATTGAGAATATAACAAATCAACAAGCGATAAACAAGAACACAAGGATATACGTGGTTCCGCTCAAGCACAAAGCAAGAATGTACTCCACGGGGAAAAGAGCAAGAGGATTCACTATAAACGAGGAGAGAAACAAAGAGCCGGCTATACCCGTAACTCTATTTGAAGCACCAAACAGATATCTAGGGACAAATCTCTGGTGGAACCCAAAAGGGAGACACAAACCCTTGGTGGAACCCTAAGAGATGAACAAAACCCTAATATCTAAGCCCTTGAACAAAAGACCATAACCCTAGGAACCCCAAAGGTCCCTATTTATAGGAAAACACTAAATAAACCTAAACCGAATAGGAAAAGGAATCCTAGTCAATTTAGGAATTCTAGTCAATTTCCAACAAATCTCCACCTTGACTTGAATTCCATCGAACTCAACACTATAGGCAATCCTCTCCTTCAATCGCTCATCTCCCCCAAAAGCCCCCCACGGGGCAATCACCAACGGCACAAACGAACAAGGCTCAAGCACACCTGCTTGACCTTGTAAACGGGACTCAGGAAACCCAGCCGCACATGCCTTCAAATTGAGCCTCTATCTTCCAATGGGCACCTCCCACCCAACGCATCCCTCTCGGATACACACAAAGATTTGCTCAAACTCCCCACGGAGTTAATTACCGACTCCACCACGGAGTTAAAAACCCAAAACTGAGTCAACCTCGAATTCACCGATGAAGAACCCAAAGATGTAGCACCCACAATCGTACTACCATCAAGCACATAGAGGTTATTCGATTTCCGACCCTTCATCAAAACACGAGCACCCTTCAAAACCCTAAAGACTCCACCTTCAGCGGTATGCTTCCAACCTAAAGAGTCAAGAGTGCCTAAAGAGATAAGGTTCCTTTTCAAATCTGGTACATGTCGAACACCAAACAACGTCCTCACAAAACCATCATGCATTCTGACTTTAACTGTTCCAATCCTAACAATTCTACAGGGCATATTATTCCCCATAAGAACTGTACCACAACTGACCGATTCATAAGTATTGAACCAATCTTTATTCGGACACATGTGGTAAGAACATCCGGAGTCCAGAATCCATTCGGCATTCGAACAGACATCACCGACACTCACAGAAAGAACCATAAGTGAATCGTCGGAATCCTCTTCAACAATACCAGCAACAACCTTCTCTTCAAAATTGTCCTTATTTTTCAACCTAGGACAATTTCTCACCATATGCCCGTATTTCCTACAGTAAAAACACTTTACTTCCTGATTTGTGGAACGAGAGCCAGTGATAAGCACCCGACAATGTAATATAGGGTGCGCTAGTGTCTAGTCTTAGTTACTTTTGTCGTTTAATTAGTTGTTTTTAATTGCTTTTGCTCGTAGAGTGTGCTAGTCTTGTTTTATAGGTAAACCACCCAATAAAGAGATTTTAAGAGCCAAGACGACCCGACGCCAAGGAATGGCCCGATGGCTCGAGCAAACTGGCCAAGGGAGGCCAGAGCAGCAAAGTGGCCCGATGGCCAAGGCAAGGCAAGGCAAGGTGGCCCGAGCAAGGCCAAAGTCAATGCCAAGCAGCAGAAGTCAACGCCAAGGCAACACGGTCAACGCCTGGAGATAAGGCCTCGCCATCGATGGCTGAGATTCTGGACATCGGTACCGAGCTCTTATCCGCGTCAACAGAAGATAAGCTCTTGCCATCGATGGCTGAAAATCTGGACATCGGTACCGAGAGCTTAAATGCATTTTAAGCCCATTGCCATCGGTACCGAGGGCTTAGCGAGGGAATCTCAGAGGATCTTTGGGGAATATTCCGTGCGCGACCTAGGAGTATAAATACCTTGTGATGTCATTTTGTACAAACAATTAGAGAATTAGATTTGCTTACATTTTTAGATCTAGAGCTAGATTTCAAATTGTTCTTGGTGTTCTTGAAGTGTTCTTATTTTTCCAGCCTTTATTTCTGCATTTTCTACCTTAGTAAGTTAATTTTGACTCTTTTCTCCTTTATTAAAGTTGTTTATTATCTCCCGATCTATCTTTCTAGCTAGCTTTCTTTTAGTGTTGTGTTCACAAATATGCTTAGTAGATTTTTGCTTGCTCTTATCTTCATAGATATGTGTGAGTAGTTTCAAGGGTTAGGTCATGGGATGATTAGCATCCCATGACTTGAGTAAAGATTGCATTTTTCACCAATAAAGTTTGCAACTTTGGGTCGGAAATTGATGTGGGGCTTGGATTTGTTTGTCAAATTACCGAGGTGTTAACCTCCTTGATCATGTGTAGGTAAGAGCTTCGCCTACTTACCACACATGATGCTTGGAGCTCGATCCTCGAGGTGTTTGCTAAATAGATTCTATAGCTAGCTTGATTTTCGAACCATCTTATCTTCCGGGTAAAACCGTGTATTTTGGATGGAAAAATGTAGTTTAGCTCGAGTCGTGGGTGTTGATTGTTCCTAGACCTAATCCGCTTTTTCTCTAGTTTATTCCCTCTTTAATTTAGCCTTTTTATTTCCACCGCAAACGTAAAACTAAGTTGGCTGACTAAAAGCCGGAAACCATACTCGCACCTACAATCCATCAAGCCGTATTAGTTATCTCTGTGGGTACGATCCCGGACTTCCGGATTTATTATGCTTCAATTGGACGCTTATACCCTACGCTTGGGGTGACCTCTTGGATATACATCGAGAAGTGCGAAGCATTTTTGGCGCCGTTGCCGGGGATTTCTTATTATGGCTTTATGGAGGCTCGACAAACCATTGTGAGTATCCCGCTTCTTTCTTTTAGTTAGTAGTTCATTTGTTAGTTGCTCGTATCTAATTCGGTGGATACCTCTAACCTGGTTTCATGCCTAACTTGAGGTGTAACGAAGCCGGAGTAGATATTGAGTTAGTTAGTTAGTTAGTTTCATTTAATTTGCATTGTTGAGCCGAGGCGGTGGCATAACCCCTCGCACTTTCTGTTTTGTCTTGTTGAGGCGGCGGCCTAGCCCCTCCGGTCTGTTAGTTTGCTGTTAGTTAGTTAGTTTGTTAGTTGGTAGATTTGCTTGTGTATGTCTATTTACTCTGAGTAGAAAGAGGTACTATGGCCTATTCTACAAGGTGCTATGGAAGGTATGCAAAACAATTTGATTGTTCAGTATCAATTCCTATATTTTATGGCTTGGCCTCAGAAAATCCATTTTCGCATATTGATGATCTTGAGAAAGTTTTTGCTAACGATGAAAGGGCTATTTTACAAGTATTCCCAGCGTCTTTGCGTGATAGTGCTCAAGATTGGTTTTATTCTTTGAGTCCAGGATCGACATGGCAAGAGATTACGGAACAATTTTTCAAAACTTTCACTCCCTCTTATGAGACTCATATGCTTTTACAAGAACTATCTCATTTTTATCAACAAGATAATGAGTCTTTTTCGCAATATTGGGAGCGTTTTAGATGTTCCGTATTCTCTTGGTCGAGTTTTAATTGTGAGCTTGGCGATCTTCTGGTTATCTTTTGCCATGGTTTAAATCGTGAGACATGTCAAGTTGATTTTATGTCCAATGATGAATTCCTGGATAAAAACGCTGAAGAGGGTTGGGATTACCTTGATAAATTAGCCCTAAAGCTCCAATTTTGTGAGTTGTCTGAAAATTTTGAGGATTCTAACTCGGATGCCATGGAAGAGGAAATTAAGCCGTATATCTTGGTTGAAACTGTTAGTTTAGATTGTGACAGCTCCTCAGAGCCTATTGATGAAACTGAGGTCCAGAGTTACCCTCTTTGTGATGATCCGTTGGCAAAACCTCTCACCGCCAAGGAAATGGATACCGAAGTGGATTATTTGTATGCGTGTTTGGCTAAACAAGATGCTTATGGACCAATCTTTGACGAGTTGGAGCCCATGGAAGCTACAATTGTCCCTTCGAGTTCTTCGTGCCTTGATCCTCTCACCGTGGATGTTGAGGTAGATTCCTTGAACCCTTTGTTAGAAAAACAAGATGCATGTGAGCCTATTCTTGAGAAGTTACCAATCATAGAAATTATTGATTTTCTTGGTGTTGATGATTTTCTTGTGGTTTATCATCCTTATATTGTAGATTTTGTCAACAACTTGAAAATTGATTTTGTTTGGGCTATGCATTTGGAGGAACTCAAGTGTTTAAAACGAATTCGGCAATTGCTTTTCTCTAAGTATCTTATCTTGTGGCATGGTCGAGTTCAATTCTTGGTGAAGAGTGTAGCTTGGAGTGCTCTGTTTCTTCTAATAGTTATTAATGGCGTGCTAAATGTCTGTACATATGTGTTTTTGTTTCTTGCTTTGTCGTGTTTTGTCTAGCTTTGCATGTTTTGTTTTGTCATGTTTAGTCTTGCATGTTTAGCTTGGTTATGTTTAGCATGTGTTCTGTGTTTTGAATAAAGTCTTGGAGACATTGTCATGAAAAGATTTCACCAACGTGTTAGTGTAAAGGGCTTTCATTAGTTCTTCTTGGTAATAGTTTGTCGTTAATGATCCATGCTCTCCGAATAGGCCCCTATCGGTGGCAACTTAGGTCTATGGGTGAGGTGTGATATTGCCTGGAGTGCACGCTAGGTTGTATCTTATCTTGCTTTGTTTTGATCGTAGGGGACGCTGAACTTCATTGTTTAGCGAGGTCGAGCGATAAATTTTATTACGGGCGCTAGCATAACAAATTCTCAACGGTCTAGTATAGCCACCCATTGCTTACCCCACCGGTAAGGGATGGGAAGAAAAGTATGACTCGTTTGATCGCGTGATGATCGGGTGGTGCATTGCATTGCATTCTGTTTTGCATGTTTCTAATTGTTTTGCATGATCTTTTGTGTTTTTCTTTGTTATCTGTTTTTATTTTGGTTTGGTTTGAAGCCGGATAACACGGGCCGGTGGTACTAATGTCATTTGTTTGTGCAAAGTCTTTCTCTTAAGTCTTCTGCAGGGTTTATGTGCTACCACACCAGCCTTGGTAGTTTGGGTCTAAAGCCGGGGTGAGTGAGGCATTCAGGAGCCCTAAGCATGGGTGCGGCTATGCGCCGCGGTTATTAGTCCGATAAAGCTTTGGAAATGGCTCAGTGTGACTAGCTTTGGTTTCGAGTGGGCAAAACCGAAGGAGGAAACCCTGGAAGCATCTATACAGACTGGAGCAAGCAATTGACATGAAATCCTCCTACTTGGTCGAGGTATTAAGGGGTTGACATTCCCCTTGGACGGTACATTCGCGCACTCTTTGCTTCCTTCGCTCTTGTTCCTAATGCTATGAGGGCATAGCATCGCTTTAAGTTGGGGGGAGGGGTTAGCTTATGTGCTATTTGTTTGCTAGTTGCTAGAAATTTTGAAATTTTGAAAATCCAAAAACAATAGAAATTGAAAAATCCAAAAAAATGAGAAAATTGAAAATTTCAAAAATAAATAAAGGTTTTTAACTTGCAATTCTTTCCTTTTATCATGTTTTTAGCTCTTTTTTCGTAACTTGTTGCATGCTCAATAATTGAAAGGTGGCAAGAGTTCGTAGCAACCCTAAGAGATTTTGGTGCTTCTCAATTTGCATGCTTAGTTGAAAATTGAACGGTTTTGGTCTTGAGTTAAGTTTTTGAGCAAGCTTTGGCCATATCCCCACCCTTTTCAATTCAATAAAATGTTCGTAGTTAGGTGAATAATCGCATGTCTATCTCTAATTGTGTTTAAATGTCGATTTTCAATCATTTTGGAATCCAAAGCGCACTTAGGAGAAGATACAAGGCATTCTTTGCATGATCATACCACACACGAGTCCCCTTGACCTGTTTTGCATCCTGT
Organism: Rhododendron griersonianum; assembly: GCA_018127125.1. Classification (NCBI taxonomy): domain Eukaryota; kingdom Viridiplantae; phylum Streptophyta; class Magnoliopsida; order Ericales; family Ericaceae; genus Rhododendron; species Rhododendron griersonianum. The sequence continues at coordinate 47,561,545 of CM030789.1, read as the reverse complement.
TTTTCTCCCATTCTTTGATTTAACCTAGGCGACCGGTTGTTTGGAGGGGTGTTGGTGTGAGTGATTTCTTGTTTAAAGGTGTTTTGGGGAGTTAATTGAAGTGATTGAAAGTTCTGGGGCTCAAAGTGAATACAAGGCAAAGTTTCTGAGTTAACAGGTCGGCATCGATGGCTTAAATAAGGGACATCGGTACCGAAGGCTCTACGGTCAACACAGTCAACAGCAGTTAAGCTCTCGCCATCGATGGCTTAAAATTGGGACATCGGTACCGAGAGCCTTTGTCAGGAAAAACTTCTGAACGTGAAAACCAAACTTCTGAAGCCTTCACCCTAACTTCTGAAGCCTTTCCCCTCCCCTCTGACAGACGCCCCTCTCCTCCCTTTTTCCTCCATTGCCACCCAAAACCCTAACCCTAAACCTCAAAATCCCCACTAAAACCTCCATACTCTTCCATAAAACCTTCAAATCCTTCAACCTTTCCAACAACATTCAAGATTTCTTCATCTATTTCAAGAATTTCCACCAAAAAAGAGGTAAACCCATCACCCCCTTACAAATTCGAATTTCTTTCTTTTTCCCACATAAATCCCTATTTCCTCTCCATTTCCCATTCATACATTCAACCTCCACCATATTTCTAACCTACATTCCATTTCTCTACCAAAAAAATCAAAACCCTAAAAACAGCCCCTAAAATCCGAAAATCCAAAAAAATCACCCAAACCCTTTTAGCTTCCAAATGCCAAAGATCAAGCAAACTGCACACCGGGCTTCATTTTCTGTGCCGGAAATTGAGGAAGTGGAGGATGAATTCATTCAGGAGGTGGAGGCTGATATTGTTCAAGAAGAAGCCTCGGGCTCTCGCACTAGAAAGAAGAGGCGTACAAGGGCTGAGATGGCAGAGGAGAAAAGGAGAGAATGGGAGGGGAGTTTTGCAAACAGGAAGTTCAAAAACGAGCGTCAAGTGGATGCAAACAAATTCAGACCGGATCATTTGGGCGTAAGATGCATCATTCACAAAGGTTTGAAATTTTGGACTGAACAATTGCATGGTTATAATAAGAATACTGTTATAGAATTTTATAAGTTTATGCAAGTGCTTGAGGGAGATTGGGAAAATGACCCTGCTGTTAGAATTGTGTCTCGGGTGGCTGGTATTGATGTTGAGATTACCCCCGATAGTATTGCTGAATATTTGGATATCCAACGCCCCCCTCCTGAATCTGTGAATTACCCTATGAAGGGTGTGTCAATTGATCCGCAAGTGGTGAGTAATGCCCTTTATGTTGACCCTTCGAATGCAACGGATCCCCATGTGCCTGGAAATTTAAAAGGGAATGTTAGGTTCTTGAACAAAGTAATCCACTTTAACTTATACCCTCGAGGTTCGGATCACAGACCAAGTAGAAAGAGTGGAGAGCTTATGTTTTCTTTCTTAACTGATGAATTGGTGGTGGATTGGCCCATGTTTATCTTCACACAGTTGAGAGATTTTAGGGTTAATACATTGATCACTGCCAACATACCATTTCCTTGCATGATCACTAGCTTGTGTTGGGGACAAGGAGTAAGGGGTTGGGGCTATGAGAATCTAGAGGAATTGTCTCCGGGGCCATTTGATGAAGCCTTTGATACGAAAAGCTCTTCTCAGGCTCATTCAGCAAAAGGTAAGCAGGCAAGAGGAGGGGATTATTTGACCTCAATGCCTAAGAAGAAGGACAAGCAGTCTTCTTGGATTAAGAAATTATTTTGTCAAGGGGTTGCAATGATCAGTTCTAGAAGGAAAGAGAAGGGTGAAAGGAGACAGATGAAGAAAGAGATAGCCTGGCAGACTTCGGTCCTGGAGCAGCAATTTGGAGTAAAGTATACCCCCGAGCCTGTAGAGGAAGGGGAAGTCAGTGATGATTTCGCGGGTTATGATAGTGAGGAGCAGGATGATTGAGGGCAGTGATGTGGTGAGATGGTGACTTGAGATGATTGGTGGTGTGGCATGCAGTTGGTAGAGAGTCGGTGGTGCTAGAAATCCCCTTACTTGGTCGGGGTCTAGGTTGGTTGACATGCCAACCACTCTATCCTTTTCATTTTTGTCTTTTGCATCTTTTATTTTGTAGTTAGTTTTGCACTTCAGTATCTCGTACTTGGTTGATATTGGTTGAGCCGGTTTGGCTTTAACTTGGTTGTTTTATTTATTGGCGGCGGTCACTTGGGTAGTTGACCTTGCTAGTATAGACCGTCGCCCATTTGTGCTAACCCTTTCTTGAATACCAAGGTCATTATAAGCTTGAAAAAGTCCTTAGTTGATCTTTTGCGCGCTTGGATTCCTTAATGATTAACTATCTGATATTTTCATAAGTAGTTGAATAGCTTGCTTTCCTTTCGTATCCAATAATCATCCGTTAGTTGGTTAATTCTGTTGAATAAGTGCTGTAGTTGTTTGAGGCATAGTATTTGTTTTTCACTTTGCCTGTTTATCCAGCACTCTTTGGCGGATATGGTTTAGTTTGATCTCGCAAGGTGTCGTGTCCCGTATCCTCCCATTGTTCGAGGACACGAACCTTTTTAGCTTGCTCTTAACTTGCTTATACTTGGCCTGTTTAGTTTGAAACTGAAACTGTGAGTTGTAGAAATGAAATAAAACGTTGGATTGTTTGAACTCTTGCTAGGTTTCAAAGTTGAGCATGTTCTAAGTTGTGATAGCGGGGGAATTGTAAGTTGTTAGTTTTCTGTTTTTTGTGTCCTATTTGCTAGGGACTAGCAAACCTCAAGTTGGGGGGTGTGATAAGCACCCGACAATGTAATATAGGGTGCGCTAGTGTCTAGTCTTAGTTACTTTTGTCGTTTAATTAGTTGTTTTTAATTGCTTTTGCTCGTAGAGTGTGCTAGTCTTGTTTTATAGGTAAACCACCCAATAAAGAGATTTTAAGAGCCAAGACGACCCGACGCCAAGGAATGGCCCGATGGCTCGAGCAAACTGGCCAAGGGAGGCCAGAGCAGCAAAGTGGCCCGATGGCCAAGGCAAGGCAAGGCAAGGTGGCCCGAGCAAGGCCAAAGTCAATGCCAAGCAGCAGAAGTCAACGCCAAGGCAACACGGTCAACGCCTGGAGATAAGGCCTCGCCATCGATGGCTGAGATTCTGGACATCGGTACCGAGCTCTTATCCGCGTCAACAGAAGATAAGCTCTTGCCATCGATGGCTGAAAATCTGGACATCGGTACCGAGAGCTTAAATGCATTTTAAGCCCATTGCCATCGGTACCGAGGGCTTAGCGAGGGAATCTCAGAGGATCTTTGGGGAATATTCCGTGCGCGACCTAGGAGTATAAATACCTTGTGATGTCATTTTGTACAAACAATTAGAGAATTAGATTTGCTTACATTTTTAGATCTAGAGCTAGATTTCAAATTGTTCTTGGTGTTCTTGAAGTGTTCTTATTTTTCCAGCCTTTATTTCTGCATTTTCTACCTTAGTAAGTTAATTTTGACTCTTTTCTCCTTTATTAAAGTTGTTTATTATCTCCCGATCTATCTTTCTAGCTAGCTTTCTTTTAGTGTTGTGTTCACAAATATGCTTAGTAGATTTTTGCTTGCTCTTATCTTCATAGATATGTGTGAGTAGTTTCAAGGGTTAGGTCATGGGATGATTAGCATCCCATGACTTGAGTAAAGATTGCATTTTTCACCAATAAAGTTTGCAACTTTGGGTCGGAAATTGATGTGGGGCTTGGATTTGTTTGTCAAATTACCGAGGTGTTAACCTCCTTGATCATGTGTAGGTAAGAGCTTCGCCTACTTACCACACATGATGCTTGGAGCTCGATCCTCGAGGTGTTTGCTAAATAGATTCTATAGCTAGCTTGATTTTCGAACCATCTTATCTTCCGGGTAAAACCGTGTATTTTGGATGGAAAAATGTAGTTTAGCTCGAGTCGTGGGTGTTGATTGTTCCTAGACCTAATCCGCTTTTTCTCTAGTTTATTCCCTCTTTAATTTAGCCTTTTTATTTCCACCGCAAACGTAAAACTAAGTTGGCTGACTAAAAGCCGGAAACCATACTCGCACCTACAATCCATCAAGCCGTATTAGTTATCTCTGTGGGTACGATCCCGGACTTCCGGATTTATTATGCTTCAATTGGACGCTTATACCCTACGCTTGGGGTGACCTCTTGGATATACATCGAGAGGAGTGAAGCAGCCAGAAACCCCTCTACTGCTATTATCCCTCTCAGAAGTTCTTCCTTGCACCACCAAACCATCAGCATAAACCTCACTTTCACCAGATACCTTTTTCCTTAATTCTTTTGAATATAAACTAGATTTAACATCCTCCATGGAAATCGTATCTCTCCCGTAAAGTAGGGTAGTAACAAAATGCTCATAAGACGCAGGCAAAGAACATAACACAATAAGGGCTTGATCTTCATCATCAATCACAACATCAATATTTTTTAAATCCATAATAATTCGATTTAACTCATCTAGATGGTCTTTTACGGGCGTACCTTCCCTCATACGAAACGTATAAAGGCGCTGCTTCAAATACAACCGGTTGGTAAGAGACTTCGTCATATAGATACTTTCTAACTTCAACCAAATACCGGCAGTAGTATCCTCCTCCCCGACCTCGCGAAGCACATCATCGGCTAAACACAACTGAATCGAACTGAGCGCCTTCGCATCGAGATCCTCGAACACACTATCCTGCATATCAGCAGGTTTCTTCGATTTCCCCAACAAAGTCTTGTGTAATCCTTGTTGAACAAGCAAAGCCTTTCTTCGATTTCCACGAGTGTCTTCTGTGCAAGCCTATTCAATGGTGCACTGAGAGTCCTCCCATAGATCGTCAACCATCGGCTCTGATACCATTTGTTGGGAGTTCGTCCGATGCATCGACCCGCCACTGCGTGCTCAAGGCCCAATTTGTATGGGAGAAACGACAAAGAGTCCACCACATTACTTGGGCCCAATATATACTAAATGACTCATATCCACTTAAAAGGCTAAGCCTTGTAAGTGGTGAGCCATCCAATTGTATATTAAGGTCCAACACTTTTTCTGTTTATCCGATGTGGGACTTAACGTTCACACATGTTCTAACAATTGCTTCATTCAACATATTGGCAGACTTCACACACCTACCAAACACCCTGGCGTTCCTTTCCAACCTTGCCTTCGAAAAAGGTTGAAAACCCCAAGCGTAGGGCTAGATCGTCGATAGCATAATAATCGGAAGTCCGGGATCGTACCCACAGAGAATCGAATATAGCTTAATCGGATTGTAGGTTTTATATGGTAGGATTTCGGCGTTTAAGACGGCCAACTTGGTTTTGCTTTTAAAGGAGAAAATGCTAGTAAAATGACTAGAGATGTTCTTAATGAACTTAAAGAGGCAAGTCTAGGGATATTCTAACCCTTGACAAAGGCCGTTACCAATTCTCAACTATAACTCAAACGAGAGTCACGACCGCGTGCTCACGCCCGGAGGATTTAACTTTAATGACTAAGTTTATTAAAAGATGTGATTAAACGGAACTAAACCAACCTATTTTTGCTAATGTATCTAACACGTAGGAGGCCACGAGCCCTCGGTATGTTGCTTGCCAAGACTGCTTGACTAAACTACATGTTAGCTCCCACAAGCGATGCTATTTTTTGGTTGGCAATTCCATTGACAAAACGGATTTCCAATTGTATTCCCTTCTTTATCGAGTTGTAGCTTTTTCAATATTTTCTAAGCGTAGTGAGTCTGTATAGGATTAGAGTGGAAGGAATCATAATTTGTAATTGAGAGTGAGTGTGAGTGTTCTTTTTAGGCGGATTGTTCGGGCTATCAAACTCGCATCCATCGAGACCAACTAATCAAGTGTGGCAGCCAAATGAAATAAAAGCAGATGGAGTGACGGATCGATTCCCCGATCGATTGGAAGGCTATTAATATTAAAGGGGCATTATCGGAAGGCTATTAATATTAAAGGGGCAATATTGGAAGGCCATTTTTATAAAAGGGGTGTTTTTCTTTCAGCTAGGGCACCGAGCCATTCCGAGCAAAGACACGCAGCAGCGGAAGAAAAAGGCAACGAAGGTTTCTTTGGTCCAGGAAGATGAGAGGAGATTCTTCCTTTTGAGATTGGAGTGCTCACACATGTTCCGACGGTACAGTCAACTCCAATTGTTCTCGAACTTCTTTCAACAAGCACAGAGTCGTTTCTTCGGTGGATTTCCGAAGTATTGTGGAAGGCTTGAGGAGTCAAGGCAGCGGCAATCAAATACGGGGTGTGGTGAACGAGGAGTCGGCAATCATCTTAGGTCAATTGTGAGGAGTCTCAATTGTGAAGTAAGGTCGATTGTAACCACACAAATTAAATATAGTATTTGATTCCTTCCCGTGGTTTTTACCCGTTTTTGGGGTTTTCCACGTATATCTGTGTGTCCCTCATATTGCGTTCTTTTCGTACTTGTGGTTATTTTCGGATTGGAGTATCTCGTAGGAATTTCACTACATATCAAGGAGTTAACACCCCTCGCTTAGACAAAAATGGCTAGGTTAGTTCAATTCCAAAAACCATGATTTAAGCCCGAAGGTTTGAGAACCAAACAATAACCTAAGTTTTTGGGAAAAAATAGCCCAAGACTTGGCCAAATGGCTACTCAACCATACTAGAAAGATTAAGCATAAAGCTAGAAATGACAAACATATTTAACCAACGGAAACGAAAACAAACTTGATAGTAGGGAGAATCTAAAGCGTAGCTACAACATTAATAAATGAGAAAACATCAAACTAGGAATTAAACTTACAAGTATTGAAGCTTGAAACTAAGAACAACAATGGAGAAGGAGAAAAAATTGGAAAGAAAACTAACCTAGAGCATAAAGTAGGATATGAGATAAAGTGAGAGAGAAGGGTATTTATACAACTCAACTTCTCTCCCAACAAATATCCTACAAACATACTATAAGTAGTAAGTATTCCATAGATGGAAAGCCCAAAAAACAGCAAATATCTGGCCGAAGGCCCGTGGTATCGATACTAATTATGGAAAGTATCGATACCACACTGCTAAGCTAAAATGGCCAATTTCCCAGTAGTGCTCCTGTATCGATACGGCCTTAATCCGTATCGATACAACAAAACCTGCCTTCCTACGAAGTCAATGCGTATCGATACAGCTTAAATCTGTATCGATACGGGGAGCTTATCTCCAGGTCTTCAGGCCAACTTCCAAAATCAGGCACCCGACGGCCCCTTAGCTCACCCGACGCCTCACGCCTTCACTCTTGGGTTATCCTGACAGAAGTTCCACCGGGCGTGGATACTTGAACTCTCTTGGGGGTTCGCCTCGTGCTCAAAACACGCCTTATCAGGACGTTTTACCTGTATCACTAAACAAACTACCTTACGAGTAATATCACTATAAAAGCTAAATAAATGCAAGATAAAACAACATAAAACGGGACTAGTCGCACCAAATATCTACAATATTGGGTGCTCATCACACTTCTTTAGCAAAAACACAATAAAAAAAGAGGTGTTGGTGAGACTCGATCGGGGGCCTGTGCACACAGAACACAATTTGCATCCACATTCATGCCCCAAGTTCTTAATCTATCCTTAATTAGTAGCAAGTTTCTCCAAGTAATAAAGCCAACAAATAAAATACCATTTAGGTATCCTACCAGGGAATCAAACCACTGAAGTCCACGACATCTTCACCCCAGGAGGTCTCATAGCCTTCCAAGTGGACCTCATACAAAACTGTCCACTTGGAGAGGGAGTTCAAATAAAGTCATCATCCTTTCAAGGTTAGGCAAGAAGGAGCTAGGAGTATTAGCCGTAATATGTTGAGTAATTCTGTTATGAGGCCTAGGCCAACGCCAGCAATTATTCACAATAATTGAACTCACCTTTGCAAATAGAGACTGCCCTAAATGAAACACAACCGCCTCACCAAGGGTCTTATAGAGTGGACCCATAGGGTGCCAGTTATGAAGCCAAACCCAAGTATTCCGACCATTGCCAAGTGCCAACCACATGCTTCACCATGCTTTGAGCCAAAACCCTTAGCTTTAACAGCTTCCTCATAGTCCAGGATGAATCGATAGGAGTATTCATATGCCAAAAGTTCTGATTTTTTTATAACATAACTATGAATCCACTTAACCCACATTGTGTCTGCTTTTTTGCAAATTGCCTAGAGGTGTCTAAGCATAGAAGCCTTGTTCCACGACTTTAAGGGTCTAAATCCCAGTCCCCCCCCTCACTTTTAGGAGTACAAACTTGACCCCAACTAACCTTTGCTCCAGAACTTCTTAATTCAACACCAGTCCATAAGAAATCCCTCAACATAGCCTCAATTTTCGCCAAAAGACAGAAGCCAATTAGACCAACTCAGAATTCTCTGACGAGTTCTATCTTGAAGTGACACACAGTCTTCATATTTTAGTCTTGTAGAGATCAAAGGAACACCAAGGTATTTGACTGGAAGGGTGCCCTCAGGAATAGGAAGAATCTGTTGTACAAAATTGTTTGCAATCGGGAATCCAGAATACGAATTCTATTACAATTACAGAAACAGAATTACAACAGAATGGAATGTAAATACAGAAGCTGCAAACCGAATATATAACACAATTGTGAACCGAAACCCGTGTTTCACACGGTGTCCTTAAAATAGATTCACCGCCTACCGGAGGGTGTTGAGGATACTCGGCGTCTGTCTCCTAGGAATGATCCGGCTCGGACCACGAACGTCGGAACACCACCGAAGAACGTCTTGGCGAACTAACTCAGCGTCTGTCTGTCTGTCTCTCTCACTATATCAGAATGCTTGTGAACACTTGAGTGAAATTGGTGTAGAGCTATGCAGTGAGATGCTCCTTATATAGGCAGAAAATGACCATAGTAATGCTGCCTAGCCTTCAATACGTGGTGTAAATGGCAGAATAAATGGGGAAAAACCCCCCAATGAATAGGTGAGTAACCCCCACAATGAAGAGGGGAAAACTCCCACCATGAATATGGGAAAGTTATTGGCTTGGTAACCCCCAGGCCATCATATTTCCAACAGAATCTAAAGAATATCCGCCTTTACTCCATGAGAAACCCCAGAAAAAGAAACAACTCTTCTTGTCTCAAACCTTTCTCACCCTTGAAGAAACCTTCCAGCTGTCCATATATTAATCATCACAGAAAACATAGCAAAAGTGACACACTGTTTGATCCAAAAAATATAGAGATGAGGGAACTCCATGGCAGTCATGACATCAAACAAAAACTCCCAGTCTACCGAGTCGTACGCCTTCATAAGGTCAAACTTTATGGCACATCTAGGAGGAGAAGCATCCCTATGGTAACTTCGAACTAACTCCTGCATAAGTAGGATGTTATCAGGATTCGATTCTGTTGTGGGCGTTTGGAATTCAGGGCTATGAATAGCCTCTAAAACCCCTTATGAATTAACTTGCTAACACCCCGCTGAAGTATACAATTTTGGCCCGAAAAAAAAAAAAAACATAAAACACAAATTTTAGAAGGTTTGTCTATACTTTTCTGAAATCTTAGCAATTGAGTAAATCTATTCTAATAGGATTATATAATCCTCATTAATATGATGAGTAAAGAGAGAGCATCAATTTGTGTCTTTCCTATTTTTTGTCATTGTGCTAACTTTTGGTTGTACCTAAATTGCCCACTAGAATTAGCCTAATTACAATCGCAATACCTGGCCTTTACTATTGAGTAACCGTGGGCAATATTGAAACTCTTCCATACACCAATCCACGTCTAAACCGGATCCGGGGTACTGTAGTGTCTATTGAGTAACCGTGGGCAATATTGAAACTCTTCCATACATATATCAATCCAAGTCTAAACCGGATCCGAAGGTACTGTATTGTACCAACTGGCTCCCTCTTATTCATTAGTGAAAAAAACATGCACCCGAAACCAATTACACCAACCTAAGCCCAATAACAATTAAAAAACATGGAATAAAAAAATTAAAAACACATGAAAACCCCATAGCTACGTGGTGCTTCATGGCTTTTTCCTCAACACACATTGGCATGAAGGCCACTTATCGTGTGATGGAGCTCACACAAATACGTGTCGTGAGAAAGGATTATGAAGCATCATGTGGCAGTACTCCTACACCACTACATCTTACAGTTCTTGTAAAACGTATAAGTCTAAAATTTATTTCGGTATTTTTTACTTCGTAACTTTTTATTTAGCTTTTTGTCGTAACTTTTTGGGTTAAACATTCGTCTCGACGAGACTGGGTCTAAAAAATACAAAATTCACTAAAGACGAAAAAAATATAAAACAATCATCTTATTTGTCTAAAGCGTCGTATTATTTGAATTTTTCCGATTCATATTTTTATACTTGTCGATACGGATGATTAATTCAAAAAAATAAAACTCCAATCTAACAAAAATTCAGAAAAAAATTGAACAAAACACACAAAACGGAAAAAATAATTACGTTTACAAGAATGGAACGTTACTAATTTTTTCTACTAATAAAACCATCAATGATTTCTCCATCTTATTCAATTCTAAACGAAAAAGTCGAAACAAAATTACACCGACCAAAACCCCCAACTCAAAAGCGTCAATTATTGGAAAAATACAGATGGAAACCATAACACATGCACCCTACCCTCGGGGGTGAGTATCCTCCGGCCTGGCCGTATTCGTGGCGACTTTCGCGACATCGCGTGCGCTGGCCTCGGGCTTCTTATGTGCGTACAAGACCGCGTAACCGATGGCGGCGATGACGACGAAGCCGCCGACAGCCATGGCGGCGTTGCTGAAGGGTAACCTGCGCCGCTGGTGGAGCACCCCTCCTGGGTTTTGACCCGGTGGCCGCCTCGAGTCCTCCACTCCTGCTTTCTTCACTCCCTCTGGACTCATCTTGTGTGTGTCTGCATTCTTCTTCCACTCTTCCTCTCCGGTCATATCCCCTCTCTCTCTCTCTCTCTCTCTCTCTCTCTCTCACTAGAATAGGAGAAATGGAAGTTGCTGTTTGGTGGGCAAAGAGCTGAGGATGGGTTTTGCCACGTTCGGGTAATGAATAATGATACACGTGTAGGTTGCATGCAATATTTGATACGTGGCAGTTGAATGTGCGGTATGATTACAAGTGTTCTTTTTTTTTTTTGGATTGGCAAAAAAAATTTTAGGGTGACAAGTGGTTTTATTTTATTTTATTTTCTCTTTTTGAAAACAAAACGGAGCTTTTTTTATTTGTCAACACAAAGTGTAGTTTGGTACTGTAGAACCACCGGGCCAACCTCTTGAGATTTCGGAAAAGTTATGTCTATTGGTTTTTCCAACAATTATGATGAGGTAGATTTCGAGACTACGGCTCCGTTTGTTTCGATGTAAAATGTTTTTTCAGAAAATAAATTTTAAAACTTTTATTTTTTGGTATTTGGTTGGTACTTGAAAATATTTTTGGAAATCAACAAAATAGTGTAGAGAGGGAGATGAGAAGTTTAAACGGTGGAGAGATATGAGATTATTGGAATTGAACGTGGGTCAGGACTGACGATCGAGGAAACTGAGCAGTGAGAATTGCAGTAGAAGGCAGCGGGTTCATTTCGGAAAATAACTTACGGAAGATTTAAGGGTAAGTCATTTTCATCCAATTGATGGAAAATGTTTTACATGTAAAATATTTTTCTCATTTTTTACACAACCAAACACCGAAAAATAGGTAAAACATTTTACCGGAAAAATATTTTACGTCCAAACAAACGGAGCCTACGATTGCGAGCAATGCTATGAACACATGAGGTAGATACATCGAGATGCATCTTAAATTAAGTTACGTGTCTGAAATTGTGCATGACAACGACGTCCCATTCATTTTGATATACTCCAGTTGGAGCCAGGAGGCCTGGTGGCAAATGCAGGATTTAAAGCATTAAAAAAAAAAAAAAAACACAATCCAACGGTCGAAAAATCTCTCGGTACATAGGCACATGAATTTTCGGGACAGAGGAGATCGGACATCGGTGGCAAATGCCAAATGGTGGTTTTTTACTTTCATTGGTTACATTTACAAAATTTATACTATGAAAAATGCAATCCATGTTGCAGGTGTTCGTCAGGGACACAACTACACGTGATGAGTTGGCTTTGAGATAATTATTTTTTCCCTGTCTTCATCGGCTAGAAAATTCGCGATTTTTATACTCCATCCGTCCCATAATGTTTGTTTGGTCTGCAAAAGGAGAACATAAAAAATATTGCAAGAAAAACTCCAATTTTTTTCAACAATTCACTAGATATCAATGAGTTCTTTAAATTTATGAAAAAAATTTGAATTTTTTCTTGAAAGAAATGCATTATTTTTGAGTTCTCGTTTTGCGAACCGGACAAATATTTTGGGACGGTGAGAGTACTTTAGAGGTGTCAAATATTTTCTAATGGCATTTCCTAGAAATAGAAAGAATATTGTACTGCAATTATTTTTAAAAAAGTCAAGAGTTAAACTCTATTCAACTCCTATATATTGTGTCCCCTAAAGTAATATCCTTAGAAAATAAAGGGTAATATGACTGTGTTCTTTTAAAAAGTATATATATATATATATATTCATAACTGATATACAAAATGAGATTGCTTTTGTTCACGTAATTCTTGAAGGATTTTATCTAAAACAAGCTCTTAATTAACAAACTGATCTTGAATCGAGCTCGTGGAGTTTTTGATTCCTTATCGGTATTTTTCGCTCACCTGTTTGCTTAGCAAAATATCGAACCATGGGAATTCATTCGATATTTAATTTACTACTAACATTCTTGAAGAAGTGGACCTAGTGAGTCACTTCGAGTAGCCAGAATCTTTACAAGCGCCAACAATACTTAATTGAGGAGAGGAGAAAGAATGACCTAAGATGGGAAACCAAGGAAAGCCTTAAATAAGAGAGCAGAGGGAATCCAGGGGGAAAAAAGAAAGAAAGAACAAGACCACAGGCAGCATCTATTTCATACCAAATGACTAGTGAAAATAGAAAATCCCATGCCCATGAATCCGATTTCTTTCAAACCATCACCCAAAAAAAAATCAGGTGTAGGGAAGCACTAAACGTAACTATTAGGCTCTGTTCCGCTAAGGTTCTTTATTTTTTAAGTACTTATTTCCCGCTTTACGAAACAGGTCATTCTCTCACAATACATCACTTTTAATTCAAAACTTAAGTACTTATTCCCTAGCAGAGCAGGGCCTAACTGTGTTATCGTCGTCAAACTAAGGATGCAAAAGCAACAAGATCCATCACCTATTCACAGAAGAAAAATTAACTATTACTTTCATCAACAAAATTTGTGTAAGCAACACCATTTGCCTCTAGAGGTTTTGAACTATAAAGACAAAAAAAAAAACCCAACTAACATTTAGTCATCTGCATTCTGATCATTCTACTATACATCTGGTTCCTCCTTTCCTCAGCTGCTGCACCATTGGTTTTACAGGTTTACCTCCTACAGAGTCACGTAACACATCTCCCTCTGATGATCGGTCATCTCCTCTTCGGCATTGGTTCCAAACTTGCATATGTTGCACCGGAATTTGAAATCATTGTGTTGATCTGTAGCGATCTCATTTTCACTCACTTCAGCACCATCATTTGTATTCTTCAATTCCCCTTTTAGCTTCAATCCACAATCAACCGAATTGACATCATTCATTTTTTGTTCATTTGAATATTCAGCTACCTCCACCGATGCCTTAGAATTGTCACCATTTTTGTTCACTGGTTTCTGCTATTGCCTTTCCTTTGCTTTGTGAATCCTTCATGTAAGTGGTTTAGTGGTTTTACAGGCTTACCTCCCACAGAGTCACGTAACACTTCCTTCGCTTTGTGCATCCTTCTTCAATTCCCCTTTTAGCTTCAATCCACAATCAACTGAATCGACATCATTCATTTCTTGTTCATCTGAATATTCAGCTTCCTCCACCAATGCCTCAGAATTGTCAGCATTTTTGTTCAGTGGTTTCTCCTATTGCCTTTTCCTTCGCTTTGTGCATCATTCCTTTTCCTTGTAAGCGAAGGAAAAGGCATTAGCAGAAACCACTAAACCACTGAAGTGAGTGAAAATGAGATGACTTAATTGTAAGTGGCGCTTCAAATCAAGCTCACATTTTTGTTCAGTGGTTTAGTGGTTTCTGCTATTGCCTTTTCCTTTGCTTTGTGCATCCTTCCTTGTAAGTGGCGGTTCAAATCAAGCTCACATTTGCCTCTAGAGGTTTTGAACTATAAAGAGAAAAACAAAAAAAACAAAAAAACACTAACAATTAGTCATCTACATTCTGATCATCCTACAATACATGCATCTGATTCCTCCTTTCCTTAGCTGCTGCACCATTCGTTTTATAGGCTTACCTCCCACAGAGTCACGTAACACATCTCCGTCCGATGATCGGTCATCTCCTCTTCGGCATTGGTTCCAAACTTGCATATGTTGCACCGGAATTTGAAATCATTATTTTGATCTGTAGCGATCTCATTTTCACTCACTTCAGCACCATCATTTGTATTCTTCAATTCCCCTTTTAGCTTCAATTCACAATCAACCGAATCGACATCGTTCATTTCTTGTTCATCTGAATTTTCAGCTTCCTCCACCAATGCCTCAGAATTGTCAGCATTTTTGTTCAGTGGTTTAGTGGTTTCTGCTATTGCCTTTTCCTTCGCTTTGTGCATCCTTCCTTGTAAGTGGCGGTTCAGATCAAGCTCACATGTGACAGCGACCTTACACAGAGAACAACTCCACAGTTTCTGTAACTTTTTACTCAAATTGACTGAGGGGGTATCATTGACAAATTCAGTAATTGGTGCTTCAGATTTCCGCTTTACCCCAGAAACGCTCGAGTCCAGAGGCTTAGCCTGCAGCAAAATAATATGCAGTAACCACGAACAAGTTACATAAAAAAATTTAGATAAATAATGAAGATAATCATGATGTGGGGGAGGGGCAGCAGAATGCAGATCAAGTCTTCTTATGTATCTCACTAGTCTCATGCCGATTAAAGGACCAAGGTTTTATTAGTAACTAGAATCTCTTATATTCTTCTCAGTCCAATGTGGTAAGTGGAAATGGAAAATCAATATTCCAAAGTACCAAAAAAAGAAAGAAAGAAAAGGAAATGGAAAATCAGATAGTAAATTGCAAAATCCAAGGGAGGAAATTATGAAAACCGAAGCCCATACTAGGTTCATTCCCACTTCATTTGAATGTTCAGCTTCCTCCACCGATGCCTCAGAAATGTCAGCATTTTTGTTCACTGGTTTAGTGGTTTCTGCCTTTGCTTTCTCCTTCGCTTTGTGCTTCCTTCCTTGTAAGTGGTCATTCAGTCGATGCTCAGATGTGGCATTGAACTGACACAGAGAGCAACTCCATTCTTTCCGTAACTTCTTAAACAAATTGACTGAGGGAAAATGCTTAGCCTGCAGCAAAATAGTATGCAGTAACCATGAAACAAGTTGCTTAGAAAAGGTAGATAAATAAACGAATATAATCATGATGTGTGGGAGGGGCAGCAGAATACAGATCGAGTCTTCATATGTAATCTCACTAGTCTCATGCAGAATAAAGGACCTAGGTTTTATTAGTAACTAGGATCTCGTATTCTTCTCAGTCTGATATTGTATGTGGAAATGGCAAATCAGATTGTAAATTGCAAAATGCAAGGGTGGAAATATGAAATCCCAACCCCATATGGGTTCTAAGTAAATTTAGACCACAGCTAATGAGTTAAATATTAGGTATCCATGCACTTCAATGCGTATTATGACTCTTCCAACATAAGTTTGCAAGTGAGGCAGCATGAATATGAAACTACTGAAGTGTCGCTATCATACCGAATCTCCATGAATCCCAACTCTTCAGATACAAGGCATGCAACAGACCCAAAAGCTGGGTATGTATATCTGGGCATGTCCCAATCCGACACAAGAAAATATGGTCGTGTATTTGGTGGCGAATAAAGGAGGTGGCGAACAAAAGGGGTAGAATGGTCTTACAATAGGAATCGACAATAAGAGAAACTCTCACTTCTTTTTTTTTTTTTGTATTTTTGTGTATGGCAGAAACTCTACGCGTCGTCGTCTTCTTCTTTTTCTTGATAATACTCATTTCATTCAACATCAAACATACAAGTTCTTAGGGGCGTACCCCAGAGACAAACCAAGCCTGCCGGACAGCCTAGGCCCTCAACAGACAACAGCTATACATCACAGGTCCAACAAAACACCAGAAAACAAAACTCACAGGCCACATCTAAGGAGGGAAATAACGAAATAAGAAAGAGACAATAAAAAACCCCTACCAATCTGTCAGCAGTATTCCACTGGATAAACCCCAGGGATCACTACGAAACTCGAAGCTTCTTTATGTTCATATTCCACCATCAACCCAAGGATAAGAGGGTCCCATTTGCTTAAAACTTGGATCAACGATGTGAGACCGGACCATGCCTGTATCCTAACTATATCCTAAAGCAAGTGAATGATGCAACCGCCCGATGAAAGGTAGACAAGGGAACCTACATATGACATCCAACGGCATTCACATGGTATACAGAACACGCGCATGATGCAACAGATTGGAGTAGCCCATTTTCCCCTTGTAGATCCAGCAGTAGTTGATGAAAAATGCTGTTTAAATTTTTTTTATTTAACCTATTCTATAAGGAAAAGGAGGCTTCTGTATGGGAGGATAAATTTAAGAGTCCCTTTTCGTATAATTTCAGAAAAGTGAAATCTACTAAGTTCTTAGCACATGTTTGCCTGGTTGAATTAAGAATTAACATTACAAAAAAGTAGCATAATGAAAGTTCGGAGAACTCCAAAAATCTCAAACGTAATGAAGGTAAATTTCATACAGAAGATCTTGAAAACAGTAGGTTGAAACAGAACCCAATTGGTCGAAGTAAGCATACATAAACATGAGCAGATAAAAAGTACAAACGGTTACATAAGCCACAATAAAATAGAAATTACGAGTCTAAAGTAATTCCCTACTCTTTCACTGAGTCGTCAACCTTTGGGGATTTCCAATCCTGCAATATACTTTGTTACCCAAATCACAGGGTATAGTATGAGTCAATTGAATAATATGTATCATCTTCTTAGGCCTCATAAACTTCAATCATCTTAACTAGGCATACATATTCTTTTGCCCTCATCGCCGGAGAAGGTCTACATTGCCCTATAGCTCACCTAATTTTTCAAGTAATCAACAACAAACCCCACTTTAGGAGATAGTTGCAACTTACAAGCAAATGGCAGATACCGCGCAGTAGATACAAAGAGAGGCCACCAGACTCGTTCCCAAATACTAAATGATTTAAGGAAATTCGCAACATGCAACAAAATATAATAAACATGACAACCACAAGAAAGGTTTAGTCCATTACCAATGAGATCACTTGTCCCTTACTAACCTCTTTGATCGGTTCAGGAATTGGCATCCTACCCTTCAATACCGCCCCTAGATCGCGTTGAAATGGAAAAGCACCAAGAAGTATGCCGTCTTTCGTCTCCACCACAGAACTCCTCCCATCATTCTCTCTCTGCTTTTGCATCCTTTTCCCAAACCCAACCCCTAGGTGCCCATAATCCTTCAATGAAAGCCCTACCAAGTCGCTACCCCTATCGAAAACCCCTTCCATCGTCATTTCCCTAGCAACTTCGGTTTCCAACTCCCGCCTGCGCGACAACCCCGACGCTTTTATCTCTTCTCTGATCCTCTTCTTCTCCATTTCTTCGGCAACCATCAACTCCCTCTCATCAGGTGCGTTCCCCAAGATGTCACTAATGGCTTCGGCTTCTACCTCCCCCTCCATCATCATTTCCCTAACGACTTCCGCTTCTAACTCTCGCCTGCGTGACAACCCCAACGTTTTGATCTCTTCTCTGATCCTCTTCTTCTCCATTTCTCCGGCAGTTATCACCTCGCTCTCATTAAGTGTGTCATTAAGTATGTTCCCCAAGATGTCACTCATCTTTGGAACTTCTTGACAAACCCCTAATAGACAGTCCACAACATCAAAACCCACAACCATGGATACTCGATGCATATAAACCGACACATGCAGAGTCGGCCCTGAGCTAAACCCAAGAGGCGGCCTCCTATTTTAGTACCCTTTGTAATGGTTTAGCTAGAAGGGCCTAATCTTTAACTTTCGCTTTGGGCCCTGAAAAGTACGGGCCGGCTCTGGACAAGCCTATATCTAATTCATGAGAGGAAATCACAGTAAATATGATAAATTGCACGATCAGAAGAAAGAGAGATATGGGTTTTCTTGGCGCAAACCTTGCGATTCTTTCTTGGCGCGAACCAGCTTGCAATTCTTGATGGGTTACCGTGTCTCCGTCTTTCATTTTTCGCCGGAGAGAATCATACAGGAAAAGGGTGGTTGGGGTTTTGGAATGGAGGAACACTAGTAGCAGTAACGTAGTAGGAGTCTAGGAGAGAGAGAGAGAGCGCGAGCAGTAGCCTTCATTCAATGTCCTGAAAAACGGTAATTATTGGGTGATTCCGGAGTATTATGTTGCAACGGCAATGTGGTATTCCATGATTCAGGGGTTTGCTAATTGAACCAAGCTACTCGTATTTGTTTGTTAAAAGCATACAAGATCGGTTTGCTTCATACACAAGCCAAAGTTTGAACATTTTTTGAAGTTTGTTAAAATTTTAAACCAAATTTGAACAAACTACTACTCGGCTCGTTTGCCTAAGAGCATCTGCAATGAAATTTGGTATATTTGTGTGTTAAAATTTAAGTTGTTCGAGATTGACTTCCGTTTGGTTTGATTAAAGCTTGGTTGAGCTTGTCTCGTCTCATAAATAAGCTAAACTCAAACATATTTTTAAGACTTGTTAAGTTTTCAAATCAAGCTTGATCAACCACCTGCTCAGCTCGTTTGACTTGTTTATCACTTCCTAATTTTGTATATAAAAGATCGTCATCATACAACATGGATCACTCATTATGTTCCAATCAGAGACGGATTTACGTCACGCGTGCCCCCACTCAGAAACCCCAAAAAATCATTTCTGACTATATTATGTAATTATAATTTACGAGTTCTATATTTAGGCCTAATTTTCACTAACAAAAAACACAACGTATTTTATCATCTTGTTTTCACTAACAAAAAAATTTCAGCATTTTACCATTTCGTTTCTACTAACAAAAAAGTTGTCAATAAAAACTGTTTTTGCTACAGTAACTCTACTCCCAAACCCATAACAACTTTTATTCTCACTACCGAAAACAACTTGATATTTCTTAACAACTTATTCCCTACCGAAAACATGTAACAACTTTTAACCACGAATAAAAATCTATAAATTTT
Organism: Rhododendron griersonianum; assembly: GCA_018127125.1. Lineage (NCBI taxonomy): Eukaryota > Viridiplantae > Streptophyta > Magnoliopsida > Ericales > Ericaceae > Rhododendron > Rhododendron griersonianum. Next base: position 47,542,171 of record CM030789.1, on the reverse strand, counting down.
TCATTACTGAAAACACCCGGTATAAAACACCTGCTTGGCCCGGCACTGAAATTTTTCCCTCCACCACCCATTGAATAACGTCTCAGTAGCAATTGTAAAGGCAAATTTTGGAAAAAAAAAAAAAGATAAAGAAAACAATAAACGAAGGGGTAGCCCCCCCTCTATCTCTCCCTTCAAATCTGGACACAAGAAAACAGAGGACTCAAGGCTGAAGCAAAACCTTTGGAAAGCAGACGACGCCCCCACCTTACTTGCTTGCCTGCCTCCATTTATCAGTTCTATTCAATTCAATTCAGTACTGGTCTACCTAGACCTAGAGTCTAGAGATATGGAGCTTGCATCTCTGTTGCCTAGTTGCAAAATCAGGGTATTTTCCATCCCTGCAAAGGTACCTCTCTCTCTCTCTCTCTTGCGGTTAATACAGACACTTTCAGTTTTTAAAAATTACCCCTTTAACTAACTGTCTAGAGGAAAACAATTTTTTTTGCTCCCCTCTTTGACTGTTTCCTACTTTCACAATCCAAATTCCACTACAGATTAATCTCAAGATTTTCTCCTTCCATCTTTTGCATAACACCATTTGTACATCCATCGCTTGTGGCTGGGCGTCTAGTATACATATTTTGTGTGTGTGTGTTTATATGTATATCTTTTGTATTTGCATTGATTTCGAATAAAGTAATTTGCAAATGGGTGAACTAAACCTTAATGGGTTCGATTCGCACAAGGGGAATGTACTGAATCCAGTTGATCAAAAGCAAAAACAAGGAGTGAAGTTGATGAAGAGCTTGGCTCCACCTCTCATGGCTGCATTCTTAGCCTTATCCCCATTCTTCATTTCCCCAGGTAATAACAAACTGAAACACTTAAACTTATTCACGGAGTAATATCTGCAGTTTGATTTACTTACTAATAAATCTGCCGTTGCTTTTTCATCAAAATACTACACTGCCAGTACAGTAGCAACACTTGTTTGCATGGAAATGCCTAGAACGTTTATGTTTTCACTGGCATTTGGTTTACGAAGAGAGCTATGTTGTGTATGTGCAAATAGTGTAGGATTGGTACAATGGATAAGAACTAAGCACCATAATTGGAGTTCGAATTGGATGAACTGGTCGTAAAACAATGTAGGTAGCGTAGATACTATGTTTATGAATTAGATCATCGAGAGTTTATGTACCTATTTTCACTGTCTTGGGTTTTCCCCGCGACGGTAGTGGAGCTTATTCAAGAATGGTATGAGGCTACAGTGGATAGAAGAAGAGCAAAGCTTTGGAAGTTGATTGCGCTGTGCTTGATATGGCATCGTAGATATTTTGACGGTGACAATATGTCGTTGCTTAAATTTAAGAGTCTTTTTCCTTTCTAGTTTGTTGAGTTGGGAGTCGAGGGAGCATAAACCAACCATCGATTAATTCCTTGGCATGTTAGATACCTTTGGAGTTTAGACTTAGAGAGGTGTACAGGCTCTATTGATTGTTCGGCCTCTTTTGGTATTGTCGGCTTTTTGGCCTTTTGTTCTTAGCTTCCAATTGTACATGGGTGGCATCTCCTCGATGCCTTTTTCCAGTAAATTAGTTTGTTCCTTATCATGAAAAAGAAAAGTTTATGTACCTCTGGTTACATATGCTAATCTAGTGATTCCTTTATCACTTGGCTTATAAGGCAAAAATTGAACCTGCTATGTTATAACTAACAAAATAAAAAACAGGAATAGTTTGAAAGAAATCAACACTGCGATGATAAATGAGCAGTAAATGAAGATGAATTTTTTGCTAGATGTACAAATGATTATCGAGGCTTAGATTGGGAGTGTATGGCTTATCCTTGCATGGTACGTATAGTTTCTTTCAAAGGTCTAATTGGTTAATAATTTGCTGGCACTTTATTGAAAATACCAGTGATTGTTCTTCATGTCCAAGATGAAGGCGGCATGCTCCAAGCACTCTTGAGAAGTATTGGCCTTAAAACATCTATGGGTCAAATGGGGCTTATCTTAGAGGGTGCTGTCTTAGCTAAGAGTTTGCCTAGTTGTTTGCTTCTTCTGTCTGTTTTGATGCTGCTAATTAGCAGATGGTTTGTCTTTTGTTTTCTGCGGTTTCGTTGTTAGCTTAAAATGAAGAACTTATCTGGAAAAAAAGAAAAGAAAACATATGTTGGCACTTGCATAGTTTGTCTCCATGACTTCGGAGCACAGTAGGAGACTAATATGGCAATATCCTTGGTCGTTATAACATGGTTCTAATTTCCAGTTTTCCATAGGAATTACAGAGTGCCATCATTAATATGGATAGTTATTTCATCGGTAAGAAAAAACTAAGCAGTTCCCTTCTTCACTATAGATTGTTAGAAACTCATATATAGATGCTGCTTGTATAACTTGAAAACCATGTTTGTTCTCTCTCTCTCTCTCTCTCTCTCTCTCTCTCTCAATGTTGCAGTGTCACTTGGACAAGAAATAGATATACAAAGAGGAGCCACATTGTTTCGTCGAACTTGCATTGGATGCCATGATGGAGGTGGAAACATAATACAACCGGTGAGAATCCTTTACCCAATAAAATCCCAGATGACCATTCCTTGCGTCCCAATCACTTCCTTCTCTAATCCACAGCTTCCTCGTCTTTGTATAGGGTGCAACATTGTTTTCAAAAGATCTACAGAGGTAAATCTATCCAATTTCAAATTTTAGTACTTGAGATTTATATATCGACATTCTCACCCAGTTCAACTCCCTGGCACAATAATTCAAATCATTTTAAAGTATAAAAGTCAAACATATCTACCATTGCTATCCAAGCTTGAGAATTAGTTCACACTTCACAGTTCAACTCTTTGATCTGGCAATGGTTTCAAAACACAAGTTGACGATGAAAAAGCATTTGAAACACAACTACACATAGTTTGGAACATCTCTACCTTTGGATGTTAGAGTTGTGAAAGGGAAAGACTTGGATTTGTTAGGTTGCTTTTTCCATTCTCCTTCTCTTCCTTCCACAAATCGAGATCCATTGATGGCCAAAAGGAGACTCTGCTGCTTGCTTTGGCGACTCTGATGATTCTTGATTTTGCAGAAATGGAGTTGCTACAGAAGAGGAGATATATCGCGTTACCTATTATGGCAAGGGAAGAATGCCAGTAAGGTTTCTTAAATCTCTTTATAGACATATTTTTACGTGGATAATATAAGCAAAAGGAGATAATGTGTTCTATTTTTTTTTTGTTATCCCAGGGTTTTGGAGAGAACTGTACACCAAGGGGCCAGTGCACTTTCGGAGCCCGCCTACAGGAAGATGAGATCAAAGTCTTGGCAGAGTTTGTGAAGTCACAGGCTGATCTAGGTTGGCCAAACTAGAAAGTTATGGGGATTGATTTTTCTGCTAAATAAACTCGCGTAACTTCTGCTTTCAATTCAGCGAGCTTGTTTCAGCTGGTAATGCCAAAAAATCGTAAACCTAGAATTTGTAAACTTAATAGTGTTGAGTTTTTGGGCAAATAGTTCGAGGGTAAATAAATCTGCATCTCTGCTAATTCCATAATATATATATATTCAGAAGCAGTTGCCGTCTCTGTACAAGTATTACTAGTGAATTAATGCATTCTAGAATTCTTAAAATTGTTTTCAGAAGTAGTTGCCGTCTTTGTACAAGCAGATACTTTATGCAGATCCAATCCGAGACTCAATCCCTTGATGAGTCCATCTATGGTACACAATTTTTTTTGTGTATGGTACCCAAAAAGTAACTTTAGTACTCCATAGTAAGTTTTTCACATTGAGTGGCAAGTAGAGAAATACTTTCCTCTCAATGCGGAATACTTACCACTCCTTATGAAATACATACAACGTGGAGTACTTACTTATTAAAAATAAAAATAAAACGTGGAGTAATTACCATTAAAGTGACTTTTTAGGCATCATACACCAAAAAATGATTTATGTACCATAAAAAAAAAAAAAATTCTTCCTTGATTAGCAAGATGCCAACCAAGGAAACACCTGAAAGGCCTAAAAGCCTTGATAAGCTCTCAACAAACTGATCTTGAATCGAGCTTGGTATTTTTTGCTCACCTGTTTGCTTAGCAAAAGGCCCATGGGAATTCATCCGATTATTTATGACATTCTTGAAGATGAGGACCTAGCGAGTCACTACGAGTTTGGTCTAATTAGTGGCGTAGCCAGAATTTTACCCACAAACCTACATTGCTTCACTGAAGAAAGGAGACAGAATGACATAAGATGGGAAACTAAGGAAAGCCATCCATAAGAGAACAGAGGGAATCCAGGAAGAGGGAAAAAAAAGGAACAGTATCACAGCATCTATTTCATACCAAATGACTAGTGAATAGAAAATCCCAAGCCCATAAATCCGATCTCTATCAAACCATAGAGATCAAATTCATTATTTTGATGCACCCAAATTCGAATTCATTATTTGGATCTGTAGTGATCTCATTTTCACTCACTTCAGCACCATCATTCGCGTTCTTCAATTCGCCATACAGCTTCAATCCACAAGCAACCGAATCGACATCATTCATTTCTTGTTCATTTGAATATTCAGCTTGCTCCACCAATGCCTCAGAATTGTCAGCATTTTTGGTCAGTGGTTTAGTGGCTTCTGCTATTGCCTTTTCTTTCGCTTTGTGCTTCCTTCCTTGTAAGTGGCGCTTCATCTCAAGCTTAGATGTGACAGCGACCTGACACAGAGAACAACTCGACAGTTTCTGTAACTTTTTGCTCAAATTGAGTGAGGGCGTATCGTTGACAAATTCAGATATTGGTGCTTCAGATTTCCGCTTTACCCCAGAAACGCCCGAGTCTAAAGGCTTAGCCTGCAGCAAAATAATACGCTGTAACCACGAAACAAGTTACTTAAAAAGATATAGATAAATAAGTGAAGATAATCATGATGTGGGGGAGGGGCAGCAGAATACAGATCGAGTCTTCTTATGTATCTCACTAGTCTCATGCAGATTAACTACTAACTAGAATCTAGTAACTACTAACTAGAATCTTGTATATTCTTCTCAGTCCGAGGTGGTATGTGGAAATGGCAAATCAGATTGTAAATTGCAAAATGCAAGGGAGGAAAATATGAAAAGCGAAGCTCATACTAGGTTTATTCCCAGTTGACTTGAATATTCGGCTTCCTCCACCAATGCCTCAGAATTGTCATCATTTTCAATCGCTGGTTTAGTGGTTTCTGCTATTGCTTTCTCCTTCGCTTTGTGCTTCCTTCCTCGTAAGTGGTCATTCAGTTCATGCTCAGATGAGGCATTGAACTGACACAGAGCACATCTCCACTCTTTCTGTAACTTGTTTTTAGTCAAATTGACTGAGGGAAAAGGCTTAGCCTGCAGCAAAATAATATGCAGTAACCATGAAACGAATTGCTTAGAAAAGGTAGATAAATAAACGAAGATAATCATGATGTGGGGGAGGGGCAGTAGAATACAGATCGAGTCTTCATATGTAATCTCACTTGTCTCATGCAGATTAAAGGACCTAGGTTTTATTAGTAACTAGAATCTCGTATATTCTTCTCAGTCCGATGTGGTATGTGGAAATGGCAAATCAGATTGAAAATTGCACAATGCAAGGGTAGAAATTATGAAATCCCACTAGGTTCTAAGTATATTTAGACCACAAAAAATGAGTTAAATATTAGGAATCCATGCACTTCGATGCATATATGATTTTTCCAACATAAGTTTGCAAGTGACGCAGCATGAAAAGGAATCTACTTAAGTGTGGCTATCAAATTGGATATCCTTGAATCCCAACTCTTTGGATACGAGGCTTGCAACGAACCCAAAAGCCCGGTATGTATGGCTGGGCAAGTCCCACTCCACAGAAAAAAAAAATGTACTCGTATATTTGGTGCATCGTAACGAAAGAACATATTAGGTTAATTGAGCAAATGATATACTGTCAAGAAATCTAGAATTTAAACTAAAGGAGGTGGCGAATAGAAGTGTCAAAATAGGAATCAACAATACGAGAAACTCTTTTTTTTTTCTGTCCTTGTATTTTTGTGTGTGGCAGAAACTCTAAGCGTCGTCGTCTTCTATATTTTTTTTTCGCTTGATAAGTACTCATTTCATTAAAGACCAAACATACAAGTTCTTAGGGGCATAGCCCATAGACAAACCAAGCCTGCCAAACAGCCTAGGTCCTCAACAGCTGTACATGAAAGGTCCAACAAAACACCAGAAACAAAAAAAAAAAAAAAAAAGCTCACAGGTCACATCTAAATAGAGCCCCAGGCATCACTAAAAACTCGAAGCTTCTTTATGTTCTTATTCTACCATCAACCAAAGGATAAGAGGGTCCAATTTGCTTAAAACTTGGATAAACATGTGAGACCCGTACCATGCCTATATCCTAAAGCAAGTGAATGATGCAACCGCTCGATGAAAGGTAGACAAGGGAACCTCCATTAGACATCCAATGGCATTCATGCGGTATATAGAACGCGCGCATGATGCAACAGATTGGGGAAGCCCATTTCCTCCTTGTAGATCCAACGGTGTTTGATGACAAATGCTGTTTCAATATTTTTTTTTATTTCTACTGTCTTAAGGAAAAGGAGGCCTTCTGTATGAGAGAATAAAATCAGGAGCCCCTTTTCGTATAATTTCTAAAAAGTAAATCTACTAGTTCTTAGCACATGTTTGCCTGGTTGAATTAGGAATTAACATGACTAATAAAAGAGTAGCATAATGAAGGTTCGGAGAACTCCAAAATCTCCTGCGTAATGAAGGTAAAATTTAGACAGAAGATCTCAAAAAACAGTAGGTTGAAATGGAAGTAAGCATACATAAAAATGAGCAGATAGAAAGATACACACGATTACATAAACCACGATATGATAAAAGTTAGGAGTCTAAAGTAATTCCCCACTCTTTCACTGGGTAATGAAATCTCTGAACAGAACATACACTGAGTAGTTAACCATAGGGCATCTCCAATCCTGCAATATATTTGTTACCAAAGTCACAGGGTATAGTATGAGTCAACTGAATACTATGTATCATCTTCTTAGGCCTCATAAGCTTCAATCATCTTAACTTGGCATATAAAATCGTTTGCCCTCATCGCCCAAGAAGGGCTACATTGCCCAATAACTCACCTAATTTTTCAAGTAATCAACAACAAACCCCACTTTAGTAGATAGTTGCAACTTACAAGCAAATGACAGATACTGCGCAGTAGATACAAAGAGAGGCCGCTGGACTCATTACCACATACCAAATGATTTAAGGAAAATTCATAACATACAACAAATAGAATAAACATGACAAGCACAAGAAAGGTTTAGTCCATTACCGACGAGGACACTTGTCCATTACTAACCTTTTTGATCGGTTCAGGAATTGGCATCCTACTCTTCAATACCGCCTCTAGATCACGTTGAAATGGGAAAGCACCAAGAAGTATGCCGTCTTTCGTCTCCACCACAGGCATCCTCCCATCATTCGCCCCCTGCATTTGCTTCCTTGTCATAAACCCATAACCTCGCACCCTTGGGTACCCATGATGCTTCAATGAAAACCCTACGATGTCGCTACCGCTATCAAAAACACCCTCCATCGTCAATTCCCTAGGGACTTCGGCTTCTAACTCCCGCCTGCGTGACAACCCTGACGTCTTGATCTCTTCTCTGATCCTCTTCTTCTCCAATTCTCTGGCAGTCATCAACTCCCTCTCATCAGGTGCGTTCCCCAAGATGTCACTAGTGACTTCGGCTTCTAATTCCTGCCTGCGCGACAACCCTGACGTGTTGATCTCTTCTCTGATCCTCTTCTTCTCCAATTCTCTGGCACTCATCCACTCCCTCTCATCAAGTGCGTTCCCCAAGATGTCACTAGCGATTTCGGCTTCTAACTCCCCCTCCATCATCATTTCCCTAACGACCTTGGCTTCTAACTCCCGCCTGCACGACAACCCTGACTCTTTGATCTCTTCTCTGATCCTCTTCTTCTCCATTTCTCTGGTAACAATTAACTCCTTCTCATCAAGTGCGTTCCCCAAGATTTCACTCATCTTTGGAACTTCTTGACAAGCACCTGATAGACATTCCACAAAATCAAAACCCACAACCATGGATACTCGACACATATAAACCCATGGGCTGCTCCACCATATACCGAGGGGGTTCAATCAAAAAATTCAATAAAATTTTATCTTTTTACAACAATTTGATTTTTCTGTACGGCTGTCTGCACTGAATTATTCTTACGTAGCCAAAATAAGTACTAAATCACTTAAATTTGCTACATAAATTTTCTTTATTTTTTTTTGTCACCACTGAACTAAAATCCTGGAGTTGCCCCTGTATAAACCGACACGCGTACATCTATTATGCATGAGAGGAAAACACAGTAAAGATGATCATTGCACGATGAGACGAAAGAGAGAGATGGGTTTTCTTGGTGCGAACCTTGCAATTCTTGATGGGTTAACATGTTCCCCAAAATGTCACTCATCTTTGGAACTTCTTGGCAAACACCTGATCATAGACAGCCCAAGAAAATCAAAACCCACAACCGTGGATACTCCACACATGTAAACCAACACGCGTATATCTAATGCATGAGGGGAAAGCACAGTAAAAATGAACGCGTGTATCTAATGCATGAGGGGAAAGCACAGTAAAAATGATCATTTTGCACGATGAGGCGAAAGAGAGATATGGGTTTTCTTGGCACGAACCTTGCGATTCTTGTTCTTGGCGAGAACCCGCTTGCAATTCTTGATGGGTTCTCAAATGTAATCGTTTTCCATTTTTTTCGCCTGAGAGACAATATGGAAAGACGTCTATGGGGACTGAGGATCACACAGCGAAAGGGTGGTTGGGGTTTTGGAATGGAGAAACACTGGTAGTAACGTAGTAGGAGTGGGTATGGAGTCTGTATGTATTGAACGGCTCCGATCATTCGTACGGGATTTGGAGTGGGCCCCAAGTATCTGTCGGTACCCTATCGATATCAATCTCATCATTCTTTTATGAATGCCTGGGGTAATTCTGATCAAGAGTTTTTTTGGTTATGTCGGAAACATTTTGTCTCCACTAATCCATCGAGTACATACAGTCCCTCTGTCTCACGGGTACCAGGTAGTTACCGGGCCTAAGCATGGAGTAGCTGAGGGGGCGTGAGTTAATTTCACCTTGGCAATTTAAGTTGGGAGCGACTATTCGCAACTCTGTTTTTTCTCCCTTAGCCCCTTACTCCATACAGTCCTTTTAAAGCAGAAAATTTTCTTTTCTCTAAAAAATTACACTTTACACCCACTCACCCATCAAAACCCTAAACTCCCCACCCCTGGTCCCCCCCACCCCATTTACGTCGTCCAGCCATTTCCGCCTCCCACCTCCTCCACCTCCATAGCCACCACCGCAACACCGCCTCTCCTGCCGCCGCACCACCACCTCTCTTCAAGGTGCCGTTCTCTCTCTCTCTCTCTCTCTCTCTCTCTCTCTCTCTCTGTTCGTCAGTCTCTCTCTCTCTGTGATTATATACATACATGTATGTATATATACAATATCAGCAATTAGATCCTGTATTTGTGTAGAGATTTTGGTAATTAGAATGGAAGCAGATCTCTACAGTAGCTGAATCCCATGGAAATGGGTTGACGATGAAAGGGGACGGGTATTGAGTTAGAGAGCCAGGAGAGTTATGTTTTTGCATATACGTCGAACCAAAAATCTTAAGATCCTGTCTTCCAAAAATGTCAAGATGCCTTAGCGTTGCACATTTTTATCGAATAAAATGCAGGAATAAAAATGTGCACTACTGCGGTCGCATGGCTGGATCAGCATGGAGTAATGGCGATGAGGTAGGAATTAATATTCCAACTTCGTGAAATAGAGAAATTTAGTACTCCACTAAAAAGGCCCAAAAATTCTCTACAGCTAGAGAACCATCATTCATATACTAAGCGTAGCATGAAACGTACGTTTCAATCCCCTTACTTCCGTTCTTCTTCTGCGTTGTCTGCGACGTTAGAGCTTTGTTTTCAACTTTGAATCAGAGTCGGCAGTCCAATCCACATCGACTCTTCTGTTCTTGTAATTGTTGTTGTTGAAGTCTTTTTTTTTTTTGTTGGGATGGATTAGTTTCGATCGTTCCCGTTTCTAACTTCTCCAAACCGAATAATTGGTTCGGTCCCAAATATATGTCCAAATTGGACCGAACCAGATTGGTATCACCCCTAGTAGATCCTATATGATTGGGACTTAGGCTCGGTTTTGTTTGGTTTGGCTTGGGCTATATACATAACAACAACAAAAATTTGTTAATTCTGGCAACAATATTGAAAACTTTGAATTGCCGATTTCAATCTGGATTTCAAAATTTTCTAATTGACTTTGTATCGCACCAATCCTACTACATATGGATGGAACAAAGTAGATTGATTTCAATTTGACTTGTGAGTGTGTGTTTCTTTTTGTGCATGTGGGGTTCGTAATTTAGGGGATGCCCGTGTTTTAAAGCCACATTGGAATGTAACATAGACTCACCTTAAATTAATTATACGTTTTCGAAACCCCACCAGGTTACTCTCTCTCACCTCCCCTCTCTCTTTCAAGCTCGCTTTTCCCAACAATAAAGGTATGGCTCTGGCGCTTTGCTCTATTCCTCCTCGGTTTTAATGGAAAGTTATCAAATGCTAGCAATCTGATTTTAATGGCTGCCGCAGCATTAGTGGCATTTGTTGGAGTTACTCAAGTCATTAGTCAGTTGGGGCTTCCCTCTGACTAATAGATTTGGATTTTTTTATGGGCATTGTTTGTAGTTTTGAGGATCATAATAGTTTTGATTACTGCTATTTAGATTGGAATCAAATCAAAAGGCTTATACTTGGTGTTAAATGAAGTGTCTGCTATAGCTTAATAAGTGCTCATTTTAAGGTAACTTAACTGTTAGTCCTAAATCCTATATATGGTTGAAGAGACCCTTTGAACATGATTTATTGTATATTGCTCTGCCTTTTTTTGTTGGGTAGTTTCAAAATCAGAACCACCCCCAAAATCTTACATCAAACAAAGCTCGCCGCACCGATAAGAACTTGTCTCTCTCTCTTTTTGATGTTTTTTTATGGGTTATGCATAAACATAGTACTAATTGTTTGTTGGTTCTGCACTCGGGCAAGGACTCTGACCTTTGTTCTATTGATTAGTCTCTCAATTCTACCAAGGGATGTGTAAGAACTTTCCTCTTTTATTATTTTTGTGCTGAAATGGGTACTAGATTTTGCAGGCTAGGGCGACAGCAGGAGTGTTCTGGATGCGTTTTTCTTTGGGAAGGCCCAAGCAGAAGCAGTTAATGACCGTGTTGAGTCTGCAGTAGGGGAGTTTTTTAGTACACTTTGTAGATTGCAAGCTGAGCAGCAAAAGCAAGTGCAGGACTTCCAAGTACTAACAAGTAGTTCCTGTAGGTTATTGCACATCTAACTTGATTTGGTTTTGCGCTTCTTTTTATTTTATTTTATACTTTTAAGGGTCATTATCACTAAGCATCAACATGGTTCCAGAGTCAAGAGAAGTCCTCCCAGCCCGGAAAAAGTAAGAACGTAAAATATGTAAGTTTCATGTTGGATGAGGGCCATGAGCACAAAAAGTAGCTATTAGCTGGAAAACAGAGTGTTGGAACTTAGATACTAAGGGAAGTCCAGCCTATTTAGTTGGACGTCTCTTCATTATGTTCATATCTTTTGGTTTCTTTGTATGAATGCCTCAGAATTCCAGGAGCCAAACGCCGTCCATCTTTTCTTTGTTCACTGCATTGATTTTGTTGTGCACTGCTTTGTACAGAAAAAGGCAAAAATCCTGAAATTCTATGAGCCATATGCACGAGGATGTATTAGAGAGAGCCAAAAGAGCCAAAGAGAAGGCAGCGCGTGAAGCCATGGAAGCACAAAATCTTATTCCCAAGCTTTCCATGGCAGAGGTATCAGTTGTTAGTGTTGTTGACACTACCACAAATTCGTCCTCAGTTACCGTTGCAGTCACTTCAGCAATCTCACCACCCTCAACCAGCTCAAGAGCCCCTGATGTCGACATGAAAGAAGATACTAATCCCACTGAGAACGATCCACTTGAAGGGGTATCAGATGATGACTGATGGTTCCATCTCCCTTTGTTACCTCCAGTGATACTCAACTTGTGATCGTACCGCATTGGCTTTGTGACTGATGGTTCGATCTAGTTGGTTGGAGAAATTTAATGTTAATTCCTTTGTGTTTCGGACTACATTGATTCTGGCCCTTCTGGATAAATTTAAGAGACATTTGGGAAGTGTGACTCGTTTTTCGTTTTGCCCAGATGAAGAATCTTAGCCATGTTCAAGGCTTGTGTACTCAACATCTTACAAATTTTTTGTTGTTTGAAGGAGTTAACTATATTTTCTTGATGAAATCTTGGACTGTAATTTATATTCTCACTTGTTCCGCGAAATCAATGGATTTGCAGATTGCGTAGCAAATAGAAAACCTGTTTATAAGCTAAATGTGCCCTGAGAGGCTGGGACATTTAGGATCGGAGAGGGAGGCAAGAGGTGCCTCAGTGGTCAATAGCTGGTTTAATGGCACTATTAACCTAGCAGCACTATTAAGTATTAACCTATTTTTAGTGGGAAAAAAAATAGTATGAGTAGTAGAATAATGTGAGCGACATGCTCTAAGGGGTTCCCTCCCTCCAAAATTTGATAATCAACTGCCGAACTATGTATACAAAAATCATATAAACATTTCGGTAAATAGCTGTTGAAACAATAATTATATTTCGGTAACTACACGTCGAAAATATGTTTAAATTTCAGTAAACAACTGTCGAACTATCTATAGGGAAAATCATACATACATTTCGGTAAATAGCTGTTGAAAACAAGATTATATTTCGGTAACTACACGTCGAAAATATGTTCAGACCGAGTACAAAACTGCCGAACAACTATTTTCGGTAAATAGATGTTGAAACAATAATTATATTTCGGTAACTACACGTCGAAAATATGTTCAAACTTCGGTAAACAACTGTCGAACTATCTATATAGGGGAATCATATATATACATTTCGGTAAATAACTGTTGAAACAATCATTATATTTCGGTAACTACACGTCGAAAATATGTTCAAACTTCGGTAAACAACTGTCGAACTATCTATATAGGGAAAATCATCCATACATTTCGGTAAATAGCTGTTGAAAACAAGATTATATTTCGGTAACTACACGTCGAAAATATGTTCCCACTATTTTCGGTAAATAGCTGTTGAAAAACTAATTATATTTCGGTAACTACACGTCGAAAATATGTTCAACCTTCGGTAAACAACTGACGAAGACTATAAACAAAAATTATATATATACATTTCGGAAAATAGTTGTTGAAACATTATATTTCGGTAACTACACGTCGAAAATATGTTCAAATTTCGGTAAACAACTGTCGAACTATCTACATATAGGGAAAATCATACATACATTTGGGTATTTATCTGTTGAAAACAAGATTATATTTCGGTAAATGGATGCTGAAATGTATCTAAATTTCGGTAACTAGCTGTCAAGTATGGTAATATTTTACAGTGGTTAGCTACCGAAATTACAGCGGTTATTCTATTCGAACCAGAAACATCGAAAACCCTCGAACAACTGGGTTTTGTAAACCCAGACGCCACAACAACAAAGCAGAGGCCATTGTAAACGGAAAAATTTATCTCTTCACGCGGCTTCCAACATACAATGTCCATCACAGTATCTTTCTTCTCCTCTGCCATCATATGGTTTCCAATAGAATTTGATTCAATTTCAAAATCCAAACCTACAAGTGGGTCAAAAAATGGATCAATGGAAGGACTTGAACCTTTCATTGATACAATATTTGGCCCTTGCTCCTCCTCCATTGGAAAATTTGCGAGAGGAGAAAAGAAAATGATGATTCCAAGAGAGGAGAGGAGAGGAGAAGAGAAGAGAAGAGAAGAAGATGAACAGTAGACAGCCAAGAACAGGTCTGTGATTTTTCTTCTCTTTAAAACGTGAATGATGATTTTGAGGGAGAAGGGGGAAGTGGATAATTTAGGGGTTTAAGTCAGGGGGAAATGGATAATTTAGGGGTTTTGGTCATAAGGGCATATAGGTCATTTCACGTATAAGTATAAGGGTAAGTAGGTCCTTTTGTATTAGGGGGTCATGTTGTAATTAGTTGGAAATTTTTAAGGGGCTGAGGGAGAAAAAACGAGGCTGCGAATAGTCGCCTCCTTTAAGTTTTGTGAGGGTGGTTAAATTACATTAAACCCGCCACAATTATGATTGATTTTCACTTAACCTCTCTAATGTGTTTAAAACTCAACACTTGACTCCCTTAAAGTATTCATCCGGTGACGGTAAACTCCCTTAAGATTTTGGACCAAACGTGCCATCTGAGCGAAGAAATAATTTTTTTGTGATGGAACTACCATTCTCTCTTTACCTAATGGTAATTTTCCAAAATTAGAGAGGTTGAGGAGAACCTAACGGATGACGTCAGTTGAGGGGAAATTGTGGGCGATCATGGGATAGTTAGGGTTGGAATAGCTTTGTTTGGAGTGCGGTGGCTGAATTTGGTTTTTGATGTGGACTGGTGGTTTTAAGTAGGTTATAGGTGAAGGTTTTTTTTTTTTTTGGAGGTTATAGGTGAAGGTAAAGGTGAAAAGAACATGGTAGGCTGATGATTGACACGCAAGAGGGTAAGTTGTGATTTTTCGTTGATGTCATATTTGACATCTTGGATTTGTATAGTTTAAGGGGATTATATGTTGAGTTTTAAACTTTAGGGAGATTAAGTACAAATAGGCAAAAGAGTGAAGTCGAACCTGTGCTATTTAATTTTGATTTGAAGAATTAATGATTTTAGAAGATGCGTTTATGTTGGTTTGTTTATATTAGTCTAAGCAGTACCAAACGAGCATTAATCAATCCGATTACAAGTTAAATCGAGTAGTTTAGTTTTGTGAAACAGCATAATCTTATTGCCTTGATAAGGATAAATGGATTGTTAAAGCTTGGTTTGAAAACTTAACGAGCTTTGAGCGTGTGATCAAGCTAGCTTTGTTTAATAGTTATTGAAAGTGTTCGATCTCAAATAAGCTTTAACGTACTGAATTCGAATCGAGCTTGCATAACTTGATTTATTAAAACGATGTTGGTTTTCGCTCACCTGTGTGCAAAGTAAAACAACAATTGGAATTCATCCAGTAGTCACAAAACAGTCTTGAAGAAGAGACCTAGCGATTCGAGCTGGTCTATTTAGTGGCGGAGCCAGAATTTTTTAAACACATACTGTACTTCACTAAAGAGAGGAGAAAGAAGGGCATAAGAGCACTATGAATTGAAACCACTATGATCTATAAGCGGCCGCCGGCTTCATCTACATTCTGATCATTCCCCTGTCAGTCTGATTCCTCCTTTCCCTCAGCTGCTGCACCATTAGTTTTGCAGATGTACTGCATTTCATCTGGCATGGTTTTCTTAGCTGTGACACCGCCGCCGCTTTCCTGCCACAGAGTCACGTGTCGCTTCTCCATCCGATGGACGGTCATCTCCTCTTCAGTGTTGGTTCCAAACTTGCATGCGTTGCACCAGAATGTGCAACCAACATTCGAACCTGTGGTGATCTCATTTTCACTCACTTCAGCACCATCATTTGCATTCTTCAACTCCCCTTTTAGCTTCACTCCAGAATCAACGGCATCGACATCGTTCATTCCCAGTTCATTTGAATATTCAGATTCCTCCACCAATGCCTCAGAATTGTCAGCATTTTTGTTCACTGGTTTAGTGGTTTCTGCTTTTGCTCTTTCCTTCGCTTTGTGCTTCCTTCCTCGAAAGTGGTCCTTCAGACTTTGCTCGCATGTGGCAGGGACTTGACACAGAGAACAAGTCCACTCTTGCCGTAACTTTTTGCTCAAACCGTGTGACGGCGCATCTTCGACACATTCAGTTATTGTTGCTTCAGATTTCCTCTTTATCCCAGAAACACCAGAGTCCAAAGGCTTAGCCTGCAGCAAAATAATATGCAGTAACCACAAAACAAGTTGCTTAGAAAAGGTAGATTAATAAACAGAGATAATCAATGATGTGGGGGAGGGGCAGCAGAATGCAGATCGAGTCTTCATATGTACCTCACTATTCTCATGCCGATTAAAGGACCTAGGTTTTATTAGTAGCTAGAATCTCGTATATTCTTTCTCATGCCGATTAAAGGACCTAGGTTTTATTAGTAGCTAGAATCTTGTATATTCTTCTCAGTCCGATGTGGTGTGTGGAAATGGCAAATCAGATTGTAAATTGCAAAATGCAAGGGAGAAAATTATGAAAACCGAAGCCCATACTAGGTTTATTCCCAGTTCATTTGAATATTCGGATTCCTCCACCAATGCATCAGAATATTCAGCATTTTTGTTTACTAGTTTAGTTGCTGCTTCTATTATTTTTTCCTTCGCTTTGTGCCTCCTTCCTTGAAAGTGGTTCTTCAGACCTTGCTCCTTCGTTTTGTGCTTCCTTCCTCGAAAGTGGTCCTTCAGACCTTGCTCGCATGTGGCAGGGACCTGACACAGAGAACAAGTCCACTCTTGCCGTAACTTTTTGCTCAAACCGAGTGAGGGCGTATCTTCGACACATTCAGTTATTGTTGCTTCAGATTTCCTCTTTATCCCAGAAACACCCGAGTCCAAAGGCTTAGCCTGCAGCAAAATAATATGCCAATACCCTCGAAAAAAGTTACTTACAAAAAACATAGATAAAGAAGTGAAGATAATCATGATTTTGGGGAGGAGGAGCAGAATAAAGATCAACTCTGCCTATGTATGGTCTCATGCAGATTAAAGGGCCTAAGTTTTACTAGTAACTACCTAACTAGAATCTCACATATACTTCTCAGTCTAATGTGGTATGTGGAAATGGAAAATCAGATCGGAATTTGGAAAATGCAAGGGTGGAAATTGTGAAATCGGAAGCCCATACCTTATATACTTAGATCCTAGCTAAAATATTAG
Organism: Rhododendron griersonianum; assembly: GCA_018127125.1. Lineage (NCBI taxonomy): Eukaryota > Viridiplantae > Streptophyta > Magnoliopsida > Ericales > Ericaceae > Rhododendron > Rhododendron griersonianum. The sequence continues at coordinate 47,525,123 of CM030789.1, read as the reverse complement.
GTATCTCGTATCCATGCACTTCGATGTATATAGTGACTCTACCAACATAAGTTTGGAAGCAATGCAGCATGAATAGGAAACTAATGAAGTGTGGCAATCAAGCCGGACCTCCTTGAATCCCAACTCTTCGGATATCAGGCTTGCAACAAACCCGAACGCCAGGTGTGTATATTTGGACACGTCCTACTGTCACACAATCAAATACAGTAGCATATTTTGTGCATCGTAGTGAAAGAACATATGAGATTAACACAGCAAATTATATACCAACTGGAAGTGTAGGAAAAGGGGTCAGATGGTCTCAAATAGGAATTGACGACCATGAGAGAAAATCCTTTTTATCCTTCCAGTGCCAGAAACTCTAAGCTTCTTTATATTCTTATCAAACCATCAACACAATGGTAAGAGGGAAGGGTCCAATTTGCTTAAAAGTTGGATGAACGTGTGAGACACAAACCATGCCTGTATCCTGGAGCAAGTGAATGATAATTTCTTGTACTAAACACGGCATGGCAAGCGCTCGTTGAAAGGTAGACGAGGGAACCTACATTTACCTCCAACCATATTCACAAGGTCTATATATATAACATATGCATGATGCTACACATTGGGGAGCCCAGGAGTGTTTGATGAAAAAATGAAGTTAGAAACAAATTTTATTCAACCTATTCTGTAATGAAAAGGAGGTTTATGTACGAGCCCCTTCTAATGTAATTTCTGAGAAATGAAATTAACCAGATCTTAGCAGCATAAGTTTGCCTTGTTGAATTAAGAATTAACTTTCCTTAGCACTGTTTCTAATTAAACCGAAACTGGAGAAACACAACATTCTCCTCCATAATGAAGGTCGAATTTCAGACGATCTCAAAACAGTAGGTTAAAACAGAACTGTATTGTTCTAAGTAAGCATACATACGCATGAGGGGAAATAGAAATCTGGAATGGTTATGTAAACGACGATGAGACAAAAATTAGGAGTCTAAGGTAATTCCCCTCTCTTTCACTGGGGTGAAGAAATATCTGAATAGAACATAAATCATTCTGCATTTTCAATCCTGGAGTATAATTGTTAGCAAAAATTACAAGGGGTATGGTCCGTGCCAATCGAATACTCTGTATCGTCTTCTTAGGCCTCGTAAACTTCAGCCATCTTAACTTAGGCTATACGATCATTTGCTCTCTTCGAACAAAAAAGTGCTAAATTGCCCAAAACTCAGCCGAATTTCGAAGTTATCAACAGCAAACCCCACTTGAAGAAAATAAGATCAAAAAGGGAAGCTACCGGTATGATTGATCGATCAGACAAGTACCATGATTGGTTGATGTTCGTTCTCAGACGGATGCCAATGGATGGTGTACTTTAAACCAAACCTTTGGACGGTTTAGTTGGCAACATGTATACCTACTCATACTATCTTAAGTCAGTCGGCTACCGATACGTGGCAATGAGGCCTAAATCCAAAATCTCGAAACGAACATGGTCTAAATGATTTGAGGAAAAATTTGTGACAAACCATGAAAAAAATGAACATGACAAGCACAAGAAAGGTTTAGTCCATTACCGATGGGATCACTTGTCCCTTGCTAACGTCCTCGGTTGGTTCAGTTGCAATCCTATTCGCCAACACCGCCTTTGGATCGCGTTGAAAGGGAAAAGCACCAAGAACTCCGCCACCTTCCGTGCAGCCAACCACCGACGTCCTCCCGTAATTCTCCCCCTGCTGCTGTTGTTGCCTACCCAACCCAATCTGCCTTTCCCCAAGCCCATATCCCTGCAACTCTGGGTTCCACAAAGGGTCCTTCAACGACAACCCTACGTCGACGCTACCCGCACCAATCTCCCCATCCATCATCATCTCCCGAATGACTTCGGCTTCCAACTCCCGCCTGCGCAACAACCCCGACGTGATGATCTCTTCTCTGATCCTCTTCTTCTCCATTTCCCTCAAAAGCATCAACTCCCTCGCACCTAACGTGTTTTCAAAAATGTCACCTGACACAAAAAAAAAAAAAAAACCCACAACCATAAATACTCAAGCCCTGTTTGGGAGCTTAATAACTATAGTTCATTCGATCAAAACGCATTATCAAAAAATGAACTGGACAATCGATCCAGATTTTAAAACTCACTGAGCTTTTTGGATTCTGATCATACTCCCACTCGGAAAACCCTTCTACAGAATTCATCTAAGGAACATGCTAACCACACCCCTAAGGGCGGCGGTTAATAGGTAAAAGGTCAGTGGCGGAGGAGGTGTGTAGGGGGCCGGCCACCCCTGAATTTTAGAATTTTACTAATATTATATATAATATAACTAGTATTTATATTTATATAAGTAGTATACAAATTAAATGTCTGAAAATCTTTTGATTTGATCTAGTCAAAAATTAAAATTATTCTACATTGCAATGTGAAATTTTCTCAATTTTTTCATAGACGAAAATAATCACCCATGAGCGTAGCAATTGTCGACCAAAAAACAAAACAACGTCAAATACAACTTAGTAACGTAGTACAAAAGCTACACGATATATATGCTGAGTTTAGAAAATAATTTTCTTAAGTCGGCTCCCCCTCGATCTAAAATTCTGGCTCCGCCACTGTAAAAGGTGTATCGATATCCGAGAAAAGTCAATGAATATCTGTGAAAGTGTATCAATATCGATGCAATGTGTATTGAAATCTGAACTTGTTTGCCTTTGTTTGCATATTATTCATCGCCTAGGCGGAGGTTAGCAAGACCCTTATTCTAAACATGTAACACAAACACTTCTACAGATCGTCATTACAGACTAAAAATCTATCACCAACAATCCCACCATTGAATCCAAAAAATGATCATTGCACGATCAGAACAAGAGAGAGAGAGAGAGAGAGAGAGAGAGAGAGAGAGATGGGTTTTATAGGAGCAAACCTTGCAATGCTTGATGGCTGAACGTGTTTCCGTTTTCCATTTTGTCGCCTGAGATAAAATGGGAAAAAAAAATCTATGAAGCCATGGCTCACACAGTGAGAGAGTGATTGAGATTTGGGACTGAGAAAACACTAACGTTGTTGGAGTAGTTTTCTAGGAAAAAACTAAAATGGAGTCTAATAGATAAGATTTCCAGACATGTACTCTTTCGGAAACAAATTTGAAAACTAAAACATTCTAGGAGGAGCTGCAGCAATTAGTCCGAGGTGCGCTAATCCGAGGTGCGCGCAAACTAGCTATTAAAATAAAACAAAGTGGTTGCAAAATACTTTCGAAGCGGTTGTTCTCCCGTTACCAGTCATGCAGTGCCACGTAAGCGGGTGTTAAAATGAAACAAAGTGGTTGCAAAGTACTTTTGAAGCGGTTGTTCTCCCGTTACCGGTCATCCACTGCCACGTAAGCGGTGTTGTGGTGGAATATTGTGTCTAGCATTATTGCATGCATAAGCACGAAAAACAGCGGGTCCGTGGTTGTTCTCCCGTTACCATTCATGCAAGTGCCACGTGGGCAGGCGTGGTTGGTGTTGTGGTGGAGTGTTGTGTCTATGCATAAGCGTGTAAAACGATTATAAGAGGGGTCGGAGGAATTAGTCCTAGATGCGCTAATTTTTCTGCTTTTTGATGGGTGTGATTGTGGGTGGATATATGTATACAAATGTGCAAGAAGTAGTAGTAGTAGTTGACATTTGGGAGTGTGTTTGGGGAAAGCAGTAGAGACTTGACATTGTTTTGGGAAACAAACATTGAAAAGGCAGGGAGGGAGGTAGTAGCCTGCGTGCCTGTTCATGAAACAGAGACAGCTGCAGTGTACTGAAAGGATTTTTTTGCTTTCTTTCCCCCTGATTTCAGAAGAATCAGAACTGGAATGCGTGGGAAGGGAAGAATTCTGATTCGGTGTCCCCGGAGCATCGCCACGTGGTCACCGGCCTTTTTTTCACGGGAAAATATTACTTGCTCTAGGAGCACCGCCACGTATAGTGCCACCGCACGTTCACGTGGGACCTGGAACTAAGTGTGTGGACCATACGTGAATGTGTGGCAATAGAGATCCCAAGAGCACTAGGTGGCGGTGCTTCAAGGGCGCTGAATAATCTCTCTTTTTCCACCTCAAGGCTCGAAGTGTGGTGGCGCTCAAGAGAAAGATTTTCTTTTTGGGAAATTTTTCAGCGCTGGGTGGGTACTACTTGGTGCCTACTCGGCGCATCTGAGCCGTCCATTGTGTTTTTAACGGCTCAGATTTGGGATGAGAGGAGAGAGATAGTTTCAATCCGAACTGTTCAAAAATTTATTGGACGGTCTGGATGTGCCAAGCAAGTACCAGGTGGGATATACCCACCCGGCACCGAAAAATTTCTCTTTTTTTTTGGAGGGACCGAACCTTGTAGAAGAAGAAATACTTTCAACGCATAATAAACTGCAAAATTCCATAACCTTCACTTATTATTGTCTAAATAATCATGGTGGATTTTGTGGATTTGAAATCCAAAGTTGCTTGGAAGCCTCCAAAGTTAAAAACCACAAATTGTTACATTTTTCATTTTTACCCCAAAAGTAAATTCTATTTTGAAAAGTTAGTGAGTAAAATATAATGATTACGTCTTCATGAAAAGTTGAATTTACGAAGTGAGACTCTTAAAAAGGGACGGAAAGCATATACCGCCCTTAAAATATTTATATGCGTGTATGTATTTAGCACAATAGGAAAAAAGTGGGTGGGGCAAGAGCTCCTAAAATGGCTCTGCCATTGATCACCAAACACCATAACGTGTGGTGAAAAGGGGTCTGCGCCTTTTGACACTGAATAATTGAATAATGACTCGTGTTAAAGGATGGATTAACTAATTCACGGTCCCATAACTACCACCAACTTATGTTTCCATCCTTACAGTTTGCAATTTACACCAAAAGTAAACCCTTCTTTTTTTTTTAATTTTTTGTGAGTGAAGTAAAACTTTTTACAACTACTCCACTTAAGACAGCATTCGGACTTTGGAGAGATTATTGGCAAATTCTGGAGTAGTGGAGAAAGCTGTGCACACAATTGAAATGGTTTAATGATAGTTAGCGCTCCATTTTTCTTGTAATTCCCGTTCCGCTAAGGAAAATAAGTACTTATTTTTTGAATTAAAGGTAATGTATCATGAGAGAATGACTTGTCTCGTAAAGCGAGAAATAAATACTTGAAAAATAAGAACCTTAGCGGGACGGGAGCGATCTCTGTCGATTGGCCAAACCTTAAGTCATTGCATTTTTCCGGGTTCGCTATTAAATTACTCTCCTCCAATGTTCAGTTATTTTCTCGGCCAAAAAAGTGGATAAGGAAGTGGCTGAAGCCTTTTTGTGCCACAGCAGCACTTATGTATTGCTAGGTTTTTTTTTTGGGTTCAAATCTCTATAGAGTGATTTAAAGTGATCAAGGTCGTGATGGATCAATGTAAAAAATAATTTTGGCCTCGATGGAGCAACTTTAACAAAATACTACTGTAGCAAGTTAAAGGATCCGGGGACGCTGTTCTTCCTGAAAGAGTTTGTTTTTTAATCTAAACCGCTGAAAACACTTTTGGACGGTTCGGATGTATCCCCGCTCACTCGCGGGAATACCAATTGAAGCCAAAGATTTACCCCAACAAAGTTCTGTATGAACAGGCCCCCAAAGAAGTTGATAACATTAAAGAGGTTTCGAACCTGAGCGAAATCCTAATCCCAAGCCACTACGACAACCGCTTTCGTGGGTTCATTCTCAGAAGTTGGAAAAACATCTGCTTGTACACTGATGCGAGGCAATAACAAAGCATTACACATCCAGCTAAAACAGAAGGATGAGAACAGAGAAACATCAACTATTCAAAATCAACCAGCCAATACAATCTGCTACTATATTATTAGCTTCTGTACAACTGCCTGCAATTGTTAGTAAAGTGGAACAAAATGCAGCAGAAAATGTGGATATCAACTGTAATCGATTCCCCCATCTTTTCAGTTACAAACAACCCGTGATTCAGTCTTCAAAGCAAGAAAATTTTGGGGGATCTTCAATCTTCTTGTAACTACATCTCGTCGATATATAACTAAACTTTCGAGCTCGACTCAGTATCTGCTGGTTTAGATTCTGTCTCAGTTTGATCAGAAGTCGAGGATTTCTCTTCTGCAGAAGCATCCGAAGAAGAAGACTGGCTGGTTTTCTTGAACTGCACCAAGATCATGGTCATGTTATCACATCCCTCACCACCAGCAGTAGATGGTGCCAAGCACCTATCTAGTACCCTTTCGCATACCGCTGAAAGCTTGCTTTCCTGCATAATTAGGAAGATACAAAAAGCCTCGATTAATATAAGAACCATTTCCGTGACTCACAGGTCAAGGCCATAATATGACCGATGGTCAAGCTCACGATCATAACCAAGGAACAGGGAGGGGGATTTCAAAAATTGACATATCCATGGATCATGGCACCTAAAAACCCCTCCGTTTTCAAATTCTGCCTCTAAAAATGACAAAAGCACACGAAAAATAAGACTGTACAGCAACTCCTTCAACGGGTAAGCACACAGATAGAGTTCATGCCGAATAAGTTGAAGATTAGAAAAAAATGATAGCGTATGATAAACGCACCACCATTGCTATCCATGAAAAGATGCCCATATCAAAGGAAAAAAATGAGTTGGTCAATAATCAGGGGCGGGGCCAAAAATTTTGTCCAGCGGGTGCAAAAGTTCAATCTGAAACATGTGGGAAGTTTCGTACTTTACAGACGAGAGAAGTCAATTTCCAAACAGACCAAAATTTTAAATCCTGGAGGTGAAAAAGGAAGAAAAACCACAACGATGGTAAAAACAAAGAACTAATAAGACAGAATTTAACAACTCCTTGTAGCTGCATAACTCTGCATAGACCCATGATGGGTAATACCACAAACATTACATAAGATACAGACCAATTGACAGCAGTATAACACATTAACACGGTACACGCTTTCTCTATATTACTACCATAAGGTTCAAATTTCATCATGGATACAGTCAGCATGCATCTTTAGTTTTGTCATGTGACGAAGAACAAAGTTGGTTCACTTGCTTAAGCAGCCTCTTCAAGTACTGTTGACAAGAATTACCCAAACTGCAAATTAACTTACTTGATACAGCAAAACTACAGAGAGCTCTCAAACTTACCACGTTCAATTGTTCGTGTACAAAATCTACTAGCTGTTGGCTTGACATGCAATCCCTGCAAGAAGCCAAATTCCTTTAGTTATTGGTTATCTGAAATCTGGTTCAAAATCGTGATGGCTCAATCTACTTTCCAGATTACTAAGAAGAATTTAAGCAAACATACAAACTATAATGGGAAGTCTCTGAAGTACAGAAGTCAACCAGCGTGAACTCAAAAGATCCTCCCGGGGCCTAGCAGTATATCATACTCTTTCCATTGTTTCTTTGTGGAGCAGGCGGCTTGGGTTGAGGGGCCAAGGAGCCCAGAACTGTTTTGTTGCAAATCTTTTTATAGAGCATCAGACTTCTCGAGTGCAATTTTTTTCACCCTCCTTAAAAGAGGGGGAACGTTACCCTCCTTCCTATTGGTTGAAATAGTGTAGATCCCACCACAAAGTGATGTCATGCTTACCATGCAATACACTTTTTGGTAAGCATGACATCACTTTGTGATGGGATCCACACCATTTCAACCAATAGGATGGAAGGTAATGTTCACCCTCTTAAGTGGAGGGTGAACAAAACTCAACTCAAGACTTCTCCAGTTGTTCCTCATAAACAAGGGAAACCGATGATGTGTTTGGATGAGTTTTTGAGAAATTTATTATGAGAGTAATGATGGAAAGTAGGGGTAATGAGTGGAGAGAGATAGAGAGAGAAATGAGAATAATGATTGGAGATAGGGGTAATGAGTGGAAAGTAATGATTGGAAGTTGGGGTAATGAGTATTTTTTGAGTTGGAAATTTGTCTTCAAAAAGGGATCCAAACTCAGCACGAGTATTTGACAGGGTTTGTAGGAGAAATTCAATACAACATGCGAGTTTAACGGGAAATTCACAGAAGCCAAGCAGCACAAATCTAACAAGTCCCACTAGCGTCTGGCGTTATAGAACGCATAATTTTCTGTTGGGTTGGGAGGCCAGGAAGCACAAAACTGTTCTGTTCCCGAACTTTTAAGACACCCAAGAATTCAAAAGGGAAATTAAACAAAAGGACTATTACATACATCAGCAATAGATTCAACATCAGCAATGTACTTCAGTACTTCACATTCCTTCAAAGAACTTCGTGTCTTCGCAACCCAAACGAGTAAGGTGAAAAATGATAACCAGAAAAGGGAACCAAATTTAACCAAAATTTACTAACATTCATATGCGTAATTAGTATATCTTACAAAGTTCTAATCTCTTATTACATCTATCTCAAACCTAAACTTCAAAACAGATTTTTTGAAGCACAAGACACTTACCAGATACCGTCACATGCCAACACCATAAAATCATCATCACCACAAAGCTCAACCTGTTTCAGAAATATTTACACATCAGAATAGAGGAAAACAACAATAGCAGTCCAAAGACTCCAAACATTAAGGTTCTTGGGAGACATCACAAGCCACTTATTTATCTGCTTACTTCCTTTTAAGAGTGGTGGGGGAAAGAGGAGGAAATAAAAAACCAAAAAATAAAATTAACAATTATGAGTTCCAAAACCAACACTCTTTACAGAACCAACTCCCATTTCTTATTGAAGTAAGCAATCAACTTGCTCATTTACTATAAAATTCGGTAATCTTCGCAAAAAAATCCATGTTGTGACGATAAGAAGTAAGAGTAACTAAAGAATCCTTAATTCACCTCCCTCTTCTTCTCTTACAGAAAGTTATTCAAGTAATGCTTAGTTGCCAACAAACAATCCAATTATAGGTAGTATATATTTTCGTCCCTGACTAAAGTAGAATGCCAAAACAAGTTTCATAGCGATGTAGCCAAGCATTTTAGTTCGAAAGGCCCTCATGGAGTTGTCTTGTATTTTTGCATTAAGAATTTCATTTGTCTTCTCAAGCCACTCATGTCAAACAATACTGTTTTCGTCCTTTTGGATACCGGGACATAATCAATGTCATCAAGAACTATTTCACAATGAATGCGAGGCGTACAGTATTTATGTCTGGATTGGCAGTCACAATTTGCTTTTCAGCAGGCAAAAACTTGTTCTGCTTGAACTCCATGTCACCTGCAATAAAAAAGAAATGCACACTTGGCTAACTACAGAATCTCCCTCTCACCAAATCTAGAAAGGAAAAGGCAGCATAAAAATTGCATTCCGCTAAATTGGCAAACCAAATCCCACTGGCTGTGGACCTGGCCAAATTCGCCTTTACCCATATGAAGCAGGGGCGGTAGTATGGACCACGTTTAGTCATTAGTGTATGAAAAGATACGAAATACTAAGTCCACAAGAAGCAAGGTAGCATAGTACCTATGGCTCTTGAAAGGTTTAAACTTCCATTGACACGTCCTGCATGGATAAAACCACCAGCTTTCAAGATCCTTTCTCTTTCAGCCTCAAGGTCGGGTTTGTGATCTCTGGAAAGATTGTATGCCTGCATAAATGGAGCTACATTAAGAAAGAAAAATGCCTATTTGACCATGAAACTAAATTATACAGATTCATGTTCCGTATCTAGAATTCTTTAAGGCATGCGCTCCAAGTCACTACCAATCAAAACTGAGCTGACATTCTTCTATGATGATAGATGCATTCAAACGTTCAGCAACGGACCACATTCATTTAGAAGCATAAAATGATTCCCTTAAAACCATCTGCAGCAAGAAGAAAAAAATTACATGGCATGATCCACTTCCATTGTTCATTACCTGGCCCTTCCTGGATATTACACAACGGGAATCACCAGCATTAGCAACAAGAAGTTGGTTGTTTCTGACGATCGCAACACAGGCTGTACACCCCGAAGTTGGTCCAGAGAAGTCAGAGTGAGGCCCCTGATATCAATGTCTAGAGCAAATGAGTCCCAAGCATAAGAAATAATAGAGTACACTGAAAAAACAAGTACATGTTCACAAAACAAATTCAACTGCAATACGATAAAGTGTTCAAACCATCGTAACAAAAGTACGACAGATATCTAAGGCAAGAAATATAATCCCTGACACAGTTGTACTACAACTATCAAAGGCATTGCACAGGCACGTATTCTTGCATTGAACAATAACCATTTGAAGCTCATTCATTGAGGCGCTTTAGACTTCGATCCAAAAATTCTCATACCCAAGGCTAAAAGTGAACAGAGTCAAGTAGATCAGCATGGATCCTGAATTTAGCAATAACTTCTAGTATATTTGCTTGTAGCAAGTACCTCCTCAAAAGCCCATTCGTCCACCTGGTCATTTCCATCACCACTTCTTGGAGACCATATCAAACCCTCGATCATACCAGTAAACTTGTTAATTTTATCTCCCAAAACAGCTAACTCCCTCCATCCTCTTTGTCCACGCATCATCTCGTCCATTCTGAAACAGCAAATTACACCATAACTTTTTCCTGAACCACATAAAGTGAGATGGCATTGTCAACTGCTTAACTTGAGGGTCCTAGCTTTGGAAAATGGCATTGTCAACTGCTTAGAACTAAGGATGTCACTGGTTCAAAACCAAGGACCACTATGATTTTAAGTTTTTCACACAGTTGTTCTTTATTTAGGATAACTCACCCGCATAGTGGAGCTGCACACAATACCCTCCTGGGCAGTAGCACATGCAATGTTCATGCAACTTTGGGTTTATGTTCAACATGCAAGCTATGGAATAGAGCTAAACAGGGGTGAGCTGAGAGTCAGAAAAGTTTGCATCCCAAGTAGGGCGATTATGTATGTGTGCACAGTGCACGTACATAAATGTGCTACAAGTAAGTGAGCTGTATTTGGGGCCGTAAATAAAACACACTTCATATTTCGGCACTGAGGCATTTTTATGAAAGGCTAGCATGACTATGTTAAAAACACTCACTTGGTTCATATACTTCCCTTGAGTATTTCCATTTTCGTTGAGTGTTTCTAGTCATCTTGCCTCTTTGATCAGCTTGAACCATAAGAATGGACAGACCAAATATTCGAGACATTAAAATGGTGACTCTAAATGTTTACAACTTACAAATTATGATTTATAGCCTAGATATAATAAGGGGTCATACCTATTATAAGCTCACAACACCATAAAACAGAAAGGCATGTTGTCCTCAAGATAATGATTTGAGAGTACACTTCTTTTTTTCCAAATTGTGAAATGAGAAGTACACTTCAATAATAAAAAACATAATTCATGTTGTACCGTTCCATATTACTATTTCAAAAGGAAGAAATTGCCAAATTCGAATGTATGGTAAGGATAAGAAGCCATCCAAGGAACAATCATAAGGATTTCCCAAGAGCAGGCCAAAACATGGAACATGGAAAAGAACTCAAACTTCAAGTGAAACCTGAAAAATGCTTTCTGGACTGAAGTTCCTATATCTCCAGCTGAATATGCTTCCTGCTTGAGCACTTGTTGATGAAGATACTTGGCACAAAACTTAGCAACAACCTTACCTACAATTCAAAGGAATTATTAGTGTCAATAAATTAATTGCTAGTGTTACTATCATCCTTTTCACATGTATTTATGCAGGGTTAAGAGTCAGCAACAAAAGTTACCCATGCAACACATTTTCATATCTCAAACAGTCATACTAATAGTTCTCCAGTAAGGGCTAAACTTAAAGGCCATCATACGTTTTCAAGCATCATCTGAATCAAACAAAGAACACTCAACAGGCCTATTATCACCCTGTGAACTAAAATACACTTACACAAAGATATCCCCAAAATAGCACATGCACAAAACAGGCAAGGGTAAAGCAACTAATAAATCAAATGGAACAAGGCATTCCAACTGATATACACGGTAAATAAATAAGCTAAAGACATTAAGGAATGAAAAGTACAACCACAGAGGAAAAAAAACACAAGATGCATGTAGGTGATAAAGGAGCAATATATGAACACTTGTACATAAGTTCAGTCACACCTGAACAACATAGCGTATTCAAGGGCGTAAAAAATTGAATTTCCTCATGCTTGAACTACCACTGGGACAAGACGCACGAGGAACATTTTCAACCGGAAACTCATCATCTCCTGAACCTGACATCGGGTCATCCAAGGTACAGTGTGTTCAAAGTTGGTTTGAATCCAAAATTCTTCTGAGCAGGGTAAACAGGATGACTCCAAGGAGATCCAATGTGAATCCAACTTTGTAATCACTTGACGGTCCCTTAGATTAAAGGCCACTATCGCTACTCAATTCCAAAATTTCCGAGCTAGGGAGACACAGAGAGAGAGAGAGAGAGTGTGGGGGGGGTGTTTGTTTAGAGAACTCGAGTTCTGTTAAAGAAGGCAGCGAAACAAACAAATTGAATACAAAAGAACTCTCAATCAGAGCAAAAAGTAATCATTTCTGTATTTAGTTTACGAAATGTATAGATGCTGGATCCATGAAGCTATACTCTACATGCATAAAATTAGTGCAACAAAGAATGTAACTGCCAGAATAGAGTGATAAAAATAGAAAATCCAAATTGCTATTGATACTATATTCATAAACTAGTAGCGTTGCACCAATAACAAATACGGTTCTGTTCTTAGTTCGATCCAATCAAATCAATCAAGCTTTTAACGTAAAGTAAATATAAATCACCACAAGAATGGCAACTGCGCAAGTAACACTCTGATTCTTACCTCCGTGACCATCATATACACCAAAGAATGACGTAGAATCATCCAGATCAGTACATGCAGCATGCTAACAAAATTAATAAACACGGGTAAGTAACCAAATAAACCCCAGTTAGGGAAACACAATTAAACAACTTGCAACAATAATTCAACCACCACGGCATCTGGAAAGGAGCCTTTGTAAGGGACACCCTAGTATGGTAGAGTGAGGAAATACGGGTATAAATAAGTTGGTTTAAAGAAAGTTTCACTGAAATTTATTAAAAAGACTTGAGCCCTTCTTCCAAAACGCCAAGGAAGAGAAGATTTGACTTAACACAACTCAAATTTTGAACAGCTTGGCAGACTTAAACCATGTAAGACCTTTCAGTCATTGATAAAACTACTTGTTAAACCTATGCATTCTCGAAGGGGTTTCTCCCTGGGTTAAGAAGGCGCCATTTCCTATCGCAAGTAAGCAATTCTCATTCTTGATACGGTGATAATAATATCCAGGGTGGTGCTAATGCCACAAATGTTTTTGATAGTGCCACGACAATTTTGGGTCTTTGCCAGTAATAACCTTAAGCTCTGGCATTTCTCTCTCCTCATTCAATTCAAGTCTCTCACTCCACTTTCAGCTCCATCGAGAAATCATCCGCATCGCCGAATTGAAGTCTTTTTTTCTCGGCCCATCTCTCCTTGTCTAAATCGGTACATATCTCTTCAATATAGTAGATTGCAAGAACAAGCTTTTGTTTATACAGTAATTTTTAAGCAATGAAAAAGCATCTCCATGCCAACAGGAAGTAGAACCAACAACTAAACCCACATTTGATCACTCTCTCTCTATTCTTTGCTATGAAGCACCGACACTCCAAAAGGGCGCCGTACCCACGTATTGGACACGGGGACACGGGGACACGGCGGGGACACGGCTAAATACGTATTGGACACGCCACGAGGCGTGTCCAATAGTTTATATTATTTTTTGACAGGGGACACGGCGGGGACACGGCGGGGGACACGGCTGGGGACACGGCTGGGGTCAAAATGAAATTTTTTAAAACATTTAGGGGTTAATATGAAATTATTCAAAACTTTTGGGTTAAACTGTAATTATACCTTTAAAACTTATATATTACATCGTCTGGTTCACTTTCTCACTACTCTTTCAAATTTCAAGCCCTAGACGACTGACGAGGAGCTCTCAGACTCGACTCCTCTCCTCTCCTCTCTCGGGTATCTCTCTCTCTCTCGTTCCTCTCTGTCTCTCTCTCTCGTTACTCTCTGTCTCTCATTACTCTCTGTCTCTCTCTCTCTCTCGTCTTTCTCTCTCTCTCTCCCCCTCTCTCTATGTGTGTGTCTCTGACTCTCTGTATATTTATGTGTGTATATATATATATATATATTAGTGTGTATATATATGTATAACCGACCTGCATACTATTTTTTTTTATTTGAACCATGTTAATCTCATACATTAATCATATAGGACATGTCTTCCTCAACGGGTGCTAGTAGTGCACCCAAAACTGCAGAGGGATCAGTACTTTGGCAATTTGTAACTAAATTGGATAAATTTGGTGGAAAAGGAGGAAATTTCAAATGGAAGTGCAATTATTGTGGTGTAACAAAAAATGGTTCATATACAAGGGTGAAAGCTCATTTGTTGAAAGTTACCGGAGAAGGGGTAGCGGCCTGCGAAATATGAATGTTAACTGTTAAGTTGTTCATTATTTACATATTGCAATGTAAGCATGGAGAAAAGAAAATAAATATAAATAAATAAATCATATATATATATATATATTATATACACGTGACGTGGCGTGTCCCCCGCCGTGTCCGTATTTCCATTTTTTTAGAATTGCCGTGTCCGTGTCCGTATCCGTGCTACTTAGATTCTTTGTTTGCAGTAGAAAAAAAATAAAAATTTCAATAGAGGAGTTTGAGTGATCGGTGATGGGTACGAGCAACGGTATTGTGCTTAATTCAAGATCACCAACGCGCAATGACAAGAAGGGCAGCAAGAATTTGTTACTATTTTTGCAAAGAGGTGTGGTCTAGATATGAGAACTAATGACTGCGAATCAAGCAGAAAAAAGAGAGGGCATGGTTTGGATTCTCTTTTCCGATCGACAACCGGTTCAGAGAGAGAGAGAAGAGGGGGCGGTGGGTAGTCGGTGGGGGAGCTGTAACTTGTACAGAAAGTGGAAAGAGGAAAGGTCAATGAATTGAATGAGGAGAGAGAAATGCCAGAGCTTAAGGTTATTATTGTCAAAGACCCAAAAAAGTCGTGGCACTATCAAAAACAGTCGTGGCATTAGCGCCACCCTAATATCCACCCCAATATTTATCCGCTAATCTTACCCGCACATATAGAAGAGGCCTACATGATATTTTGCACCATTCTTTGGAACTTACAAGACCAAAATTAAGACATTCAACATCGGTCAATAGAAATCTAACATCGCAACTAACTCGAGTCCACTTTATAAATAAGATTGGAGGTTCCTACACCAAACCCAAGTCCCCTCTATAAACAAGATCGGAGGTCCTACAACTAACCTGAGTCCACTCTATAAATAAGAATAAGATCAACTAAAGAAGGTAGATGGATCAAAATTAATTGTTGCTTCCATAAAGAAATATTATATGCCCTAGATTGGCAAGGTAACACAGGCAATTCAAAGAGATCGAGGAGTCGTTTACTACTCACGGCATCTTCCATGGTGGCACGCCAACCTTGCATGGATGATAAACCATATCTGACCCAACCATTCTGACCATCTTCAGAAAACTTTTCCGTTTTAGGAGTACTGAGATATATACCCATCTGTATCTGGAACCAAAAAAACACTCTCAATCAGAAACCATAAAATAATTTCTTGCTCCAATTTCATGAATGGTATGATGACAACAGTGTAACAAGAAAATGTAAGTGATCCCACTTTCATGTTAGGTACCAAAACAATAAGAATAAATAAAAACAGAAACAAACTCCCAACTATGAGAAATGTGCAAGCTTAGTTAAGCAAGATAGGATAAAAATACAAACTTCAATCAAGCTTAGTTTAAGTCAATTTCCATTTCCATATTTTCTTTTCTTTCCTTAACCTTCACTTTCCAAACATTAGCTATTTCAAAATCAAGCCCTGGATCAACAGACTTAATTAACAAACCCAAGGGGTTGGCCTACTGGTAAAAGCCTGGGATTCAGAGGTTTGCTCCCTTCTAAGCTATCAGGTTCAAAACCTCTTAGGAGCTATCAATTCCTTTGCGGCCAGTCCGAACATAGCTTTGCTCTGGCTTTAATTGGAAAGCCCGCAAATGAGGGGTGGGATTGGACCCAGGGATAGTCGAGGTGCGCACTGGCCCGGACACCTAAGTTATCAACAAACAGACTTAATTAACAGCGATCTACACTGCAAATTTCCCCAGAAGAAGATAAAAGCCCCAAACTTTTAAAAAAACCCTAACATCCAATGTTCCAAGTAGAAGATCAAATGAAATCGAGAAATATACACATCAAACAAGGCATAATAATCCAGTGAGATAAAAATACGAAAAGATCACAAGAAATACTGCAAGGAGAGGTACTTACATGCCCAATTGGATGAGAGAGAGAAAAAACAAACACGAAGAGAAGAACTCAATCTTTAGCAGAATCAAACCAATCGAAGGAGAGTTGTCTCAGTTGATGATAAAAGAACAAGAAATTGGATAACGCAGATTACAGAATTGAAGATGAAGAATTCCAAAAAATGAAAAAGATTACAGAACTGGAGATAGAGACAAGAATACGAAGTGGGTTTGGAGAGTAGGCGATGAGAGAGAGAGAGAGAGAGGGGAGGGACAGCGCGTATCGTAAGGAGGATTTTGTGTGTGTGTGTGTGTAGCAAATGGGTAAATTATATTTTGGACTGCGTGTGGAAATTCTTTTGAGATGTATTGGTCTTTGTGAAATCCCTTCTCTCTCTCTCTCTCTCTCTCTTGCAGAAGGATGTGGATTTTCCACGCATCCGGTCGACATTCACACACAGTCACTGTCTCTCCCACTCTCTCTCTCTCTCTCTCTCAATCCCAATATGTACATATGTACTATGTATGTACTGTCGGTCTAAATTTACAAATTACTATCACCAAGTTTCTCGTTGGAGCATCAATAAATCTAAGGACGAAAGTACATTTTTACACATATATTTTTATGAGACCCACTTTAGATCCCATCAATATGATTCGAATCGTTCATTATTTTTAAAATAATTTTTTAAGAGTTTCTGTAAAAAAATCAACTCGACAGGATATCGGTAAGGGCTTTTTCAGAAATCGTAGGGCGAATCAGACTGTTTCACCCTACGATTTCTGAAAAAGCTCTTATTGATATCCTATTGAGTTGATTTTTTACAAAAACTCTTAAAAAATTATTTTAAAAATAATGAGCAATTCGAATCATATTGATGGGACCTGAGGTAGACCCCATAAAAATATATATGCAGAATCTATATAAAAATGAATGTGCAAGTAGCACGGCTGTTGTAGCATCCATACCCATACAGCTAAATACACCAATCATTGACATTCCTTTTTCTTTTTTCTTTTTTTAACGAATAAATAATCACAAAGACTAAGGGCGTGTTTGATTGCAGATTTCGTTTTGGGGATTCGTAATGAGGTGGGATTAGGATTGGGATTGAGAATGAGATGGGATTATTAATGAGGGGTGAATCATTTATTCATGTTTGTTTTGCACAGGATTATGATTGGAATTGGGATTGAGAATGAGGTGGGATTGTAAATAACATATTTGTTTTGACTAGGATTAGGATTGAGATTGGGATTGAGGTGGATTTTTAAACATGTCTTGCTCAATCCCATGGGGATGGGATTAGTAAAAACACCCCCCATGGTATTGCTAATAACCCCATTTTGGGGATTAACAATCCCATGGGACTATTAATTCCTCCCACAAAAACCTTAACAAACAAGGTATTAGGAGTCCCATGGGATTATTAATCCAATCCCCCCTCCCAAACCTCTTATCAAACACGCCCTAAGGGTACAGAAAAATGGATACAGATTTTGTATATAGATTTTTTGTGGGGCCCATTACGGATCTCATACAAATGATCCAAGCTGTTCACTAAATGTAAAACAATTTTTCAAGGGACCTCGCATATCCTGAAATCTAAATGAAAAATTAGATTATTGGATTGAACACCTATAAGTATCGGATTGAGCTGAATTTTTGCAAGGGCCCTTGAAAAAATGTTTTACATTTAGTGATCGGCTCGAATCATTTGTGTGGGACCCGTAGTGGACCCCACAAAAAATCTATGTACAAAATCTGTACTAATTTTTCTGTACCCTTAGACTTTCTGATACACAATGTATGTTTCTCTCTGGTTGCACGGTGTTTTGCTATCATCATTGCCATGTGTCGCCACCCGTACCGGATCCATTCACTGAATGACATATTGTGCCTAATCAATGCCATACGTGGCAGAATTTTTGTCAAGTAATTTGCGAAACGAAAAAGCTAAACGCACCGACGAGATGCATACCCACGGGCCCGCGGGGCCCACTTTGGGTCACGCGCGAATGATCTAAGCCGTTCAATATTTGAAAAAAACCAACCGAGTGGGTCTCGTTAAAAATTAACTCAATCCGATATATGTAGATATTCGATCCGATCTTCCATTTTTTTAATTCAGATTTTAGGATCCTGAAATTTGAATGAAAAAGTGGAAGATTCGATCGAGCACCTAGTACCTACATATATTAGATTGAGCTGATTTTTCACGAGCTCACTCAATTTTTTTTAAAATTATTGAACGACTCGATTTATTTGCAATATGTCGGTAGCTGTTGCGCCTGGATTTGATCTCTAGTGAAGTGAGGAAAGAGGAATGGGATGAAGAATGTGGGTTGAAGAAAATAGAGAATAATTATTGGAGTCTGGTGCTTTTTTTTTTTATAACCGAGGAATAGTTCTACAGCCGAGTAACAAATTGGACTCGACTATGCAACCCAAACCTCCAGGGAATTAGAGCGGCCACACCAGTCACGGCCTCCCATTTATTATCAAGGTACTCATCCGGTGGGGATTCGAACCCCTGACCAAGGGGAGTTCTTCCAAAGTCAGTCATTTGCCCTTACCACTAGGGCAACCCTTGGGTGTATGTCTGGTGCTCTTTTCAAGGGCAAAGTTGGTATTTTAGAAAATTTGGTAATTGACTTCCTTCAAAATCACAGTAGATTGTTCATGACATCATTTAAATCCTTTAATTGACCTTACAATTGACTAGCAGAAGGTGAAAAATGTCATGCAATTTGAAACCACAGTGCAAGGATTGAAGTTTCTGGAAGAAATGGGATCTAGTTGTATTTGTCTAAGACCTTAGCGGCCCGTTTGGATGGAGGATATGATTTTGGGTGGATATAGAAGGAGGGTGGATATGAGGGTGGATATGTAAGGAGGGTGGATATGTAAGGAGGGTGGACCCACCTCCTAAGAAGGGTGGATTTGTAATCCAGTATTTGGATGGTTTTTTGGAAGAGGGATTTGGAAGGTGGATATGATGGGATAAGATGTGAAATGACTTTATTGCCCTCATTTTTATTAATTTAATGGACAATATAGGTTAATTTAATTAAAACTAAAATAAATACATATTTATCAAAAAAAATTGGATAAAAATAAATCAATTTATCTTTAAAATGTTTAAACCTTAATATTTTTTTAAGAAAAACGGAATAAATAATATAATATTTGTAAAATAATTCAATTATTTAGAAAATTATATAAAAAAACAGATTTTTTTTTATTTTAAAATTTTCATAGTTGAATGGGAGGTAGATGGTTGTTGGATTATGTGAGTGGTAGTTTAACCATGTGGATAGTAGGTTCAACAAACCAACATATACAAAAAATTTCTATAAATAGGTTTCATTTTTTTCTTCATCTTATCCCACATATCATCTCCATTTTAATTTTTAGTTTGATATTCTCGGTTTTTTTTTCCATTTCAATGGCACGCCGGGAGTGGAGCGAGGAGGAGGAGGAGACGTTGTTAGAAAATATTACGAGCCTAGTAGATGCGGGAATTTGGCAAAATGAGAACGAATGGTTCATACCGGCCTCCTTCGTAGTTTTGGAAACTCAAATGCGAGCTTCTTTTCCCCAAGGTGGTATTACAAAATTTCATATCGAGGCAAAGATGAAGTATTGGAAGTCAACTTGTTTCCGACTACAAGACATGCTTCGGATTTCCGGAATTGGTTGGAATGAAAATGAAAACAGACTAGCGGTGGAGAATGAGGTTTGGAATGAATTTGTCAAAGTAAGTACTTTTGTTTTTAATGAACATTTATATACTCTTGTTTATGAATAATTTGTCATATTTTTCATGTGTTATATTTGTAGGTGAATCGACAATTTAGAAACATGAGGGACATACAATTCCCCATGTTTAATCGATGGAGCCATTGCTTCGTACGTTTCAGAGGTTGACATTGGATGCTTGAGAAGATCGTAGTTGTTTTAATAAATGTTTGAAAAATAAATTCCTTGGTTTGTACCCTTGTAAGGTATCTCAAGTAGTCTAGATT
Source organism: Rhododendron griersonianum (assembly GCA_018127125.1). Classification (NCBI taxonomy): domain Eukaryota; kingdom Viridiplantae; phylum Streptophyta; class Magnoliopsida; order Ericales; family Ericaceae; genus Rhododendron; species Rhododendron griersonianum. The sequence continues at coordinate 47,504,775 of CM030789.1, read as the reverse complement.
TATTTGAGATTATAAGCTTTTGTTGAAAATGCAATCTTGAAAATCAATGTTGGACTAATTTCAGTCTTGTCATATTTAGCCAAAAAGACAAATCAGAAAGAGAAGAAATGACAAGATCAACACTCAACAAACTTTATTACAATGCAAAATCGCATGACATTGTACACAATCAACTAGCTTTAACTGATATTACAAATTTGAATTATACAAGACTTGAACTTCTCCATTTTTCCTCATCCACTATGAATCCTGAAATCAGCAGAAACACCAACTGATTTGAACTGCAATTGAAATCAGCAAGCCCAGCAAAATATTTTATGGTCTTCATTTTCATGAAATTGGAACCTCTCCATGGCATCAATGCTTGGTTTTTTTGGCTCAGATATTTTCTTAAGCGGCACATTGGACACTCATTTGGCTACAACTTATGTTGCCGAATGGTGATTAACCACTGGCCCTCATAAGTTGTCCCGCCAAGACGAGTGTTTCGTCTTTGCATTTATAGTATCATCATAGCCATTGAAATGATCATCATTGCCCTTAAAAAGCAACAAATAAAACCAACCAAATACCAGCCAAAAAACCAACTAGAAACCAGCAAAACAACCAACCAGAAACCCGTACAAAAACAGCCTTCAAAACAGCAGGGAATGGCCTCGGAACATGAAGGAAAACAAGATGAAATGGGCTCAGAATAGGGTGCCAAACAACATGAAAAATTGAAGAATATAACCAACTCAGATTAGGGCCAACAACCAGCTAGATTAGGGCCAAAAAACCAGGCCAAAACTATCAAAAAGCAGTCCAAAAAACCAGCAGGAAAAAACCCAAAAAACCAGCAGAAAACAGCCCATAAAACCAGCCAATACATAGCACCAAAACAACCTTATTCATCATCATTGCCCTTAAACAAAAAATCAGCAACAAAACCAACCAAAACTAACCAGAAACTAGCAAAAAGCAGCCCAAAAAAACCAGCAGAAAACAGTTTAAAAAACCAGCAGAAAACAGCCCAAAACAGCCCTGAAACGACCAAAAAAATACTCCACAAACACGAAAAATGACAGCCTTAAAACACAAAAAAAACAGCCTTAAAACCTGCAGAAAAACAGCCTCAAAACAGCCCATTAACCACCTAAAAACTGCCCTGAAACGACCAAAAAAATACTCAACAAACACGAAAAATGACAGCCTCAAAACTGCCAACAAAACCTGCCTCAAAACCTGCAGAAAAACAGCCTCAAAACCTGCAGATAAACAGCCCATAAAACCAGCGAAAAAACTGTCTACTGACCAGCAATAAAACCAGCCATAAACCACCACCAAAACTGCCAACAAAACCTGCCACAACCCAGCAACAATACAGCAGACTACAGCCCATAAAACTAGCAGAAAACAGCCCATAATAACAGCCCACAAACTGTCCAGTTACCAACACACACACACATACACACACAAAATCCAGTGACCAGCAATAAAATCAGCCACAAACCACCACCAAAACTGCCAACAAAACCTGCCACAACCTAGCAACCAGCAAAAACCAGCCCACAAACTGTCCAGTCACCAACACACACACACACAATGCAGTGACCGGCAAAACCCATAAATGGGACTGCAACTTGCACACTGGATAGCAGAATCATATTTCACATGTTGCCTTAATTTCATATTGTATCAAGAGGAAACTTATCCCATTTGGCTCAGAAAAATGTCATCATTGCCACACAAAATATGTCAACATACCAATCACGTTTGGCTCAGGTAACAATACATCATAGCCATCAATAAATCCCAACATATCCACCTGTGATTGAAACAATAATAAATGTCATGCATTTGATTAAAGAGATGTAGATTCATAGTTGCCAAAAGGAGTACCAACATGTACAAGATTAGTCACAATTGTCATACCATCATCATTGCCCTAAATACGTCATCATTGTTGGCCTAACATTTGCCCTATTCGTAGATCATCATCGTTGCCCCATAATCTACCATTTACATGCAGTTAAAAAGATCTTAATCTAGTGCATCATTACAAAAAGAAGGAATGACATCCTTCATAAATACAGTTTTAAAGGGCCTAATCCCTTACAAAAACAAGTTTTAAAGAGACTACATGATTCACAAAAAGGGCCTACTACCATTCAAAAAAGAAGGAATCACATCCTCCACATACGGCCCATGATGTTCAATGACATCCCTACTTGTCTTTCCCATAGAACTTCCCTGCCAATACCAACTCCACCCATCTTTGTTTGCGTTCAGCGGGTATGCCATAGAATGTGTCCACCCTATCTTCCTTTTGGACGATGATGGCGTTGACGATATACCTATCATCCTCATCCATTTCAAGCTTGAGCAACTCGTCAAACACCCTCTCCCTTCTGGAAGATAGTTGCTTGTCATAGCCTATGGCATCCGCGATCTTCTCCATTACCGTAGCGCTTTGACTTAGGTAATTCCCCAATGCCTCAGGTATGGCCAATTCTTTTTTGGCCTTCTTCTTTGGCGGCATTGGCATTGGCATGGCATTGGGATTGGCATTGGCACGGCTAGTGGCATTGGCATTGGGAATGCTTGTAGGAGTGTTGGCATTATTTATTGGAGTTGTGGGATTTGCGGTTGTGGAACCATACGATTGCTCAACAAAAGTATCACTTGTCCATATTGCCTCACCATTTGCAAACCTAGGTGTATAGCACTCTTCCAAGTACTCATCCATGTTTGGGATTTCATCGGGGTTTGGGCTTTGAAGGGGGGTCACAATCGTCTAATTCCGCCGCATCCTCCGCGAAATCACCCGTTGCCCTATCAATCCCAAATAAAATTTGCCAACTCTCATACATAGGGAAAGCCTTCCCATTCATGCCTTTCACTTTGGGATTGAACTGCACATGTTCAATGGCATGCATTACATGGGAGGGCGGTAGTTAAAACTAATTTTGAAGGATAACAACAATGTCAAGGCGGGTTTAAATGAATGAGTAGAGAAGTTACCTTCTCATATTCCTTCCACACGTCCACCGAATCCACCTCAATGGAGCTACTTTCATGATTCCACGCAAAGCCACTTAGCCGTATCATGTCGGCAATTTGACCATATTTTTCCTTCCAATATTTGACCTTCGACTCTATGTTTGGTTGAGCTTTGAGATTGGTCCCGGGCAATAGCTTTTGCAAGCTTTTCTCAATTTCAACGTAGAAGCCCGACTTGAAACCATTATGGGCTTTCCATGTTTCTTTTTCCGAGACCGCGTCCAACATGCACGCAAGTAGGGCCTCCTCTTCCTTAGAATTCCATAGCCTACGTGATTGTTTTTCTTGTCCCTCCTTGGCATTGGTTCGTTTTGATTTGGAAGTTCCTTGACCTTCCATTATGTTAGCTAACCTGATTTCAATGACAATAATAATTTGACATACGGCAATAACTCACGAAATAGTTTGTTATTACATTGGCCTGAATTGTTCAACAAGTCTATAAAACAAATCCACTTAAAACAAATAAACAATACAATTGAAAGATATCCTATTGGCCAGCCCCATGATTAGCTAACCAATCATTGTACATTTCGGTTGCCAAGTTTTCCCTCATTTGGGTCCATTCGTTCGATGTTTCAACGGTTGTAATGTACTCTTCAGGTGGCACATTATGTAGGTTTTGCTGCTCCCACGCCGTGTATTCAGCCTCAACAGGATCCACTGCCATTGTACGCTTAATGAGATTGTGGAGGAGGCAACATGCTGTGACGATGCGACATTGAGTCCTAATGGGATAGAAAGAGTAGGATCTCAAGATTCCCCATCTCATCTTAAGCACCCCAAAGCATCTCTCCACAACATTGCGTGCGGCAGAGTTCTTCATGTTGAAGCACTCTTCTCGGCTCTGGGGCACGTGTCCTTGTCTCCAAATGTTTATGTGGTATCGTTGACCCCTGAACGGTGCTAATAATCCCGGTCCATTAGTGTAACCGGCATCGACGAGGTAGTAACGACCTACAAATGACATACATAGGTGTAGGTGAGTACGTTTACACAAATGTGGACGTATGTTGACTAATGGAAAGGTGGCAAAGTGACATACCCTGTGGAATTTTCAACCCATAAGGCCTCACCAAGGCGTTTCGAAGTACTCTTGAGTCTGTGGCGGAGCCTTCCCAACCAGACAACGCATATATGAATTGTAGGTTTCGACTACAAACTCCTAACACATTTGTCGCGTAGTCACCCTTCCTTGACCGAAAACGTGCCTTCATTTCGGTTGGGGGAAGGACAGGTATGAAGGTACCGTCTAAAGCCCCTAGACAATTCTACGAGAGACCAACGATTTAATTTATTAGATTAGATTATTAGAATGAATGACTGCATTACAATTATTGAACACTTTAGATAATTTGTACCTCAAACCATTTCCACCTAACATCCGGCTCATTTGCAGGAATAGCTTCTGGATGATGCCATAAGACATTGTGAAGGCGCAACACCACCAGCAAAACAGCGTTGAAATGCCTACTAATTGTTTCCCCCGATCTCCAAAATTGGAAAGTCGTACGCCTATTTTTTGTATGGTGTGAAAGAATCCACAAAAATATCGCAACTCTCTCCACAAGAGTGACATTCCTAGACTCCTCTAGTCCATTTTGCTTAAGTAAATGGCACAAAGTCATGAAGGTATACCTATTTACCCTCAATTGATTGTGACAGTCTGTGTCATTCCCGTGTACCAACCTATTAAGTGCGTCTATTTGGTGTTGGTAAACATTAGGATTCAAACGCAAACGAGGTCTTTGTCGAACCCTTTGACCAATCAAGTCCGTAATTAGCATATACATGCTCAAAACATTATTGACCATTCTCATGACACATAGAAGTGCTAACAATGCCTCACGCTTTGCCTTCTTTCTTCGTTCACGTTTTGTTATTCTTGCCATCTGTTTTAGGGCACAACTTATATTAGGCCAAATAAAATAAAGGTCACAATTTATACGGAGTCAAAACTGAAATTAGGCCAACTAAATACCCAGAAAAAAAATACGACTTCATGTGTACATGCATATACTATGTCTAGTTATAAGCTTGATTTGTCCGTATCCACGTTAGGATTTGAATAGCTATTAAAACTGACATGTTAGCTTCAGAAAACTACTTCAAGTGACCAGACTCTATAAGGGATTGGATTGGGATTAGGAACTCTTCTATCATGTGCAAAAAAAGAAAAAGAAGAAAAAAAGAGAGCTAGTTTGGCTGATGGTGTCAACTTATTTTGTAGTAATATTTTGGAAAACAACCACCCAACTTTAAGAAGCGTTATAATTACGTCTTCGAACTCTCCAAAACAATTTCCAAACAATAATGGATGAGTGTCTTTCAAACATGATTCTGACAGCAGCAACCAAAATAGGCCTCCATATTGGATTCCCCATGAACCAGATAACCAATGGAGACTGACCACAACACCACATTTGAGAATCTTCTAATACAGAATCCGTACATTGAAAATCAAACTGTGAGCCTCAAATACCATGGGAAGAGGTAAAACACATCAGCTAGGAATTGGATGAGCTGCTACACTTACCCTGCAACAACTGATCTACTATGTTGAAATCACTTTAACCTTATTTCGCTAATATTTCTCAAAGGCACATAATCAAGATCTCATAGGGGGCCACTAAGTAATTCCTGTAAACTCTACATCCAGTAGGTGTTTTTTTTTTGCATCTAAATGCCACAAAGAAAGAGGGGATTGGTAAAGGTGGAGATTCTTTGATTTCCATACACATGGAAATACGCCTGCATGACCTGTAACTGTTCAACTAATATCGGATGCTCAGAAAGACCAAGTGTGACATTTAGCAGCAGTTCAGAGAGAGACCAAAAAGTAAATAGCACACATTTTTATTCTACTGGGTTTCAAGAGCATAAAGAACTATGTACCATTACTCCATGTTAGTTCATTTCCATGAATCAAAATTTTCCATCTGACATTGCCATATTCGAGACTGATATAATCTATAATGAATCCCTTGGTCTTACATATTATTTGTTTTTCGATTGGGCGTCTAAATATCCTTAGTAGACCTATACCACTCCACTGTCACGTATGACACCATAATATGAAATATTGACATGCAACATTTTCAAGCAACAAAAAGAGAACACAGTTGCAAATTTACAACCATTTAGTGCACCATCCACACGTTCAATGACACTGTGGTGACATGTATACATGCACCTAAAGACAAAGATGTAGACTGTATTCAAATGTACATAATACCATAGGCCACAAGTTTGCTAAACTTATTGATGCTTGTAAGAGATCTTTTTGTTGATCGCTTATCAAACATATATACCTCTTTTCCTATCTCAAAGAGATAAATTACCTACTCACAAGCTGCAATAGGCTCCGATAAAGGTCAATAAACCAGTAATGAGAGTGATTGCTTTGCAATTATTCTCCATTTTTTTCTCTTTTTAAGGCCTTTCACTGATTTAGAGATGGTTAATACATACGGAAAAACACTTGCCGAGTAGATGAAAAGTACAATTCTCATTCCTTCTGTTTGAACAACCAAAAACAACACCTGTGAGTGTGACCACTCCTTGCCTTGCATATTGGGGGTGGAATGACTAGGAGTACAGGTATACGAAAATACAGTTATCATGCAAAAATAGAAGGAAAAAGAAGAAAAAATGCAAAAAAAGGACGACAATCCACAAATATTTTCCGTCTGGATATGTAAATGACTATATAGGGTGTCTGAAACTAAAGGAGGAGGTAGGGGTTCTATCAGTTAGCTTTAAAGACAAAAAATGGAAAACATGGTCCTATCCTATGCATTCCTGTTGGAACTTGTGGCTCATATGTTGTGTATGAGAGGTACTAAGAAGTTCTCGTATAAGGCCAGTGCCGAGCGGAGTGGAGCGGAGTGAGGGAAGCGAAGCGATCGAACGGAGCGGAGCGAGGCACTGGCCCATCGCAGATTAGTTGGTTGGGCCGAAGGCCCAAAGGTTTTGGGGGGGTGCGGGGGGGCGTAGCCCCCCCGCGGTATGGTACGGAATTTTAGGGCACAACTCAGATTTAGGCAAAATCTCGAAATTAGGGCTCATCTTAAATTACGGCAAATCTGGCATAACCTAGGGAAAATCATAAATTAGTGATGCACACCAGCTTCGGAAAATCATATTAGGGCTGAAATTCGAGCAATAAATTAGGGCTAAAATCTGAAACTCGAACAACAGATATGCTAAAATCTGAAATCAGACCAACAGATCACGAAACCACCACAGAAAACCAGATCGCGGTTGCGAAACCACCAACATAAATCGCCAAACAAAACCAGTTAAGATCGCACAATACCTGACGAAGGAGGAAGACGATGTAGTAGAGAGCTGGAACCGTCGGAATACGGCGGTGGAGTCACCAGAAATGAGGATCGGCGACCTCCTTCTCTCTTCTCTCTTCGCTCTCTCTCAGATCTGCTTTGGCCAGGTTGAACGAAAATGACCAAAACCCAGCGTCAAAACCAAAAGAAAGGGCAACACGGTCTTTCACCAAAGCCGCATATCCAACGATGGGGGTACCCCCTGTCGTTACAAATCCGGGCGGAGGGGGAGTAGTAATCCGGCATCGGCCAAATCCGGGAGAGTCGGAGGAGCTTTTTTCCTCTCCCAAACACAGGAGATGGAGTGGGGCCTGGACTCCTTATCCGGGAAAGATATATGCGGGGTCTTAAGGACCCAGCCAAACAGCCCGTAGAGGTGGTATTCGTAATTCACCCTTTGCTTTTTGGGCCCACCTACAGCTATAAAGTTTACTCAGATTTTGCTATGAATAATTCAAGATTTTAGTCCGTGAAAAAAAAATAAAAATTCAAGATTTTAGTAAACTCAAAGTTTGGTTTAAAAAAAAAAAAAAAACCCTCAAAGCTACTGTATACAAGTTTAGAATATAACTTTTCCTCGCCAAGATTGGCTAAAATAGCATGCCGTTTCACGGTTTCAGAGGTATTTCGATCATTTTTTCGAGCATTACTGACGAGTCGTGTTTGACACAACTGTAACCAGAATTGTGTACTAAAATATGTTATTTATCATTGCTCTTTATTAAATCAAGTCAAGCAGCAGAAAACAACCGGAGAATTCGAAACTCATATTAGAGATGTCTCCTGTTTAAATTGTTAGATGTGAGTAAATAATTAATTTTAATTTATTTATTTTCTAAGCTTTGTACGCTTAAAATTTAATTTCAAACACCTAGTCAGCACACACAAAAGTCAAAATGTTGTATGATTCTGATATGTGTCAGTTCAAGTTATCAAATTCAATATTGTCACTCCATAGTTGTCTTAAAGTTATGATATACTCGTCCTATGTGTGTCCCTCCATGGTCCTTACACTTCAAAATTGTATGACAGTGGTATCTACTGATACCGATCGGCAACCGGTATTGTCCGGTAATAGAAGTATAAAATAAATTTATATATATATATATATGAGGTACGGAGTAATTGATATTTGCGCTCCAAGATTTGCTGCAGGCGCTTCACCTTTTTGTTTTTACACTATGATGTTGTTGGCAACATCACGGTGTAAAAACAAAATATACTGTGATGTTGCCAGCAACATCACAGTATAAAAACAAAAAGGTGGAGCGCCTGCAGTAAATTTTGGAGCGCGAAAATCAGTTCCCATTTATGATAACCCGAATTTTTATAATAAAAAATATGGAATCCATGCTTCAAATTTCTTCTTCCAAATTTCCGTCACCGTGGTTAATCTTGGAATCTATCTATCTATATATCTATCTATCTATCTATCTATCAATATACTATAGAAATGTAGTTGAAGCCAAAAAGCTCCCAACCCTCAATCCTAAATTCCTAGAATTTAGAGTTTTTTTTTTTTTTAAATAAAAGAGAGAAAAACGTGGGAGTGAGGGGAGGGGAAGAGAGAGAGAGAAAGAGGGGGGGACGTGGGAGAGAGAGAGAGAAGCTTAGGAAAAATTATTCTATGCCCTAGCAGGAATACCATCACGTGGTCACGTGGAATATCTATCTATCTATATATCTATCTATATCTATATCTATAATCTATCTATCTATATCTATCTATCTATCTATCTATCTATCTATCTATCTATATCTATATATCTATCTATCTATATCTATATATCTATCTATCTATATCTATATCTATCTATCTATATAAATATCCTATGGAAATGTTGTTGAAGCAAAAAACCTTTCAACCCTTAATCTTAAATTCCTAGAATTTTGAGTTTTTTTTTTAAAAAAAATTGAGAGAGAGAGAGACGTGGGGGAGGGGGGAGAGAAGGGGAGAGAGAGAATATAGGAAGGGGTTGGAGTGATTTTAGGGGGTGTGTTTGGGTCCCCACAGGCCTCCAGTTCTCCAATTCTAAATTTCTAGAATTTTACTTTTTAAAAAATAGGGGGGAAAAAAAAAAACCCACCTGTCACGCACAGAGATGCCAACCCGGGAAAAAAAACATGTCCAATCTCCCACTACAGTTAAACGCTAGTTTTGCCCGTGTATAGAACGGATTGAACGCTAGTAATTGTCCTAACCTACAGTAAATTTGTGGTAGTTTTCTGAGAACGAATTTGGGACACAGAGCAATCATTTGTGAGATCCCGAGATGAATCCCACACAATTCAGTATATATTTGGTGCAACCCTCCATGCCATTTTCCCAAGGTGAGTTGTACAGAAGATGGCAGAACCGGTTGATAGAGCTGTACTCCAAATTGGACAGAGAAGATAATGGGTTGGGCCATGTTTGGTGCCCTTTATTTGATGTCAATAATACGATAACTAACCAGACAATGACACTCAAGCAGCATTTTCTATTTTTTGTCACTGCCACTTATTATTACTAGTATATGGAGAAGATTGGGATAGAATTTTTATTCAAGTTATATCAACTCTTATAAGAGAAAGACAAAAGAAAATACAAATCATTTTCTTTTTACTCTCGGCACAGTTTTCAATAATTCTATCTCTACTCATTATCCCTCATTACTCTCAAAATAACTTTCTAAAATCTAATCCAAACAAAGTGTTTGTATTCTCGATCGATAAAATGATTAAATGAGGGCAACTAAGTAATTTATCACATTATCCACTCGTATCAACTACTACCCAAACCCACTGCAGTGCAGTTGGTGTGAGGCATTGCTTTCCCAGTGGAGACGTAGGTTCGAGCCCCGCGGGGGCGCATTTGGGATTCAAGGCTATAGATAGCATCTAAACCTCCTATAGACTAACCTGCAAACTTACTAACTCCTCTAATCCCGCTGATGTATACCATATGACAAAAAAAAAAAAAATACTACCCAAACCAAGTATTAGGTAATCCCTCCTCCTTAAATAATGCCCCCTTATAACATATATATCCACCCAAAACCTTATCTGTCCGACAAACGGGCCGTATATGTATACATTAATAATAAATCGGTTCCGATTTGGTTCGAACCACGGTTTGTAAAAAAAACAAACCAATAACCCAACCAAATGTAACGGTTTTTATTTTTTAGGACCAGAACCACAGTTTGTAAAAAAAATAAAAACAAACAACCGAACCAAATGTAACTGGTTTTTATTTTTTAGGACCAGAACCAAACCGTTAAACCGTAGAACAAGTCCAACAAGCACAGTTCGGTCCGGATTGATTTGATTTACCGGTTTTCGGGATTTTTTTACACCCCTATAAGATTTTTTTTTTTTTACACCCCTGTAAGATAGAGCACCACACAAACTGAGCATGAGACACAAACTCATCAAATACTCTCTGCAAGCAATGTAAGACATGTTTTTGTTACAGGATTAATGAAAGAGATAGTATTAGAATATTTAGCTATTTTCAAGACCTATTTATTTCCTATTGACCATAGATATATCTCATGATTATGGGATTACTTAACTAGTTTAATTTTATGGAGGACATGGGATTGGATAAACTCATTAATTAGGCTCAATTTGGATGACCGAAATCTTCAAAGGAATAGGAATATGATTACTAGGAATCGAATTCCTAGAAATTTTATTGAGTGGGAATAAGAATATGATTACTAGGAATGAGATATATTCCTAAGAATACAATACCTGAAATAATTTCATTATAGTGTTTGGATTAATTCAATAATCTTATGCAGGAATCAATTATTTTGGAAATTTATCAAAGTCAATATTTCTTTTTTATATTGATTGAGCAAGGAATCTAAGATTCCCATGGGGTAAGGGAGGAATCAGATTCTCACTCAATATGGTAATGTAATTCTTGGTCGGATGACTCGGATGTGTCGTCAGGATTCACAATCATATTCCTGTCTCTCCCAAACATGGGAATCCCGAGAGTATGATATCACATTCCTATTCTTGTTCCTTCCAAACGTCGAAATCATGGAAGTTACATTATCATTCCTCCTCAAGATTCTTGCCATCCAGACTGAGCCTAAAGGACATACAAGCAATCAGACAACACCAATTCCATCTGTCCCAACGTCTATCTTATTCTCCTTATTTCTTATCCCAGATTAGTCAGTCATTATCATATCCCTTCTTCGATCTCATGTCGGACAACCAAACATCATGTGGCCATAAAGTTAGCGAAAAGACCAATTTGTTAATTTTTTTTTTTTGAAAAGGGACCAATTTGTCAATTATAGAATTTGGGTTTCTTTTTTTTTTTTTTTTGGAACGGATTTTTTTTATTAGTCCTTGAAATTGTTACAAAGATTAAAAGGACAAGGGATGATGACATCAAATCCTAAGCAAAGCTAAGAACTACCATCTGTCCACCCGAGACCCAAAACCTAGGTTAGCAAGAAATCAACCCAGGATGCACCCAAAACCTAGGTTAGCAAAGAATTTGGGTTTCTTATGACGGCTCATATGATGTATTAACATAATATTAGAAAATATTATGTTACCATGTTTTCTAGGTTTTAATATTATGTTTCCTGTTTAGGCTAGGTTGATATTTTTGTTTTCTTGTTATGTGTACTTCCTTTATTGGTCTAGGTTTCTTGGTTCCCAATTTGTGTAGACTATATAAAGGCGTGTTAGAGTTACAATATTACACATCAATGAAAACAAAGTTCTTGTCGATTCTCTTTTCTTAACATGGTATCAGTGCCATAAGGTCTAGGTCTTGTGGGATACTCGCTTTCCGGTGGGCGGCCTAAGTCTCGCTATCGTCCCCCGGGCACTCGAATTTCACCTCAAATCTCTATCGTCATAGTTTCTCTCGCTCATAACTGTTTTGGCTCTCCTAGTTTTCTCTAATAAAGGAAGTACGCATAACAAAAAAAACACAAATATCAACCTAGCCTAAACAGGAAATATATATAATATTGAAACCTAGAAAATATAGTAACATACTATTAATTTTTTTCTAATATTATGTTACCATTATGGTTGGGGTTGATGAGAAATTTGTCATTTTTCAATTTTTCATTCCTAAAGAATGTTAGGTCGGTATGGAAAGTGATATATAGGCCACACAAATTTTATTGTGGGCCGACACCAAAATGTTGATACGAGACCACAACATTTATGAGTGAATGCACCATATACCAAATTTTCATTTATGCAAAGCATTGAATTTAATGACTTTGGGCTTCAGTCTAGTCGTCTTCCGTTGGATTAGAGTCCCGAGGGTGGTTGTGAATTCGAGCCGCTGAAACAGCGGGAATTCAACCCCTTTTTTGGAATATGGCAAATTTCAGAAATTTCATTTCAAAGCCAAAAGGGTATAAGCGATTTCATTATATAATACATGAATGAACCAAAATTATTGGTCATCTAGATACGAGCACATATACACATTGCAAAGCTCAAATGTAACATATTGCAAAGCATGGCCGAAAATAAGTTCAGATATAGAGCTAGTCTAAAATATGGTAGTAGGGGGTCCCTAAAGAAAACTCAGTGCAAACCAAATGAAATCAACTACCCATCCACAAAGGGATGAGAAAAGTTCCATAAAGAGAAAGAAAAAATCTCCACGTGGGAGGAAAAAAAATAGATAAATAATCAAAAAAAGAGACGATAAAAAACTCCAGCCATCGTCAATGACGCCAGAAGCGTTGTGCCAAAATTAGTGTTATTCGTTGGAGCTAGGAAGAGCAAAAGCCAAGCCACCCTTACTGCACGACATCATCATATCTAACCTCAATGGAGATGTGGAGTGGAGACAAGGGAGAGAATGGAAGATGGAGGTGGATAGAAGGTGGGGATGGCCGGCGAGGAGCAGAGGGGGAGGTGAAGGAGGTAGAGGCAGCAACCCCACCCCATGTTGGGAAAACCGTACTAAAGAAAGTTAGAGGGTAGGGGTAAAGAAAGTCTAGAGAGATAGAGAGGGAAAATGTTGTATGCCCGAAATTTAACCTACTAACATCAGATAATCTAACAAAACATTAAAAAAAAATAATGACCCAGTAAATCTCCATTACTCTGAGAGTTTTTTTGGCGGTGATTGGTAGTCAAATTTTTCCGAGCTCCGAACTGTAAACTCCTCACTCTGCTGTCATTGACAGATGGATGTCGAACCACGTACAGTGGCCCTAATGATGTTTTGCTGACGATTCGATGCCGAATTTACAAGTTTGAAAGTGTAAGCCCCTTACTTGCTAGTATGTCCTATTCGTACCATGACAATCAAGGGCTGTTTTTTTTTTTTTTAACCAATTACCAGAATAATGCTTCTTAATTTAAAGAGGTTGTTCGTCATAATTTGAACATGCATTTCTATCCCATTTGCCAAATTAGATCAATATCTTGGTACATCCTAGATTGACACTTAAAATATTGTCTTAAAATGCAAACAAATAATAATCATGAAGTTCCTGAAGCATGTGAAGAACACATGATTGGAATCCAAATATACAACTTTTCAATTATATCCTCAAAAATATATATACTACTTCTTGTTCATGTTTCAAAAAGAAGAATGACCGGAGAGAAACACGCTCTCAAATAATGCAATTAGAACCCTAGCTAGGCTACACGTCCAGACAACAAGTAGATTATTTTACAAGTAACACTGATACACTAAGAGAAAACAACATAACTTTATTTCATAATATTTTTCCGTTCGCTCTCTTGAACTTGACAAATGACTTTTGAGCTGCGTCATGTACCAAACCATGTACATGCATGAACCATATACATGCACTTAGACGGTAAAGACTTGGTGGGCAATAGATTTCAAAAGTAGAATCGACCCGTCATTTTCTCATATATAATAAGCCTGTGAAAATCGGTCATCCTAAATAAGCCCATCAAACAAGATGGGCCCTTCTGGGTCAGCCCAAGACTTGTACAAGCTCTTTCATGCAACTTATTTGTAATATTTTTAGGCTATATATAGCTGTTTTCAGCCAGGGTCTTCCATGTATAAACAAAATAAAAACAGATATACTAGTAAGAACTAGAATGAAAATTAAGACGAAAACTCATAGGTAAGAAAATGAATTGTCCCTCTTTCTTTTTCTTTCAGAGTGGGCGAACGACGGGGTTCGAACCCGCGCGTGATGAATTCACAATCCACTGTCTTAACCACTTGGCTACATCTGCCCCCTTTCAATTTCAAACATTCTCATTATTTCTTTTTTATTTCGGAGATAGAAATTTTTAGTTGTAAGCAAATTTTATCTTTTATTTTCGATGAAAAAAAAACTAGCAGCTTGTCGGTTCGATGCACGAGGACGGAAAAAAACATCGGTAATAACTTTTTCCTGTTGTCATGTACATCAGTGGTGTATGACTCTTGGAATTTATTCTCTTTTCTCACAAAATAATTAAGAAATGAAAATCGATCAAGTCCTTGCTGATATCCTAATTAGTTAATTTTTTTACAAAGCCCTTAAAATATTATTCTATCCGTCCCTAAATAAGTGTCTTGCCTGCAAACCTATAGCCTTTCAAAAAGATGCATTTCTTTCATAAAAAAAATTATTTTTTTCGTCACAAATTAATACTCCCTCCGTCCCATTTTCATTGTCCATTTTTGAATTGCGTGCTATTTTTTTAATAGTTTATATCTTTCAATCTATAATGATTTTCATAATTTTGAAAACTTTGTATTATATATCTAATCGGGATCTATCAAACAAAATCCATATTGCATATTTTTCAAGATCCATATTAAAAGATATAGACAAAAGATATAAAAGAGACAAACAGAATAATGAACAATGAAAATAGGACGGAGGGAGTAGATATCAACGAGTTCTTTTAAGTTAGTGAAGAAATTTAAAAAATTTAAACGAAAAATGCAATTTATTAAATGCCTAAGTTTGCAGATTAACACTTATTTTAGGACCCAAAAAGTATATTAAACAAATTAAACGGTCATGATCATCAGTGTGAGACCCGAAAATGGATCTAACGCAATCCGACTTACCCATGGGGTACATGGTTGGGCTCATGACTTCAATAGAGCAATAGAGGAAAACAAAAACAAAAATTCCTCTAGATTTTCTGGAAGTAAAAGAATGTCCGATGAATAAGCTGCTGATTCCGATTAAAAAAAAAAAAAAGGAAGAAGAACAAGCTGATGAAAAAGGACCACGTGGTTGTCTCTCTGAAAGCCCATTCTGCAGCATCAACACATTTCTCACAATTCTGCAAGGACTTCACTGCCTATTCCTAGTTCACTCTTTCCAGTTTCAGGCCCTAATCCAACCCTTAATTCAGGACCAACATGGCTTCAATGGCTTCCTCTTCAGTTTTCTCTGCACCTATATATGGTTTCACCAAAACCAAACCAAGACCAACCCCAAATCCTTCATGGGTTTGTTCTTCTCCCGTGGCTTCCCTCTCTCCACTTACCAAATCCTCAATTGGGTCCTCTAAATCAGCGTTTTTCCAACATGGGTTGTCTCTTAAATCCTCAAATCTTTCTGGGTTTCTGTTGAAACCACGATCTTTCACCGTTCATGCTAGAGCGGCCACGGAGAAGACAATTTATGATTACACAGTCAAGGTACATGTTTGTGACCCTAAGTGAAAGAAATCTATCTGTGGATATTCTTTTAGTTACCCAATTTTGATGTTTTTTTGTTGTTGTAATTCAGATTGATGTCTTTCTTTATTGCTTCCTAAGTCCATCCTCTTTGTGATTCTTGACTGATATGTTGTATGTGATGCCTTTTTATGGTTTGTTCTTTAGAGTATAAATAGCAATTTGTAGGGTTGGCTCATTTGATGTAGCTGTGTATTTGTGTACTTGTGTTGTTAAAAACTTGTGTGAATTGATGATTGTCCAG
Organism: Rhododendron griersonianum; assembly: GCA_018127125.1. NCBI lineage: Eukaryota > Viridiplantae > Streptophyta > Magnoliopsida > Ericales > Ericaceae > Rhododendron > Rhododendron griersonianum. Next base: position 47,488,484 of record CM030789.1, on the reverse strand, counting down.
TTTGATGGAATAGAAGAAGGGTAAAAAGAAAAGACAGGGAGTATATGCTGCTTAAAAAATGTAATTCTCTTTCCATTTGGCCCTCCTTTGACAGACTGTTATCGGGAAAAAATTGTTTAAATGCAGCATTTTGTGGGAAAATAAGGTTTTCAAACAATCTTTTTGGGAAACTTGTTGGGGCAACCTTCCAAATACCATGGAATCGTTTTCTGGCATTAGAATGCAACATAAATAGGGCATACAATTCTTATTATGCATCCGTAGTACAACCAATACCGTTTGTTATGCCTTACGACTAGTATGGTGGGAATTAATCCTCCAATAGGATTACGTATCTCCTATTAGTCTGTCCAATCAAACATGTCCTCAGCAAGTTGTGGACCGTTGAGAGAACACGTGTTTGTCCAATTCCCATGCTGATGTGTCTCTGAAATCTTATTAGGGTATCAACTGCTACATACAGAGGGCAAACAATTCTTGTTAGGTGTTCTTGTTCAATCTGGGGCCTAATCTGATTTTGTAATTGTTCAGACAGTCTTGTCGTTTGTATTAGGAATACTATTATTTGATATCAAGTTGGATAGTTGACGAGCCTTGGAATTTGCTTCTCTTTGATTGTCGTTTAGATGATCAATCTTAGGCATCCAATTGTAAAATGAAAAAAACTTGTGGTGGTTTCGGGTGCAGGATATTGATCGGAATGATGTTTCTCTCGACAAATTTAAGGGAAAGGTTCTGTTGATTGTCAATGTTGCTTCAAAATGGTATTCTTTCCTCTATGATTATTCTGTTGTGTTTGTTACAAATAACTAAACTGAGATTATTCCCTGCTGTTTCATTTTTAGTATCTGTTAATGTTCTGTTAATACTCTCGATTTTGAGTTTTGTATTCCTCCGATCTAACTGAAGAACTTGGCCATGGATTCAGTGGTTTGACATCATCAAATTATTCTGAACTCTCTCACATTTATGAGAAGTACAAAACTCAAGGTGAGCTTTATTTGGTGACTTGTATAGCATTTTAATCTCATCATATTTTTGTTAAAGCCAGTTTCATAAGCAAACTCTTAAAAAGTGTGAAGATTTTTTTTTCCTCTTCTATTCGTCTACATTTACAAGTTACAACTGTAGTTGCTTCAACCGACCGGTATTATTTGACTCGAAGCCAAAATAGAAATCAGGTTAAATCCACATCCAAAAGGAACTCTATTTGAAGAAACTCAAATCAAACTCTAAAATCACCGTATTTGTGGCATTCTTGGAGCATGTGTTTACGTTCACACTCCAACAATCCATTGAATATTTGAATTTGTTATATTTTTGCTTCCATCTGGATGCTCTTAGGCCTTAACTGTCCACTTGTATACATTGAGATGCAATGCTAGTATATCCGAATACTCTACATTTTGCAACGTTGTTGTACTTGTAATTTTCTATGAGAATCCTATACTTCGCTAGCTAACATGCAGATGTAATTCCTTCCCCTCTAAAACTAAGCTTATAGTTTGGCAATGCTCAACAAAGTTTGGTAATGGAAAACAAGCTTAAACTTCTTAAAAATGCTGGAACCAAAGTGCATTTCTTAATACTTAATTATTACTAGCATAGTAATTGTATAGCTTCCTGGTAATCGATGTGTAATCATGTACAATTGCAGCCTAACAAACGACATAATTCCTGATTCCCTCCATGTTTCACGGTTAGACTAAGTCAGTCTTGATGATTATTATTGTATTCAAAACTTCAATAAGTCATGCAAACAACTCCTTATGATCTGTGGTTGGACGTATTTTACTGGTGGTAGCCTTTAGCCCTCCTGCTTTATCTATTTTCTTCACACCTGATCTTAACTGTTACTGTGAATTTTCCTTATGTACGGAAAAGCAAAAATACTCGCAACCTATTGACTTCTTACGACTCATCAAAGTCATTTGCATACTAGATGAGAAATGATATTTGCACAGTTGGAATTGGGTCTTTGTCTCTATCTTGAGTTTCTTGGTGAATTCCACTAATTGGTGTGGTAGCAAGTTACATCGTTTGTTTATTTGGCAACAATAAATAAAGGGAAGAAGAGCTGGATGCACTAGACAAATCATGAGAGGTGAACTCAAATATAACCATGTGGGTTAGGTTGTTAAAATACTTGAATAAGAGGTATTTCCTTTGCCTAGCAAAAAAGAAGAAGAAGAGGTATTTCCTTTTTGTTTTTGTTTTCAGTTTTTTATTTCTATTGTTGTAGGTACTAGTCTAATGACTCTACTGATAGGTAACAATGTCTTCTAGTATATTGCAGAGGTACTCATGGTGTCACCGACTAATTTGTCAGTGCTTTTTCATTGTTAATAATACAAATCATTTTGAAAATAAATGGACTTATCCCATCAACTTTCCAAGTTGAAAATGAAGAACTTGTGCACATCTCTCTGTGTGTGTGTGTGGAGAAGTGGTGAACATTTCTAGTATCCTAAAATACTGGGCTGACAAGAATATCATGTAAATCTATTTGTCCAATAATGTAGGCTGACAGGGCCTACATTTGGCCTACGTTGGCTACCTTTATTCTCTGTATCTAGGGCGCGAGCGTGTGTGAGAGATTGGGAAGCATATCTAGTATAATTAGTCAGAAATATGATGGGCCTAGGAAAGATAATGGGCCCACAGAACGTTAAGGGATAGTTTGGTTCACTACCATTTTCATGCAAAGCAAGTGCTTCATTCAAAGGCATTGTTGGGAGCAGGCCCGGCCCTGAGATTTCCGAGGCCCTAGGCGGGATTTGAAAATGGGGCCTCTTATTTTTAAGTATATTTATTAGTTATTTGAAAAAGGAAACAAAGTAGCATTGTAGTTCAGTGGCAAAGCTGTATACACTCTTTAAAACCCTCCAGACCACAGTTCGAGACTCTACCAGAGCACGCTTTTAACCTTTTCTTTTGTACAGGTCCCAAATTTTTACATTAAAAATGGCAGGGGGAGGGACTCCTAAAGGAGAAGACACATACCACCGCGCCACTCCTACTAGTTGTGAAATACTTTACATATATAATACTTCACATATTCTGTTATTTGGGGCCCAAAAGGGGAGGCCCTAGGCGGCCGCCTAGTGGGCTTATGCCCAGGGCCGGCCCTGGTTGGGAGCAAGAAACTTTATTCGTTGTCTGGCGAAATTATTGCTGAAATGAGGTGATTGAAATTACTTTTACGTGGACAGAACCCATCCACCTTTTCAAATTGTGTTGCAGGATTTGAAATTCTGGCGTTCCCTTGCAATCAGTTTGGGGGGCAGGAGCCTGGATCTAATCCAGAGATTAAGCAGTTCGCTTGCACGAGGTTTAAAGCAGAATTCCCGATATTTGATAAGGTTAGTCAGACTGTCTTTCTCTTGGTGCAGTGCGTTGCAGATAGGGGTCGCTCTTAGCAAAATGCTTTGCTGAACAGGTTGATGTCAATGGATCAAGTACAGCTCCGATATACCAGTTTCTGAAATCGAACGCTGGAGGATTCTTAGGTGATTTGATCAAGTGGAATTTTGAGAAGTTTCTGGTGGACAAAAATGGTAAAGTTGTCGAACGATACCCACCAACAACGTCACCTTTCCAAATTGAGGTATGCGTCTCTCTCTATTACTGTGAAGAATGTGGACTCTGTTAGACACTGCTTGGAGTATGGCCCTGTTTGGCATGAAATGTTTAGTGTAATGGCCCTGTTTGGCATAAAGTGTTAAGTTTATGGCCCTTTTGGCATGAACTGTTAAGTGTTGGTCATAATGGAGCTTAATGTTTGAGGCGGTTGGATACTCGGCGGTTTATGGTAATCAAACATCGGCAAAGTTAAAGATTAAGTCTTAATCAAGCTACCCGACGAAAATGTTTAAACACCATTCAAAGATATTGCAACATGCTTAACAAAGATGCTTTTTAACTTAGTTAAATTGTCTTTGCACATCATTGGTAGTTGGTGTGCTGCTCAGGTACTGGCTACGGGCTGGAAGCTCTGTAGATAGTTATTTCCTTTATTTATTTGGAAATGAAAACTAAAAATGCATAGAAATTAACAAGGGAACCTGGATGCAATTTTCTTGTTCTCCTGATTACAAATCTGGTTTCTTTTTCTTAGGCTCCTCGCACATTGATCGGATTTTAGGATAAAACTGGTTCCTTTTTCTAAGGCTCCTCGCAACGTAGTCAAAACTCGTATTTCCTTTCCTTTTTGGTAAGTGAACAATCTATACGAGAAAACAATAGATACACGGGGTACTGCAGGGGCATCCACTTCCCTTAGTCATAGCAAAACACGGAAGAAAAAACCCCCGTATGCGAAGGCAGCTACAACTAAGAACAAGAACCACGTAACACATTCAAGATCTGAAATAATTTTTTTCGCTGCTACTATCCAGAATATAAGCAGGGACATTCCAGTCATTAAAAAGAGTCTTTGGTTCTAATGATGGCCTTTACAGTTCTATGATAATCATTAAATAAACTTACTGTTAGTATTGTCGTTTGATTGCAGAAGGACATCCAGAAACTTCTGGCAGCGTGAGCATTGAACTGCACAGGATATGTTTGTTCAACACCCAGACCTTGGCGCTATTGTTCTTGATCATTAGATAACATTGTAACTATCTTACATTTCGTTCTTGAGTTACAACATTTTGGTTTGCTGGAAAAAAGTGATAAAAGCAACAAAACAATGGAGAGAGAGAATTGGCATCCTACTTTCGAAGAAGTATGTATTTGAGCTAAAGTTTAGGTTGAAAAGTTGTTCTTCTGGAAGTCAGTGACGTTTAAAGTTGCCTGCTTTTGTTCCTTTTTCCCATGCTGCATCTTGTCTCCATGTTCTGTTATCAATGTTAATTCAGTTGATGTTGTAATGTGTGTTATATTTACTGGAAATCTCAAATTACTGAAGAGGGCTTCTTATGGAGACAAAGGGCTCTAGAGTCCTGAGATTTTAGGCATAAATGAAGTTCGAGTTAGGGTTCCGTGTGAGAACTTTGCAGGTACAATGAAGGGGCGAGAGTGGAGCGTTGTAATTCTCATGCGCAACAATGGATTGTTCTTCCTGCCTCCCCGTGGACGCAGGCACACGATGAACTACATAAATTTTGTCTTCTCGTGTGTGTGATTGTTTCGTTTTCTTTACCATACGTGGTAGAACGATTTGTCTTCTTTTGCGTAACAGATGAAGTTTGGTCACCAGAGGATGTGAGTATGCATAATAATAATCTCTCTCTCTTTCTCTCTCTCTCTCTCTACATACTTGCGTGCATCGTGCATGCATGCCTGTGTGCTACAGAATAGCGTTAGACAGTCTCATTTGATGGATGACTCAAGAAACCTCGTGTCTTTCCCTGTTGGCTAGGCAAATTGTCACACCCTCAATTTTCAACGTAAATAATAAAGATTATCCATAAATAGAAACCTCACAATAATCCGCATAACACCCCAAAAAGCATTTAACAACTCCATTTCCACAATCACACTTCCAACTTTCGATTGTTCGCAAAATATTACATACTTGGCTCGGAGGCCCAAATAAACGTAAATTCCAAGTATTCAGAAGTTAAGAGTTTACACATACTCCTTTGATCAAGAGATTAACAAAATGAAGTTACAAATACATCTTTCAAGATAAAATTATAAAGATGACTCGGTAACTCCTCAAGTTAGCTTTCAAAACTGTGTTCACGTCCAAGCAGTCCAACCATGCACTACTGTCCTGTGTTAGCACCTGAAATGAAGGAAGGTCTGAGCTACACAAGCCCAGTAGAAAGCTCTAATCTAGCAATATATGCAAATGAAATGTAGGAAAGAAAATAAGATGATCAAGGCAACAAGGTCAAACGGACGAACAACAATAGCGATTTCAACCCAACCTTTCATTTTCAAAACCAATCAAGTGTCTCAACGTGTAACTTTTGAAAACACCAAGTGTCGACATGTGTCTCGTACAAGTGTCATGAGCCGTAGCTCCCGCCGGCCAATTAAAGGACCCCGATGTCCTCTGCCAGCACCATGCCCAAAGGGTGGTCCTGAAATATCCATTATGAGCTTATAGCTCTGGGCCAATTAAAGGACCCCGATGTCCTCTGCCAGCACCATGCCCAAAGGGTGGTCCTGAAATATCTATTATGAGCTTATAGCTCTGTAGGGCCAATTAAAGGACCCCGATGTCCTCTGCTGCACTCACCCGTCGATGAGTCCTGAGGTGTTCTCGTCGTATTCGTAATGCATCAAAATTCACTTCACCATTTTGGAAATGCCACACCACGCAACTCTGATTCATAAGGGGTGTTCGGAGAATATCGCGTCTAATGGAGCCTTAAAATAATCATGGACAAGTTTGGTGGTGCCCCATGGCATGGGTAATCAAATGTAGATCATTAGGATAGTATTTAATTAGGCTAGGCCTAATCAAACCTTAGTTAGTGGAATGGGAAATCAAGTTACAAAACTGTGCAGATTTTAACATGGAGTTATCGATACCTTTGGGAATGGTATCGATAACATTTGGGTCACGACCAATCCAGACGCAAGGGTAGCGATAACAAAGACAGTAGGTATCGATAACAATAGAATTTCTGGGTTTCGGAACAAAACGTTATCGATAACAATTAAAATGTTATCGATAACTATGGGTTTCGAGCAGATTTTTGACAGACAGAGATGGGTTTTTCAGCCACAACAACAACGACAACATCAACAACGATCCAAGGCACTAACTGAGCTTCAAGAAACACTTCATAATCATATTTTGAAAGTTAGAACCTCCTACCTCAAGATTCAAAACGAATTTGGGAAGAATTTTCAAGCCCTAGCTCCAATCTTCGAGTTCGAACGAAAAACGCCTCCACCGAGCTCAAACCGGAGTGATACGCGTTGCAATACGCAAAGGAGTGAAAGATTGATGGAGGTTTTGTGGAGGTTTTGGGTGAATTTAGGCGAGAGTGAGAGAATGGGAGAGAGCCGGGAGAGAGAGGAGTCGGGAGAGTGAGAGACCGAGAGGTGGAGAGAGTGGGAAATAATTTCCCTGCCTCTCACCCCACACACATATATGCACACATCACACAATCCTCCCTCAAGAAAAGAATTCTAACACAATAACCCCAAGTTCTCAATTTCAAATCAATCTCATCCTTCTCATTTCTTTTAAAACCTTTAAATCAATCATATGGAAAGACGGTGATGACTTCAACACTCCCCCTCATCACCGACTCTAGTTCATTCCCTTCAAGCACCTTTTTCCACTCCACGCTTGAAGATCATTGCATAAGCATTGTCGACAGGCCCTTGCTTCCATCTTCTGGATGAACATCATTTGCATAAATTAGGTTGGGCTTTGGTTAGCTTGTGTAATGTCCCGCACCAATTGATTTGCTAACTCTTAGTCTAACCACGTGTTCATGTTACATATGAGTGTGTAATGTATTTGCTTAAAATTTAATTAACGTCTGAGGAAATTAGACGTCCTACGCTTTTTGCATGCCGTATTGCTCATGTCCAAGACTCCGAGCAAGTTGGAAGCCCTTGAGTAGTATTGTAGATATCTCATGTCCAAGGCTCCAAGCAATTAAGTTGGAAGCCCTTGAGTAGTATTGTAGATATCTATCTTCTATCTACCTATACTATATACTAAGCAAATGTATTTTGCCTTCAAAAACATCAAAACTCTCAATTCTATTTTTTTTGAGAGAGTGTAATGTCCCGCACCAATTGATTTGCTAACTCTTAGTCTAACCACGTGTTCATGTTACATATGAGTGTGTAATGTATTTGCTTAAAATTTAATTAACGTCTGAGGAAATTAGACGTCCTACGCTTTTTGCATGCCGTATTGCTCATGTCCAAGACTCCGAGCAAGTTGGAAGCCCTTGAGTAGTATTGTAGATATCTCATGTCCAAGGCTCCAAGCAATTAAGTTGGAAGCCCTTGAGTAGTATTGTAGATATCTATCTTCTATCTACCTATACTATATACTAAGCAAATGTATTTTGCCTTCAAAAGCATCAAAACTCTCAATTCTATTTTTTTTGAGAGAGTTTAATGTCCCGCACCAATTGATTTGCTAACTCTTAGTCTAACCACGTGTTCATGTTACATATGAGTGTGTAATGTATTTGCTTAAAATTTAATTAACGTCTGAGGAAATTAGACGTCCTACGCTTTTTGCATGCCGTATTGCTCATGTCCAAGACTCCGAGCAAGTTGGAAGCCCTTGAGTAGTATTGTAGATATCTCATGTCCAAGGCTCCAAGCAATTAAGTTGGAAGCCCTTGAGTAGTATTGTAGATATCTATCTTCTATCTACCTATACTATATACTAAGCAAATGTATTTTGCCTTCAAAAGCATCAAAACTCTCAATTCTATTTTTTTTGAGAGAGTGTAATGTCCTGCACCAATTGATTTGCTAACTCTTAGTCTAACCACGTGTTCATGTTACATATGAGTGTGTAATGTATTTGCTTAAAATTTAATTAACGTCTGAGGAAATTAGACGTCCTACGCTTTTTGCATGCCGTATTGCTCATGTCCAAGACTCCGAGCAAGTTGGAAGCCCTTGAGTAGTATTGTAGATATCTCATGTCCAAGGCTCCAAGCAATTAAGTTGGAAGCCCTTGAGTAGTATTGTAGATATCTATCTTCTATCTACCTATACTATATACTAAGCAAATGTATTTTGCCTTCAAAAGCATCAAAACTCTCAATTCTATTTTTTTTGAGAGAGAGAGAGAGAATTTTTTTTTTAGAGAGAGAGAGGGAGTGGGAAAACGTGGGAGAGTAGGGGAGAGAGAGAGAAAATAATTCTATGCTCCTGGGCATCGTCACGTGGTATCCCAAATTCAATTTTCACCATACGTCTTTCAGTGTATAGAATGAGACCAATGTTAGCGTGCATCGAACACGGGACCCGAAAAAATATTAAAATGTCTTTTTTATCAACTAGTGTTTGTGCCCGTTCGATGCACTGAGCCAAAAAAAAAAAATCAATGTAATTTTTTTGTCCCGTACATTAAAAAAGCACAAACGCTAGTATATATTGAACTGTGGAGATGTATCCAGCCGTATCCGTGCCATACAGTTGTAAGAATTTATGCTTATTGATTAGGACAGCATACTGCCACGAGATCAATTAATGTTCAAATATCAAAGAAACACCAAGAATTTATGTGCTCTATCATAAAACAATTAACAAAATCTGGAGCATCGTAGAAAGGGCTCCTCAAAAACGCACTTAATCGCCCATGATGCACGCATTAGGTCGAAATTCCTCTATTTTTGAATTGTTGTTTAGGTTTTAAGAATCCAGTAGATAAAGCTTATGGAAACTTAATTAAGGGGGTTGTAGTTTTGCTGCTGTTGCTGCTTCTTTGATTCAGTACTAATTATAGACCTTGACGATAAGCATTCTAAGGACCTCTCTGTATACTTGGTTCAGAAAAAAACGACTTGAGCTTGTACATAACACCAACAACAAATAAACCTTTCAGCAGATCAAATGATAACAGCGATTGGCATTTCCGAAAAACTAGAGCTGGTCCATGACTAAAATTGTTGAACACTAGGCAGATACCAGTATTAGAGGACATAGTTCAACCATATGAGGAGAAAACATAAGGGGCAAAATATGTGGCTTCCACACCAATGTGTGATAAAAAAAAAAAAAGCCCCATGAAGCACTGCGTTACGGTGCACATGAGCCACATGAGAGATCCATTGCGAGCCACACGAGAGATGCTTTCTGTTTTAGGGTTTGTGTGAGAATCCCTTCTGTAACCGCTAACCGTTTTGGGAAAATTAGCCCTAAATACGGTAAAATAATTTTTATTTAGGAAAAATACGCCAGAAAAATAATTTTTCGGGATCCTTTAACTTTTTGAGTTATTGAGCCATAAGGCCAAAATATGATTTTACGGACAAAATTACCTTAGGGCTTTAGGCACTTTCACAAGATTTTAGGGTGCACTTTCCTATTATAGAGTTTTAGTAGTTTAGGTACTTCATATGGTTTAGGGTTTTAGGCACTTTCATAGGGTATCTTAAGGTTTTAAGTACTTTAACTAACTTTCATGATACAAAACAGAAATCATGTGGTAATACACAAGGGAGCATAATGCACAGACGGTAGTACATCACCTATCACTAAATCTCACTTCACATTTTAAATTTCTTAAAAAATAGAAAAGAAAAAGACACCCAAATGTTGGCAAGATACCAACAAACACCAAAGAAACCAACAAAACACCCAAAAGAATGGGACCAGCCTAACACCCAAAAAAACAGCTTTAAAAAAAAAAAAATCCAACCCTAGCTGCTAGCGTCTCCATCTCAAAACCCCTAAACGCCACAGCCGTCCCTCATCCGCCGACCACTACATCCAACATCTCCAGCCGCCATCGTAACCCTTAAAGCACCGCCGTCCAAGAGCCAAGACCAACCATCAACCACCACCAAAAACCGCCACCGTCACTGAACTGGAGCAAGGCCCAGAAACTGGTTTCGAACGCACGCACCTCACCAAAACCAACCAAAGCAGTGGACGGCCCCAGGCCAGAGAAGAGAGATGCAGTAGTTTTGCAGAAAGTGTATTTCAGTAATCATGCAGGCCAAGTCTCCTTTTTTAGAATTAGTCGAAAGAACCAATTAGTTTCTTCCTACGTATATTCTGAAAAAGCTTTTACCGATACCTAATTTAACTGATTTTTTTATAATCACACCTTAAGAAGAATAAACGGTTCAGATCATCTTTGTGGAACCCGATTTGGAACCCACAAGAATCGTATGTGCATAATACGTGTACTTATTGTTCCAGTAACACGTGATAAGATATTATATTCTGCTTATCCTTTGACTAGATAGATACGAGAAGTAACAGCTCACACTTGATTACCATCAATCAAATGCATTTACCCCTCCACTTTGAGAAGTTTTTCAGTGCCGGGTGGGCATGGGTCACGTGGTGCCGAGCATCATCTCGGTCGTCCAAACGTGTTTTGGACAGTCCAGATCTGTTTAGGTAATTTTTAAGTATAAAATTACCAAAACACCCCCTCAAGCCCAAACAGATCTGGGCCGTCCAAAACACGTTTGGACGGCCGAGATGCGTACTCGACACCAAGTGGCCCGTCCCCGCTCGGCACTGAAAAATTTCTCCTCCACTTTTCAATCACCCCACCCAACTTAACACCATTCAAAATTGAATGTACACAGGCTAAAAGGGATTTAGTAAAAAACAGAGCATCAACAGAGATTCTCCCAAACAGAATCCCAGTCAAAATTAAAACAAAACTAATTTTTTGATTATAAAACAAAACTAATTGATATCCCAGTTCTGTTCTTTCAAGAATTATTATGCTTACGTGTGAGTATCTTAAATTCACGGGATTCTTAGATACTATAGGAACAGAGAGTTCTTTCCTAATTCAGAGAATCAAAGGTCAAGATGAATCTCACATTAATTAATCTTGTTATCTGACAGTTTTTGTACAGCTCCATCCCGCTCAATGGGTAACTCAAAACAAATCTAAATCCCTTTAATTATGGAAACTTGAGCTCTAAGTAGTTCCTAATCTCGGATCGGACCGGTTTTACAGTTCAGACGGGTTTTCTTGAACACCCCTACTAAGTAGTTCCTAATTAATCTCGGAAAGCTTCACTCCCAAGCAGCCTTTGCCTGATTTCTTCCCAACTATATATGTATATAACTTACTACATTCAAGCATATAATCTCACGTATATTTTTCCAAGAATTCTCTTCACAAAACCCAGAAACAGAAAAAGTTCTTCCCTTTCCCATCCTCTTTTAATCGATCCCAAAGCCTGTTGTTGTCGAAGAAGAAGAAGAATGGAGGACGACGAGTGGAGCGTTTACGATTCCGAGGTTATGGAGTCCGGGTACGATTACTTCAAATTCAAAGAGGTATTGAAGCGATCAAAAGAGTATCTGCGTAAACTTAATGCCGAGAAAAGATTGGAGATCATCAGAGAAGTGCTCAAGAACCCGAATTTCAACGACACGGATGTGTATTACCTCACCATGATTGAGATACAGGACCCATCGTACAAGCCGCCTTCCGTTGTGCCCAAGAAACCACGTCTCAGAATTCGATTCGTGATGAGTGAAAGGCAACCCACCAAACCCATTTGGGAGGAAGAAGAGGCGGCGGGCAAGGAAGCTGAAATAACGGGTCGAAAAAGGCCACGGGGCAGCAGTGATTGGGAATTTGATGAGGAGGAAGAAAAGAAGAGGGCGATCAAGAGGAGGGCGAACAAGAAGAAGGTGAATAACGTTGTTTTTCCGGAAATCGTACCAGACCTACCTGCTGAATTCCAGGAAAGAATCCGAAATCTTGGGGGAACCGAGGCTACTTTGGTAATTCAAAAGGAACTCACTACTACAGACATGAGCACTGACCACACACGCCTGTCTCTCCCGCGGGGTAAACTCAAAGACAAGGAGTTTCTGGACAAGGCCTTTTCTGCCACCGGGCGAAATGGGAAAGGCATTGCCAATATGGCAGCACGGCTTATCGCAGAGAACGGGAAGGAGCACGAGATAGATATAAGGCAGTGAAACATGAACAAAGGAATATATAATTTGGTGAAAGGTTGGAATGAAGTTGTGGACGAACACAAACTGTGTGCGAAATGGGTAGTGCAACTTTGGTCATTTAGAGTGAAGGGAAACCTCTGGTTTGCACTTGTTAAACTCTGGAAGGTAAAGGAACAAGATTGATGAGTTCTCCTGCTGTAAGTATTGGGAGAATCATAGGGAAAATCTTCAGCCTTTGGATTTTTGTCCAGTTCTTATTTAGCAGCACAAGGGGGTGTGTCCCCTTTCAGTGTTTTGGTAAATACTGCATATCCTTTTATGAACTTATGATCGTTTGTGAGACATTAACTTGTCATTTTGGAAATTGCAGTGGTTGGTTCATTCGAATTAATCGCTACTTTTCTTTCAAAATAACTATTCCTTCATCTTTCAATGTGCTTGGTTGTGTTCTCTCTTACTGTTGATTCTCTTTATCTTCTCTTCCCTTTTGAAGCCATATTTTTGATCAGCTGGTAGGTTGTAGTCGCTTGGTTTGTTGGTCCTTTTTTGTTTCTTTTTCAGGGTTATGCACAGTAGTAGTGTATGCAGCTTCTAGCTCTTTTGACGAAATGAATTAACTTACCTAAAAAATAGTAAATCGTTTTATCGGAGTTCTTGTCACAATTTTCTGGCATGCAATTGGTGTTGTGTTAGCTTTTCATTTGAATTAATTTGGTTGTGCTTCTCTTACTGTCAAATCTTGTTTTCTCTTAATTTCCATTTGGAAAGCTAGGTTTTCATTTGGACTTGAGCATAAAAGGATATTTGGTGATAAAAAAAGGGGTTGTAGTTTTGCTGCTGTTGCGGCTCCTTTGATTCAGTACTAATTGTGGACCTTGACTATGAGCATTCTAAGGACTTCTCTGTATACTTAGTTCAGAAAAAAATGACTTACTTGTCCATAACACCAACAACAAATACACCTTTCTGCAGATCGAATGATAACAACGACTGGCATTTCTGAAAAAATAAAGCTGGTCCATGACTAAAATTGTTGAACACTAGGCAGATACCAGTATTAGAGGACATTTGATGCAGATTAGATTTTAGAAAAAATAGTAATGTATTCGTATTTTATTTTATGGCTTTAGTTTTAATATTTTGTTAAGAATCTTATAATTTAGGATTGTTAACATAGAATTATTTATTAGTTTCTTAATTTAGGTTGAGTCAGTTTTCTATTTTCTATTTTCTTGTTTTACAAGAATTAGGGTTGCTTCCTAATATTTTTATTCCTTTTTAATTCTATGGTGGCTACTACTATATGATAAGATTATAGCTATTGGGGCAGGGTAGTTGTTTTATGATTTGATTAATGAAAATTGAGAGTTTTCTTATTATTGTGCGTTTGTAGAGGGAGTACCTCTAGTTCATACTTATTCGTGATTGTCCTTGTTGTGCGTTCTTTTATTCCAACACACCTCCCTACAAAGATTATAACAAGCTTGTTGCGCCCAAAATTGGCCCTGTTGAGATTCTTGAGAAGATTAACCCGAATGCCTATCGTTTGAAGCTTCCAAGCCATGTCCGCACCACTGATGTGTTTAATGTTAAGCACCTGATGCCGTTCAAGGGAGATAGCTCGTCTGACGAGGAAGCGAATTCGAGGGCGAATTTTTTTTTAGATGGGGATGATGCAATAGCCAAGGAGGAGGAGTTCCACCTTAGGCGTTTCAAGCCTCGGGTGGCAAAGTTGTAATTATTTGCCCATGGAATTTGGCGTCGGGCCTACTTGCGGTCGATCCAAAACGGCCCAACGGTCAGAACACATTGCCTTTGGCAATGTGCCGTGTGTCTTTTAGCCGTCTAAGACCGTTTAGGCCTCCGAACGGGCCTTCATTCTGTTTTGGGCCATTATCGTTTCACTTATAACTTTCCATAGGAAACTCCGTTTCAGCCCATTCTTTTTTCAGAAGTCTTGTTTTTTCCTCTATTTTGTGGGTCTGTAATAATTTTGGTATTTTTACTTTACGCTTTCTAGGGTTAGAGTTGCTACCTATATATTCGGTTGTTCGCCTTAGGGTTGGGGTTGTTGATTATTGACTATTAAAAAGAGTCTAGAGAGAGTTCTCTAAACCATCGTGTTTGTGATTGTCCTTGTTGCATCGTTCTTCAATTTCTTATACGCTTCCCTGCATCAACATTGTTCAACCATATGAGGAGAAAACATAAGGGGCAAAGTACGTGGCTTCCACACCAATGTGTGATAAAAAAAAAAGGCCCATGAAGCATTGTGTTACGGTGCACATGAGCCACATGAGAGATCCATTGCGAGCCACACGAGTGTTTTGTTCCTCGTTTTGCCGTACATGAGAGATAAGAGCATCTTAATTTCTTTACTTTTTGCCTATCTAATTTTGTCCAAATAAGCATGATTCTACGAAGCAATTCTTCTCGACATGAACCCAATAAACTGACCAAAGTCATCTCTAAGACCACCACCCAGGGCCTATACCAAAGTTGTCAACCTCTTTGAATTAGAACCTGGCTTGGTCAATGCCCAATGGTTTTTTTCCCTTGCCAATTTCGAAGTATATGACGATTTATGTGTAGGAAAAAATATGGAGATTTCCCACCAAGTCTCAATGAAAAAAGAGAACATGTCTGTCAATCAAGAGATGTGCAAACTACAATCAAAAGAGACTCAAGTTGAGGTACATTCACAGGACCAAAATCTGATTGCAGTAAGCGAGTTTACAAGTGGGTTACAACAGATTCTAGGATCCCACGAAACATACAAAATGCAGCACCATTGTCTTCAAAAATAATCTGAAGAGGCACTGAGATCAGCATGAAATACTGACATCATTGCCTTGTTCATACAAGATTGGCTTTCTGAAGCTCTCTAACTTTGCCTCAGCAAACTCCTCTTCTTGGTATGATAATTTGTTCTTTATTTAAAGACTTCGGTTGTCTATCCATCTCATAGTGAGTCAATCGGTTATATGATTCGTTGTTTTCGAGTGGTAAATATGTGCAGTTCTATGTCTCATTCA
Source organism: Rhododendron griersonianum (assembly GCA_018127125.1). Taxonomy (NCBI): domain Eukaryota; kingdom Viridiplantae; phylum Streptophyta; class Magnoliopsida; order Ericales; family Ericaceae; genus Rhododendron; species Rhododendron griersonianum. Next base: position 47,472,894 of record CM030789.1, on the reverse strand, counting down.
GCCAGCCAATGGGGAGAAAAAGAACAAGAAGCAATAGTACTCCAACACAACAGTGGCCATTTGCAAATTAGCTCTCATCTATCTTTCATGATTACAAAAATTAAGACAATGAGACCATAATTCTGCAATGATATGATTATGCATGATGTGCATAATTTTGAGAAATATGAGAAAAGAAAACCAAAGAAAGGAGCTACCAATTTTATAGTTCCATGAAGAGTTGTAGACTAGAAAAGAACAGGCATCTCTCTTTTGTAGACTAGAAAAGAAGATCCTTTCTCTCTCTAAACCCCTCGCCTCCCCCTTCTCTCTTGAAGCTCTTTCAATCCTAGGGTTTTGTCTGAGGGGAAGCGCCGCCTCCTTCCCTCCTCCCCCGGGCGTTATTTCCTTCCCTTCTCCTTGCAGATCAGCTCTCCGTTGTCGCCTCCTTTGCTGCTGCTGCCCTTCCGGTTCAACCTCTCTCTGTTTTTGCCGAACCACCGCCGGTTACTATCTCTTGGGGTAATGGGTCTGCCTAACGGCGTGGTGTATTTTGGTGGCAGTGGATGTGTGGATTGTGAGGTCTCCCATCGCTTCTCACTCCTGAGTGGATTCAGTCTTGGCCTAACAGCAGATTGGAGGTCTCTAGCAGAGCGTCCAGACCTTGGGTGCTTGGTGCTTCTCAAAGGGCACTACAAGAAATCAGTCATTCTGCGAGGAATTTTTTAGCGAGGATGTCTATTTCCTCGCTAAAGGAAGAGTTTTGGCGAGGAAATTATTATTACCTCGCTAATGGTGTTTTTTTGCGTGGAAGGCATATTTTCCTCGCTATTTACTTGTCGCTAAAGATTATTTGCGACGAAGTTTCAGAATTCCTCGCTAATTGTTGTCGCTAAAAATATGGCGGGAATTTTTTATATAGGCGGGAAAAATGAATTTGCGAGGAAATACAGTATTTTTGTCGCCAAAAGCCTGTAGTGATTTTTTGTGGCAAAATTGTAGGGACGGTAAAGTTGAAAACCTTTTGCGAGGAATTAGTTTTCTCGAAAAACAATGGTTATTTGCGAGGAAATAAAGAATTGGTCGGCATATGCTTACTTTTTGAGGGGAATTGTGTTCCTCGCTAAAAATCTGTAGTTACTTTTTTTAAGTTCACAAACCCACATCAGTCCACTGCCAAATCCGAAAAATCCAGCCCTAAATTGCAAGTTCTAAGCATCAATTACAAGGATTCAAGTTGGGTTTGTTCAAAGTAAGTTCCAGCCATTGGCTGAAATCTCCACTGTCAAGAAACCAAGGTAACGCCTCCACTCTCTCTTGCACCGAACTCTGCCATTTCCCTCTCTTTTCTCACCTCTTCTACATCACCCAATCGTTAAACCACACATCTATCTCTCACAAAACCCTCATCCCACTGCCCTAAACCAGTCAAAAAATCCCTACGTCGTCTTCTTTTCTATTCTGCCCTCTGGAGCTGCGCAAGGAGACGAGCTGCCTTCTGGACTTCCGGCGACCTCGGCTCAGGTAAGTGAGTTCAACTACGACTGGCTTCAACTCGGATCTGGTGGTTTTTGGTTTAGTTCCTTGATTAGTAATTGGTGAAATTCAATTAAAATCCCATGACGTTTACGAAGAGGGGAATTGATTCAACTCCTCCTCTAGGTATGAAATTGAATTAAGCTTCTATAAAAAGGAAAAACTAAAGACTCCTCGTACTTAAAAACACCCAGTCAAGGATGTTCCAGGCCTTCCATAACCTGAGGACCAGAGTTTTTGGCTTTTGCCTTCTAATGTAACATATTTGTCGAGCAACCCATCCTTTTGGGCACCACATGTTCGACAAAATGTCTCACAGGTTAGAGTAAATTTTTTGGGTAGACGAATCAATAATCCCCACAAGTTAGTCGCAAAATTAACAAACACGAATAAAATTTTGAATAAGAACAAAACAAGAAAAATCTTAGTGAGCAAGACCTTAATCAATAGTAGAAGTAGAAATGGGTATGACTTCATATGATTATGTTATAATGACCAGTTGATCCCTATGGCATGTCATGTGCCTTGTTTTGAGGCAAAGAGGGAATTTGTAGAATCCCCTATTGGCATGTTATGATTGCCTCGTTTTGTAATATGCATATACACATATGTTTATTCGATGACTGTTTAGGCTTGTACCCTGTTGATCCTTTTTTTTTTGTTTGGTTCTCTCTTGCTTAATATAGACCAGTGTCACGTACAAGTCTGCAATTGGTTGTCCAAATAGTAAGAATCTGGAAATTGATTGGATGAAAAAAAATGCAAATTGTCCAAAAATGATTGGGAAATGCAATTTGTTAGTGGGTCTTCCTTGCAATTCAATAGACCAGGTTTTTCACCCATGGGTATGATTGGAAAATGCAATTTGTTATCCTATCCCTTGGTATTCCAATCAAACAAGGGATTGGGATTGGTAATCACAATCCCATGATTTAATCCTTACACAATTAAACACCCACTTGGGATTACACTTAGGATTACTAATCCCATCTCCTTACTATTCCCATCTAATCCAACACACTTATCAAACATGGCCTAAAAGTAACTTTCCTTTCCCTCCTCTTTCTTTTACTTTACTCTTTTCTTTTCCATTTTGAAGCCAAATAGGATTTACCATTTTTTATTTTTTCCGAAAGGCAAATGGTATTTAAAAAGGGTGCTCCAGTAAATGATATTTTAATGTTTTCTTACTAAAAGTTCAATGTTCTTAACTTTATTAGACAAAAATTTTGGAAAGCACTACAATTGATGCGGAGGATTAAGATTTGGAACTTTCATGGGGTGGCTATTTGGGGATTGTTGTTCCCAATATAGAATAATAGTGGTCCTTTCTTAATTACCAGGTCCACATTATGTATTGCACATATTTAATGACCATCCCTTTACACAAAGTCTAAAATATGGACTACTTTCTATACTTCTTAATAAAGAGGTTAATAAAGTAGCTTTTACTTTCCACATCATGTATTCCACATATGTTTTTTTTTGGGGGGCTAGATGGGTTTATGAGGCTCTGAGTTTCTGAAGCAGTTTGGTTGGGTTTTCGTGAGCTTTTGGTTATGAATTTGGTTCCTTTTTTTTGGCTGGTAGGTTGCTGTGGTTGGCTATCTTTCTGGAGGTTTTCTTATTGATATTGTAGTTTTCTTTCAGTTCATAAGGGCTTAAGATGGATAGGAGTTGGATGGATATTCGTAATAGAAGGCACCCTTTATACATTGAAGGAGTCAAAAAATTTATCAAATTTGCGATTGATCATATGCCACCTAGTGAAACTCTCATTTGGTGTCCATGTATAAGATGCAACAATTTCAACAAGATGACTCCTGATGAAGCTGAAGAACATATGTATGGGTGGGGGGTAGTGGTGGCGTATAATCGATGGGTTTATCATGGGGAAGAATTTGATCAAGAAAACAATGGTCATGGTAATACTAACATTGAAGAAGAGAGCATCACTGTGGATGCAATGCAAGAAATACTAGATGATGTACGTGCAGAACAATTCACAAATGATTGGACAGATTCCTCTGCTGCAGGCCATGGTCCGTACATGCCTAATGACTTACTAAGGGAAGGGAACAAATTTGCAAGGTTAATGAGGGATGCAGAGAAGGAACTTTACCCTGGTTGTGAAAAGTTTTCAGTTTTGTCTTTTATTATGATGTTGCTCCATATAAAGTTAATTAGTAAGTGGAGTAACAACTCATTTGATATGTTACTCAAACTACTAAGTGATGCATTTCCTCCTGGAGCTACAATCCCAAGAACTTACAAAGAGGCAAAGAAAGTGATTCGAGACTTAGGCCTTACCTATAAGAAGATACATGTTTGTAAGAATGATTGCGTACTCTTTTGGAAGGATTATGAATTTGACGACATGTGTCCTTCTTGTAAGAGACACCAAGGTACAAGGAGGTCCAGAAGGGAAAGAAGAGTAAACGGGTTCCTCACAAGGTATTAAGGTATTTTCCTGTCAAACAAAAACTAAGGAGATTCTTTGGGTCAAGAAAGATAGCTGAGGATATGACATGGCATAAGGACAAGCGAGTTGAGGAGGAAGGAGTGATGCGACATCCTACTGATTCTTTAACATGGAAAGATTTTGACCAGAAACATGAGTCATTTGCTAGTGATCCACGCAATGTAAGGCTTGGGTTGGCAAGCGACGGTTTTAATCCATTTGGAAGTATGAGTAATTCCTATAGTGTGTGGCCTGTAATTCTTGTCCCATATAATTTGCCACCATGGAAATGCATGAAGGATCCATTTTTCATGTTGACTCTTGTAATTCCTGGGCGTAAGTCTCCTGGAATGGACATCGATGTGTTTTTAAGGCCATTAATAGATGAGTTAAAAGAGCTTTGGAGTATAGGTGTTGATACATATGATGCGGTTACAAAGCAAATTTTTCAGTTGTTACAATTTCTCACTCATATTCATATAACCCCTTATTTTATGCTATGCTTCCAGTCAGGTTGTTTCAAGTCAACTTCAAGTATGCTCCAAAACAAAATGGCCGCAACATGCCTTCCAATGATGCTAGTGAGCATCTATTCCTTGCTTTTGCTATTGATATTGTTATAGACTTGCAATTGGGCAAAAAATAGTGATGATACATAGTTTTATTTGTTCACTACTTGGAGGTTGGAACGTATAATTGTGCTATACACTGCATATTAGATTGAGATATACACTGCATATTAATTGTGAAATGTTTTGATCTTAGAGTTTGAAAAACATAAATGGCTGGGTAATCAAACTTTGGATTTGGTAAACCTTGTTCTACATAAAAGCTAGCGATCAACAGGTCCAAAGAGGTAACTCCTCTTTGAAGCCCATGTCTACATAAACTGGTAATTGATAAGCTATGGTATTAAGGCTTGTTGAATAGAGTTGGTTGGTTTTATGACTTGATCATGTGTCTTTTGACTTAAACTAAGCACGCGGTAGCTTGTGTGTCATGAACCGAATTTCTGTCCTCTATCTCACTAGTTTAGGTAATATCAGCTAGCTAGCTCAACGAAAGAGCCTTCACTCCCTGATTGAAATTAGTGCTGGCCTTCACCTTTATGTAGCCTTATTGATGCACGAGAGCTGGTACTTTGAGACCAAGTGTTGAACTGTTGTTAAATTCCTCAAGTATTTGGACTGTTGATAAGGGAACGGTTTTAGAGCAACTCATTATAGCTAGTGTCATCCGGTTAAGGACTATTGCTGCTTGATTTCTTGTGGGCTCCGTCCGGTCACAATCTACTTGCTAACTAGTTGGGATATTCATGTTTAGTAGTTTGATAAAGGGAAAAATTCAAAAAAACCCCTGAACTTTGAACTCAATGTCAAATAGGCACCTGAACTTAAAGGTTAAATAAAAATTCCTCACCACCAATTTGCAATCCGATGGAGCCGAAACGTGATTATGAGAGCTTTAGAGACAAAATTTGATTATGTCTCTTTAGAATAATATGATCAGAGAATAATAAGATCTTCACACCCGTTCAAACGGATTAAAAATTGGAGCACTTAATTTTTAACCATATTTTTAATATATAAACGGTCTAAAAAATTAAAATTAAGTGCTCAAATTTTCAAAAAGAATTTTAAAAAAATTCCCCTACTTCCAAAGGCACATCAGCCCTTACCCACACACCAAAATGGCAACATTTTGGTTAACGTGATTATGAGAGCCTTAGAGACAAAATTTGATTATGTCTCTTTATAATAATATGATTAGAATAATAAGATCTTCACACCCGTTCAAACGAATTAAAAATTGGCACTTAATTTTTTAATCATATTTTTAATATATAAACGGTTTTAAAAAATAAGTGTATTTCTGCTCTACATAGTCCTAAATAAAGAACCTTTGCTCCATGATTGAAATTAGCAGCTGGCCTTCACCTTTATGTAGCCTTATTGATGCACGAGAGCTAGTACTTTGAGACCAAGTATTGAACTGTTGTTAAATTCCTCAAGTATTTGGACTGTTGTTAAGAGAATGGTTTTAGAGCAACTCATTATTGTCATCCGGTTAAGGACTATTGCTGCTTGATTTCTTGTGGGCTCCGTCCGGTCACAATCTACTTGCTAACTAGTTGGGATATTCATGTTTAGTAGTTTGATAAATTCATTTTTAAATCATGACTATAATTTGTAAAGCTCTTTATTGTGTTCTGTATGTGCAGATTGCTCAACAATCGATGGTGATCATTTGGAGCATGGAGATACAATTTTAGAGTAGGAGATAGGAGTTGAAAAATGTTTTGGAGGACAAAGCTGCTATTTGCCTTGGTGTTTGAATTTGTACTATAGTAAGACAGTTAGTGCATGTTTTGTCCAGTTAGTAGGTGTTGATTTTGGGGTACATTGAACTGGATTTGTCGTACCAAGTGGGATGGGATAAGTAGCTATTGGTTAATGTCATGTATTGACCTCCTTTTTGTTATATGAAGTGGAATGGCATTAGTACTTGGTTTTGTGTATCAATTGGAATTAGAGTATCGATCTCTTGTTTTGGATATGAATTAGTATACCCTATGTAGAATGGACACGGACACGGATACGGACATGGGATACGGTAATTCTAAAAAAAATGGGGATACGGACACGGCGGGAACACGCCACATGTATAAATTAATAAAAAAATGAGTATATAATTTTTTTAATGAACCATTGTATATGCTAATTATTGAATTGAAATTCATAAAGTGTCTTCGGCTTGTCCCCAATCGTGTCCCCCGCGTGTCCCCTGTCAAAAATAATAAAAATTATTGGACACGCCATGTGGCGTGTCCAATACATGTTCCCGCCGTGTTTCCATGTCCAATACACGGACACGACACCCTATTGGAGTGTCGGTAGAGTGTACCAATTGAAATCAGCTATTATTCATTGATTGAAGAGGGTTTTTTCCTCACAGAATGGTGGTGCTTGGGTGCCAAACATGGGTCTGTTTTTAGACCAAAAAAAAAACAAGAAAAAACAAAGCAATGCCATCCATCACTTGAACAGAGTTTTCCTAACCACCACTGCCTAATTGTGATAACTTTGTTTGATATTACTGCAAATTTTAGCCACTAAAAGCCTAATTGTGGTAACTTTGTTTTATACCAACAGTAAAAGCATTTTGCAAGGAAATGTGTGATGGTTGCAAAAAAAAAAACGTGAGTATTATTTAAGCATGACCCTTCATAGTTTTATACTATTGTTGCTCTTTTTTAAAATAAATGTCATTGTATCTTAGTTTTGCCAAAAAAAAAATATTCATAATAATATTACATTTTAAATAATATTTCAAGGTTTTGTGAAATATGGATTAATTAAATCATTCATTACAATTAATCATGTATTCGTTAGACATTTGATCAGACGAGAAATATCATTTTTTCAATAAATTCACATCCCGATGAAGGGACTTTTAATACCTAATCGAGCCAAAAATTTACATGAATGATTTAATCAACATGCATAACAAAATCAACGATCTCGATCGTCATGATTATGTCGCAACCATGTGGTTATTATACATCAACAATTGAATAAGACTTTGTTTACTATCAAGTGCGTCCCGATGAAGGGGCTTTCTAAACTTAATTGAGTAAAAAATTTACATGATAGCTATAATCAATAAGCCCAACGAAATCAACAATCTCGATCGTCATGATTGTGTCATGGTCGCGTGGCTACTATACATTCAACTACTGCACAATATTTAGTTTACTATCAAATAAGTTGAACGTATAGATTATAAAGATCATTATCAAGTCTATTTTTATAATGATCGATCTAAATTGTTAGGATTTTACCTTTTACTGATAACATCATTTCTACTAAAATTTGAGATCATCGGATATTGATAATCACATGGTCGAAAGACATTAATGCGTCAGGAGGCATTAAAGTCTTTATGATGCATCACTCGAGCCCACATTGAGGTCTTTTTTTGCCATCCGCACCGTCTATCTTTTTAAAATAATATGAATTAAATTATTTTTGTAACAGCATAAAGTTAATCAACTATCATTAGACGTTTGATCTAATGAAATGTATCGTTTTATTAATGAATTTGTATCCCGATTGATGAAGCGGTTTACTGAACTCGATTGAGCCAAAAATTTATGTGACTGATTTCATCAACAAACACAGTGAAATTAACAGGATTGATCGTTAAAAAAATTTATCTGAAATATTGTGTTTGATGTTGTGTTTGAATTGTTATATATGTAGCGCTGTTGTACAAGAAATCAATATTCACAAAAGAAAATTATTAAGCAATCAGCGAGGAATAATTTTCGTGTCATTTGTCCGAAAATTTCCAATTAGTGAATGGCGGGATTGGGAAAAAAGAAAGGCGCGCGGGAGGGAAAAAATGGGGCAGAAGTGCGGCACCGTTTGGGTATAAAAAGGGGATCGAATACTACTCCGGCCTTCTCTCTCTCTCTCTCTCTGATGAAGTTGCAGAGAACGATGACTTCTCATAACCCACACTGACTTATTTTTTCGATCGGAGCCTCAAGCAGCTCAACTGGGTTACTTTCTAATCGCTCGAGTCTGAGATTTTAGGTACGGTGGTAAGTTTCCATCTCTCTTTTGCCATATCTTTCTCCAACAGTCCTAAATCCTAGTTGATTTGTTGTGATTATTTGGGGCAAAGGTTCCATAATCTTATATATATGTTTGTACATGGTTGTGCATCTTGGGATATTTAGATGAAGCCCTACAAGTGTTCGATGTAATGCGCGATTGAGGGGTGCCGTGTACTGGTCATTTGTGGAAGTCATTGGTTCTAAGTTATTGTAAGAGAGGGCTGGTGGAGGAGGCTGCGTATAGAAATGGAATCCCAAGGTTTCTTTATGGATAAAATTATTTACACTACTCTTATTAATGGGTATTGCAAGAAAAAGAAACTGAAAATGGCTATGAGGCTATTTATGAAAATTCTGAAGAAGGGTTGTCAGTCTATTGCACATATTCCCTTTGTCATTGGTTTAGAAAAATGGAATGCTGTCCCGGGGCTGGAATAATGGTATTGTAATTGAGGTGAAGTGCTTTGGTTGGGTTGTCAATGGGACTTTTGAAAGAAGAATTTTGGTAACAGGGTGCTTGCAACTATTATGTACCACTGACTGATTGCTATGCAATGTCTCACATGCGCTTGGATAAAGCCTGGGGTGAGCCAAGTATCCCAACAGTGACAGATGGGTGGGCCTATTTTGCTATTTGTTTTTATGTTTTTTGTGGTTTGGTTTCAAATTTTAGCATTGAAGACAATACTGCGAATCTGTGAGTCTTGGATCTGGATTGTAGCATTGAACAGCTGATGATGCTCAGAGTGAAATTAGCTGCTCATCACCAAGGATTTGACATGTACTCTTTGTTAATGATTGATATCTTTCTGTGGTTTCAATGCGTACAGAGGACATTTCAGTATGTCCCATTTGAAGATGGATAAAAATAAAAGATAGAAAGAGTTTGCAGAGGCTTTATTGACCTGCCTTTCTTATAAAAAAATTATTAAGTTTCATCCTTTACGTTTTTTTTAACCCGTTGAGTGTTGTATTTGATGTTAATGCTTTATTGATGTTAATGCTTTTATATAGATATTGTGGTACTCCTAATTGGTTATTGAAAATGCAGGAAAAATGTGACAAGTACAAGGATAGTCGATCTAAGCCCAGGAATCAGCATGTTGCTGGATCAAAGGCTTTCTACAAGGTCAAAAATCATTTGGTATGTCCTCTATTATTTCATTACAGGTTTCAATATTTGTTGAGTACAAAAAAAAGTATGTGATTTTTTTTTTCACGAACCTAATTCACCAGAAAAAGAAAAATGATGGCGTGAATCCTGACCTTCCTGAGACTTGGAAGAAGATTCATTACAGTGAAAAGAGAAAATGTTGGACCGATGGTTCAGAAACCGTATATGTAAGTGAAAAACATCTCATAATGTATTAGTTTTATCTTCTAGAAAAATTTGTTTTCATTGTCAAGGCATAATTTACTGTGATATTTGCAGAAAAAGTTAAAAGATGTTCAAGATCAAGCGATGGCAAATGGATCTGTTCCTTTGACAGATGAGGAGCTCTCATGTACAATCTTTGGACCTAAACCAGGATACATACGTGGTTTAGGACATGGTCCCAAGCCTAGCTTAACAAAATCTGGCCAAACTTCTCGGGCACAACTTATAAGAGATGCTGAAGAGGCTAGAGAAGAAACTACAGCAGCGCAGAAGAAGTGTGAGGAGGCTCTAGTTGAAGCAACACAGGCTCGTAAAAATATAGATCCACTAGTAGAAACCATAGCTAATATGCAATCCCAATTAAATTTCTTGTTACAGCAAAATGGTCGCAACATGCCTTCCAATGATGCTAGTGAGTATCTATTCCTCGCTTTTATTTTTATTTTTACTTTTATAGACTTGTAGTTGGGCAAAAAAATAGTGACGGCATAGTTTTATTTGCGCTATAGTTGAACATCTAATAGCATCGCATACTAGACTGAGACTTAGGTTTGTATCATATGGTTTTTGGTTTAGGAGGTTCAAGTATTACTCAAGGAGTTTCCACATAGTGAATGCAAGTCAAAAATTTTGGACTAATGCAATAGCAGACTTAATAAGAAGAAGTAATTATGTGAATCAAAATAAGTTGGTGGTTCATTTCTTGAATTCTTCATTCCCTTTAATCTCTTTATAGGGTCATGAAGCGTGATTTCATTTAAAGTGCCTTCCCACATTCTCTATGCTTCTTGTCCTTGAAACATTTTCAAAAATGGTCGTATATATTCCTTCTCTGCAGTGTCCAATTATTCATCTTTATTTCCTTTGAAAGAACCATGTCTAATGGCTTCCCTTTGTCTTCACTGGGTGTCATCTCCAACTTCGGATAACAGTCTGCTTCTTATTCCTTTAAATAAACCGTCCATGACTGTGCTCTCATTTCAGCTCAACTTATTTGTATGTCCTATTTTGTCTTTGCTGATTTTGCATGTGTTAGATACACCACATCTTGAGTTGTTTCCCTTTCCTCCTCGGATATTGTTCTGAGTCGTTCTTAATGATCACATGCTGGTATCTTGCGATGATAGGATTTTCCATTTGTGGCTATGTTAGGTTCCACTTAAGTTACTTTAGAATGGTTAAATACATTTTAGGTGAGAAGGTGGTTATCTTTTGATGATTCATTAACTACTTGAGAAGGTGGGTAGTATAACCTGATTTTGCATTTCTGGTGATTCCGGTTGTAGTGGTAAATAGTTTTGTTTGCATGGTATGGCTTATTATTTGCCTATATTTCCTCCAAAATTTCATTCTTGAGTGTCAAGGTCTTTTCTCTTTGCTCATCATTTAATTTTACTCATCTCGTTTGTCACCTGTTGTGAGTAGCATGTGCTTAGAGTTTGAAATTAAGATTGCAGTTTAAGCTTAGTCTTTTCCTGTGTCTTCATCTTATGGGCATTTTTCTGGATAGAGTAGAATGCTTGGCCGAAGTTCGTTGACCGTTGCCTTCATTATAATTGTTGGTCGCGACTCACGGGCCAGCATCCTGCCCACGCTTGTCAAACCAAAGTTTTCATCCACCAACTATAACAGCATTGCCCACTTTGGGCTAGGGTAGCTAGGCTCTCTTGGCTTCAAAGTGCGTTACCACTCAGAAGCGCTATGATCTTTCTTATTATACCCCAAGAACTTTTCCTACCTAGTTGATGTGGGATGGGGTGTTAAGGATAGTTGTATCAGTAGTCTTATGTTAAGCATGTTTAGCAGTGATGGTTTATTGTAATCAAATGATAATCCAAGACTAGAATTTGTAAATCTTTTCATTGTGTTACATTTATGTAGATTGCTCAATAAACGATGGTGATCGTTTGGTGGATGAAGATGCCATGGAGTACTAGATGGGAAACCAATGATATCTTTTGGTCGATGAAGATACAATGGAGTACTAGATGGAAACCAATGATGTTATCTTTTGGTGGATGAAAATGTAAAGAAGTGTTAGATGGGAAACCAATGATGTTTGGAGGACAAAGCCACTTCTTGCCTTTTGTTTTTTGGGACATCTAGATGGAAGAAGGATATTGGAAGGATGCAATTAGTTTTTGGTACTTTACAGTACATAATATAGTACTTCATTATGGTTTTTGTAAAGATACTCGATACATGATATTATATTTTGGGAATTGAGGTACCAGGTTATGACATTTGTGAAATTGTTTTAATGTTCATGCTATTAACTTTGAGTTTGATGGATTGTGTTATTTGAATTATATGGCAGAGTATGACAGGAAGCAAAAAGAGTTATTTGCGAGGATGAGTTTCCTTGCAAAATGTATTTTCTGTTATGGGACAAAACTTATTTCCTAGCCAAAAAGTCAATTGTTTGCAAGGGAATTTGGTTTGTTGCCACTGAGTCCACCATTTTGCGGGGAAATGTTTTGTCGCTAAACATGTATATTTTGCGAGGAAATTTGGATTGTTGCTATTGAGTACACCATTTTGCGGGGAAATATTTTGTCGCTAAACATGGATATTTTGTGAGGAAATTTGGGTTGTTGCTATTGAGTACACCATTTTGCGGGGAAATATTTTGTCGCTAAACATGGATATTTTGCGAGGAAATTTGGGTTGTTGCTATTGAGTACACCATTTTGCGGGGAAATATTTTGTCGCTAAACATGTATATTTTGCGAGGAAATTTGGGTCGTTGCTATTGAGTACACCATTTTGTGGGGAAATATTTTGTCGCTAAACATGTATATTTTGCGAGGAAATTTGGGTCGTTGCTATTGAGTACACCATTTTGCGAGGAAATATTTTGTCGCCAAACATGTATATTTGGCGAGGAACGGAGTATTTATAGCGACTAATTTGTTTTACATTAGCGTCAAATGAATTTCCTCGCAAAATGGTTCACTCAATAGCAACGAACCAAATTTCCTTGCAAAAAAGAACTGTTTGGCGAGGAAAATTATTTTTGTCGCAAAAAAGAATCGGAGACTACCCATTTGCGAGGAATGGACGACGAATTAAATTTCCTCGCAAAAACTCTTTTGCGAGCAAAATATTGCATTTAGCGACGAAAATGCTTCCTCGCAAAAGGCTTGATTTCTTGTAGTGGGGTGACTTCAAAGCGGTGGTGGACGGCAACATATGGAGCTCTGGTTTTCTGTTTCCCAGGCCATTTGTGATAATTGAATCGACAGCTTCTAGGCGAGCATCCATGGGCTCCGGGAATGTGAGGGTCTCATGGCATTTGTGTGCCTCTGTTTTCTGTTGTTTGGTGGTTTGGTTAGGTGTTGGGCTAGGCTTGGCCATTTTGGTTTCGGGCCAAGCCCCTATGTGTTTGGGTTGTTTTCAGGTGTTTTTTTCAACTTTTGGTTGCATCCCCCTCCCCTCTCCCCCCATTTGATGTACCCTTATCAAGTTTCAAAGCCAATATTTCAACACCTCATAATCAGAAAGATTTTGATAACTACACTTCAAAAGAAACACGAAAATATGATTTTATACAAAAGCAATGCAAAGACCATGACACAAGTCATTATTTATAGTTCCATGAAGAGTTGTAGACTGGAAAGGAACAGCCATCTCTCTTTTTTTTTGACAAATTCAAGAACATCATTGATATAAGAGTATATCTAGCGGTTTAAGTACATCCCAAAGAAGAAAACTACCAGCAGCAACTAACCAATCGTTCATGGAATTTCAAACAACAATACCACAATAAAGCAGCTCCAAGCCCGAAATGAAACCGAAGTGACAAAAGTACAAAAGAGAGAGAGGCTTTAGATGGGATCAAGCCCAAGAAGTGCCTTCAAAGAGCATATATGGCTAGACCATGGTTCCCCTGCAAAATGTTGAGAGTACTGCTGCACATGGTTAATTTGCGGGACTAGAGCCTGGATGTTCCTTCCCTGTCAGCTGTATAATAAATTTGAACCATCAGTGAGTAAGTATACTTTGTATGAAGAAAACTAACGGGCCCTCTGTATGGTGAGAAAAGATGAAAGAAAAACAAAGATTGTGGTTTCCTCTAGAAGTTCATCTTTCTTTTCCCAATTCCTCACGCTTTTTCACAATTTCTCATCTCTTTTAACAATCCAAATAAATTACAAGATTCTACTTTCTTTTCTTTCTCACCCTTTCTCATCATCCAAAGGGACTGTAGCAATGAGTATTAGCCAATTAGATGGAAAAAGAGATGGCAAGAAGCTCGGTGCATACTGCATAGAGAAGAGTTATAGCAAGAACTAGAAAGCTGAAACTCGAACATTAATTCAAGACGGCCAGTTGTTCTTGTTTAAATGGATCAGCCAATGCAGCAACAAATCAGTGACATTCAATGGGGCTGTAACATCAAATCTAAAGTTGAAGGAAGTGCCACACTAAATAAGTTGAGATAACTTGCTATGTGGCTTACATAGAAATTGTACCATACCATAGGCAATGGGAGGAATGAGGAGAGATGGAAAGGAGGGCTGGACACCAATAATCCATAAGCATAGAAAGTCCATGCAACACTCTTACTAATTCTAAGAATGTCATCTTCACTCTCTTCATTGATAATCTTCCTGAAGATGTCGGGGTGATGTGGTTCAGGTAATTATCTTTATGCAAACCTCAGTACAATCAAGGATGTTGGAGAGTTTGGGGGTGTCAAATGGGTTTCATGGATCAAGGAATGCATTGCAACTGCAGCTCTATCCATTCTTGTCAATGGCTCAACAACTAAAGAGTTCCCAATCCATACAGGATTGAGACAAGGTAATCCCCTTTTTCCTTTCTTATTTTATGTAGTGGTCGTGTGATATACTGGTATTGAGGGACGACTCACCGCTCACATTGAGACTTCCGAAAAGTTAAAAATCATTTATCGTTTGGCATTTGGTGTGGATTTCTCAAACTCCATTGGAAAAAGGTTAGTCTTTTTCAATTTTTCAATATTCAATTGAAATTAGAGAAATTAATGAATGTTTTGAATCCCTTGTTGAGTTTGTCTTGAGCAATAGATGGTATTTGCACTGTGTGAAAAAAATATACTCCAACAGTTTATTAATTTGTGTAAACTAACGTGGTAGGTAATCATGGTCAAGAAAACATCATTTACTAATTATTATAGTTTTTATTATGGTATTTTAATTTTTCTTAGAGCCGATGACTATTCATATTGTCATTCATTTTTTTTTTATTTTTTTAGTATACATTTCGCCACTGCTTGGATAAAATTCTGGTTCTGTCACTACTAGTAGTTTAGGCACTTTCATAGGGTTTAGGGTTTTAGGCACTTTCATAGGGTACCCTAAGGTTTTAGGCACTTTAACTAACTTTCAGTTATTTTTTTCATCAACAAAGAAAGTTTCCATACCATTAAGAAAAATGATACAAAACAGAAACCCTGTGGTGATACACAAGGGAGCATCATGCATAGACGGTAGTACCTCACCTATCACTAAACCTCACAGCATATTTTTAATTTTTTAAAAAAACAGAAAAGAAAAAGACACCCAAATGTTGGCAAGACACCAACAAACACCCAGAAACCAACAAAACACCCAAGAGAATGGGACTAGCCCAACACCCAAAAAACAGCTCAAAAAAATAAAAATAAATCCAACCCTAGCCGTTGGCATCTCCATCTCAAAACCCCTAAACACCACAGCTGTCCCTCAACCGCTGACCACTGCATCCAACATCTCCAGCCGCCATCGTAACCCTTAAAGCACCGTCGTCCAAGAGCCAAGACCAACCACCAACCACCACCGAATTGGAGCAAGGCCCACAAACCGGTTTCGAACGCACGCACCTCACCAAAACCAACCAAAGCAGTGGACGGCCCCAGGCCAGAGAAGAGAGACGCAGTAGTTTTGCAAAAAAGTGTATTTCAATAATCATGCAGGCCAAGTCTCCTTTTTTAGAATTATTCGAAAGAACCAATTAGTTTCTTCCTACGTATATTCTGAAAAAGCTTTTACCGATACCTAGTTTAGCTGATTTTTTTATTATCACACTTTAAGAAGAATAAACGGTTCAAATCATCTTTGTGGAACCCAAATTGGGACCCACAAGAATCGTATGCGCATAATATGTGTACTTATTGTTTCAGTAACAGAGCATCAACAGAGATTCTCCCAAACAGAATCCCAGTGAAAATTAAAACAAAACTAATTTTTTGATTATAAAACAAAACTAAATGATATCCCAGTTCTGTTCTTTCAAGAATTATTATGCTTACGTGTGAGTATCTTAAATTCACGGGATTCTTAGATACTATAGGAACAGAGAGTTCTTTCCTAATTCAGAGAATCAAAGGTCAAGATGAATCTCACATTAATTAATCTTGTTATCTGACAGTTTTTGTACAGCTCCATCCCGTTCAATGGGTAACTCAAAACAAATCTAAATCCCTTTAATTATGGAAACTTGAGCTCTAAGTAGTTCCTAATCTCGGATCGGACCGGTTTTACAGTTGGGACGGGTTTTCTTGAACACCTCTACCAAGTAGTTCCTAATTAATCTCGGAAAGCTTCGCTCCTAGTTCCTAATTAATCTCGGAAAGCTTCGCTCGTAGTTCCTAATTAATCTCGGAAAGCTTCACTCCCAAGCAGCCTTTGCCTGATTTCTTCCCAACTATATATGTATATAACTTACTACATTCAAGCATATAATCTCACGTATATTTTTCCAAGAATTCTCTTCACAAAACCCAGAAACAGAAAAAGTTCTTCCCTTTCCCATCCTCTTTTAATCGATCCCAAAGCCTGTTGTTGTCGAAGAAGAAGAAGAATGGAGGACGACGAGTGGAGCGTTTACGATTCCGAGGTTATGGAGTCCGGGTACGATTACTTCAAATTCAAAGAGGTATTGAAGCGATCAAAAGAGTATCTGCGTAAACTTAATTCCGAGAAAAGATTGGAGATCATCAGAGAAGTGCTCAAGAACCCGAATTTCAACGACACGGATGTGTATTACCTCACCATGATTGAGATACAGGACCCATCGTACAAGCCGCCTTCCGTTGTGCCCAAGAAACCACGTCTCAGAATTCGATTCGTGATGAGTGAAAGGCAACCCACCAAACCCATTTGGGAGGAAGAAGAGGCGGCGGGCAAGGAAGCTGAAATAACGGGTCGAAAAAGGCCACGGGGCAGCAGTGATTGGGAATTTGATGAGGAGGAAGAAAAGAAGAGGGCGATCAAGAGGAGGGCGAACAAGAAGAAGGTGAATAACGTTGTTTTTCCGGAAATCGTACCAGACCTACCTGCTGAATTCCAGGAAAGAATCCGAAATCTTGGGGGAACCGAGGCTACTTTGGTAATTCAAAAGGAACTCACTACTACAGACATGAGCACTGACCACACACGCCTGTCTCTCCCGCGGGGTAAACTCAAAGACAAGGAGTTTCTGGACAAGGCCTTTTCTGCCACCGGGCGAAATGGGAAAGGCGTTGCCAATATGGCAGCACGGCTTATCGCAGAGAACGGGAAGGAGCACGAGATAGATATAAGGCAGTGGAACATGAACAAAGGAATATATAATTTGGTGAAAGGTTGGAATGAAGTTGTGGACGAACACAAACTGTGTGCGAAATGGGTAGTGCAACTTTGGTCATTTAGAGTGAAGGGAAACCTCTGGTTTGCACTTGTTAAACTCTGGAAGGTAAAGGAACAAGATTGATGAGTTCTCCTGCTGTAAGTATTGGGAGAATCATAGGGAAAATCTTCAGCCTTTGGATTTTTGTCCAGTTCTTATTTAGCAGCACAAGGGGGTGTGTCCCCTTTTAGTGTTTTGGTAAATACTGCATGTCCTTCTATGAACTTATGATCGTTTGCAAGACATTAACTTATCATTTTGGAAATTGCAGTGGTTGGTTCATTCGAATTAATTGCTACTTTTCTTGCAAAATAACTATTCCTTCATCTTTCAATGTGCTTGGTTGTGTTTTCTCTTACTGGCGATTCTATTTATCTTCTCTTCCCTTTTGAAACCATATTTTTGATCAGCTGGTAGGTAGTAGTAGCTTGGTTTGTTGGTCCTTTTTTGTTTCCTTTTCATGGTTATGCATAGTAGTGGTGTATGCAGCTTCTGGCTCTTTTGGTGAAATGATTTAACTTACCTAAAAAATAGTAAATCGTTTTATCGGAGTTCTTGTCACAATTTTCTGGCATGCAATTGGTGTTGTGTTAGCTTTTCATTTGAATTAATTTGGTTGTGCTTCTCTTACTGTCAAATCTTGTTTTCTCTTAATTCCCATTTGGAAAGCTAGGTTTTCATTTGGACTTAGCATAAAAGGTTATTTGATGATAAAAAAAAGGGGGGTTGTAGTTTTGCTGCTGTTGCGGCTCCTTTGATTCAGTACTAATTGTAGACCTTGACTATGAGCATTCTAAGGACCTCTCTGTCTACTTAGTTTAGAAAAAAACGACTTGAGCTTGTCCGTAACACCAACAACAAATAAACCTTTCTGCAGATCGAATGATAACAGTGATTGGCGTTTCCGAAAAACTAAAGCTGGTCCATGACTAAAATTGTTGAACACTAGGCAGATACCAGTATTAGAGGACATAGTTTAACCATATGAGGAGATAACATAAGGGGCAAAGTACGTGGCTTCCATACCAATGTGTGATAAAAAAAAAAAGGCCCATGAAGCACTGCGTTACGGTGCACATGAGCCACATGAGAGATCCATTGCAAGCCACACGAGTGTTTTGTTCCTCATTTTGCCATACATGAGAGATAGGAGCATCTTCTACGAAGCAATTCTTTACTTTTTGACTATCTAATTTTGTCTAAATAAGCATGATTCTACGAAGCAATTCTTCTCGACATGAACCCAATAAACTGACCAAAGTCATCTCTAAGACCACCACCCAGGGCCTATACCAAAGCTGTCAACCTCTTTGAATTAGAACCTGGCTTGCTCAATGCCCAATGGTTTTTTCCCTTGCCAATTTGGAAGTATATGACGATTTATGTGTAGGAAAAAATATGGAGATTTCCCACCAAGTCTCAATGAAAAAAGAGAACATGTCTGTCAATCAAGAGATGTGCAAACTACAATCAAAAGAGACTCAAGTTGAGGTACATGCACAGGACCAAAATCTGATTGCAGTAAGCGAGTTTACAAGTGGGTTACAACAGATTCTAGGATCCCACGAAACATACAAAATGCAGCACCATTGTCTTCAAAAATAATCTGAAGAGGCACTGAGATCAGCATGAAATACTGACATCATTGCCTTGTTCATACAAGATTGGCTTTCTGAAGCTCACTAACTTTGCCTCAGCAAACTCCTCTTCTTGGTATGATAATCTGTTCTTTATTTAAAGACTTCGGTTGTGTATCCATCGCATAGTGAGTCGATTGGGAGAAAAAGAACAAGAAGCAATAGTACTCCAACACAACAGTGGCCATTTGCAAATTAGCTCTCATCTATCTTTCATGATTACAAAAATTAAGACAATGAGACCATAATTCTACAATGATATGATTATGCATGATGTGCATAATTTTGAGAAATATGAGAAAAGAAAACCAAAGAAAGGAGCTATCAATTCCATAGTTCCATGAAGAGTTGTAGACTAGAAAAGAACAGGCATCTCTCTTTTGCAGACTAGAAAAGAAGATCCATTCTCTCTCTAAACCCCTCGCCTCCCCCTTCTCTCTTGAAGCTCTTTCAATCCTGGGGTTTTGCCTGGGGGGAGGCGCCGCCTCATTCCCTCCTCCCCCGGGCGTTATTTCCTTCCCTTCTCCTTGCAGCTCAGCTCTCCATTGTCGCCTCCTTTGCTGCTGCTCCCCTTCCGGTTCAACCTCTCTCTGTTTTTGCCGAACCACCGCCGGTTACTATCTCTTGGGGTAATGGGTCTGCCTAACGGCGTGGTGTATTTTTGTGGCAGAGGATGTGTGGATCGTGAGGTCTCCCGCCGCTTCTCACTCCTGAGTGGATTCAGTCTTGGCCTAACAGCAGATTGGAGGTCTCTAGCTGAGGCTGCAGAGCATCCAGACCTTGGGTGCTTGGTGCTTCTCAAAGGGTGAATTCAAAGCGGTGGTGGACGGCGACATATGGAGCTCTGGTTTTTGGTTTCCCAGGCCATTTGTGATAATTGAATCGACAGCTTCTAGGCGAGCATCCTTGGGCTCCGGGAATGTGAGGATCTCATGGCATTTGTGTGCCTCTGTTTTTTGTTGTCTGGTGGTTTGTCTTCACCGCCCACGCGGGTTTCTGGTGGTGGTATGGTCTGCTTTGTGGTGGTGGTCGGCGGCATGGTGGTGGTAGCGTAATCTGTTGTTCTGGTTTGGTTTGGGTTGGGTTTGGTTAGGTGTTGGGCTAGGCTTGGCCATTTTGGTTTCGGGCCTAGCCCCTAGGTGTTTGGGCTGTTTTCTGGTGTTTTTTCTAACTTTTGGTTGCATCCCCCTCCCCTCTCCCTACACTTGATGTACCCTTGTCAAGTTTCAAAGCCTCTATTTCAACACCTCATAATCAGAAAGATTTGGATAACTACGCTTCAAAAGAAACACGAAAATATGATTTTATACAAAAGCAATGCAAAGACCATAACACAAGTCATTATTTATAGTTCCATGAAGAGTTGTAGACTGGAAAGGAACAACCATCTCTCTTTTTTTGACAAATGCATGAACATCATTGATATAAGAGTATATCTAGCGGTTTAAGTACATCCCGAAGAAGAAAACTACCAGCAGCAACTAACCAATCATTCATGGAATTTCAAACAACAATACCACAATAAAGCAGCTCCTAGCCAAAAAATGAAACCGAAGTAACAAAAGTACAAAAGAGAGAGAGAGGCTTTAGATGGGATCAAGCCCAAGAAGTGCCTTCAAAGAGCATATCTAGCTAGATCATGGTTCCCCTGCAAAATGTTGAGAGTACTGCTGCACATGGTTAATTTGTGGGACTAGAGCCTGGATGTTCCTTCCCTTTTAGCTGTAAAATAAATTTGAACCATCAGTGAGTAAGTATACTTTGTATGAAGAAAACTAACGGGTCCTCTGTATGGTGAGAAAAGTTGAGAGAAAAACAAAGATTGTGGTTTCCTCTAGAAGTTCATCTTTCTTTTCCCAGTTCCTCACGCTTTTTCACCATTTCTCATCTCTTTTAACAATCCAAATAAATTACAAGATTCTACTTTCTTTTCTTTCTCACCTTTTCTCATCATCCAAAGGGGCTGTATAAGCAATGAGTATTAGCCAATTAGATGGAAAAATAGATGGCAAGAAGCTTGGTGCATACTGCATAGAGAAGAGTTATAGCAAGAACTAGAAAGCTGAAACTCGAACATTAATTCAAGACGGCCAGTTGTTCTTGTTTAAATGGATCAGCTAATGCAGCAACAAATCAGTGACATTCAATGGGGCTGTAACATCAAATCTAAAGTTGAAGGAAGTGCCACACTAAATAAGTCGAGATAACTTGCTATGTGGCTTACATAGAAATTGTACCATACCATAAGCAATGGGAGGAATGAGGAGAGATGGAAAGGAGGGCTGGACACCAATAATCCATAAGCATAGAAAGTTCATGCAACACTCTTACTAATTCTAAGAATGTCATCTTCACTCTCTTCATTGATAATCTTCCTGAAGATGTCTGGGTGATGTGGTTCAGGTAAATAATTTTATGCAAACCTCAGTACAATCAAGGATGTTGGAGAGTCTGGGGGTGTCAAATGGGTTTCATGGATCAAGGAATGCATTGCAACTGCAGCTCTATCCATTCTTGTCAATGGCTCAACAACTAAAGAGTTCCCAATCCATACAGGATTGAACAAGGTAATCCCCTTTCCCCACTCTTATTTTATGTTGTCGTTAGCTCAACAACTAAGACTACGCTAAGTATTGGAAAACTACTCCTGTATTCACTACTACTTGCTGTAATTTGATGCTCGTTAGAAACGCCGTATTCTCTATTTCATGGAAGTGCGCATAAGTGACAGAAGAGATCCAAAAGGTACTTGATACTTCAAGGACAAAGAAAATCAATTTAAAAATGATTGATTCGTCAAAGAGTATCAGAAAGTGCCAGTGGGTATCCAAGGAGTATCCGTATCCTATATCATATATGGACAGGACACGGATGTGATGCCCATCTCTTTGTTCTCATGCAGTCATGTTTCATAGGTTAGACTCCAACCTTTTAGAGTGGGCCCTAGCCACTTGAGTATGGTCAAGGATATTATCTAAATGCAACACACGTCACTAACCACTGCCCAACGTAACTCTGACTACCAAATTTATGTAAGTATCAGTAAGGGATATGTGGATTTGCAACCTCCAACAACCTTCAAATATAGAGGCTGATGTAATGAACAGTATATACAAGTAATCAATTATTAATCAACAAGAGAAGGAACAGAGTCATTTGACTCATTTTTATGTTGGAAATGTACCTGATAACTCTTTGAACTTTCACCTAGGGAAGTTTTACAGTGTCTCCGATGATTAGGACAGACGAGCGTCTCGATGTAGTTGTCCCGAACATCAAATCCCTTTAGAATCTTTCCATTAACATCTACTATATGTCCATAAGATTTCACCACAAGTTCGCCTTCTGACGACAAACACAACACACGCCGCACAGACATCCCAGGATTAGCAATCATAAATTTGGTCCACGAGTCTCTTACCCCATATTTCTTCATCATCCAAACTCCAGTTCTGTTGCTTTCATCCGGCCGAACAACCAAACAGAGACAACCCCCAAGAACCTCCATGTGATGATCCTCAAACTCATCATAATAATCAAAATCATCATACGAAGCAGGCAGCTTGATTTTCCTGAAAACCTCACGTGACATATCGAAAGCAACAACAGACGGATCTTCACAAAGCCAATGGAGACGCTCATTAAAGCAAAACCCACCAAGCAAATCCGGATAGTCATAATGTCGAACTTTAATTATCCTCCAAGAACCAGTTTTCAGTGAATACACAGCCACATTAGCAGTATCAAGTTCGACGATATACTCACGGTAAAGGAGCATTAGAACCTTGTAATCATCCGTCAACGAGTCGTAACCCAAACCACGTAGAAGATAATGGTCCCCTCCCTCCGAAGATAGGTGAGAATAAGGGGATTTGGGCAGTTTCTCACATTCGCCAGTGAATGGGTTGAACAAGAAATTGGAATTGTCTTGATCAGAAATCAGAACGAGGCCATTGCAAGAACCCCAGACTGAGATCCACTTTTTTTTTGGGTAATTGACCGAGATCCACTTGCTTGCCGGAAAACCAAGCTTTTTGGCGGTGGGATTTTCTTGGGCGAGATCGACGGAGTAGAGAGCAAGAGAGGGGGCGTGAGGGCAAGAAATGAGAAGGGTTTTTTGGGGTTTGTTAGTGGTGTTGGTTATGTGAATGTGAGTTCGGGCGAAATGTGGGGAAGAGATTAGTGTATACCAAGAGGGGGATACAGACTTGAATCGGCAGAGCGATTTTAACGGTAGTCGAGAGAGTACGTGGTCGATCTTTCCAGTGGAAGTCGACTCCAGAGGGAGGAATCCATGGTCCCGCCGTTATCGGAGATAGTAATGCTCTTCTTCTTCTTCATCATCATCTTTACAACTGGTTTGTAATTTCAGATGCTTTCTGTTTTAAGTTTTGTGTGAGAATCCCTTCTTCGTAGAGAGAGAGAGAGGGGGAGAGAGAGAGAGAGAGAGAGAGACGTATCCCTATAATTCGACTCAGTCCATCTCTGGTTCTCTAAACTCAGATTCAAATGGGAGCAACCGCTAACCGTGTTGGGAAAATTAGCCATAAATAGGGTAAAATAATTTTTATTTCAAAAAAATACGCCAGCAAAATAGTTTTTTTTTAGGGTTCTTTAACTTTTTGAGTAAATAGTTTTCGGGGTCCTTCTAACTTTTTGAGTTATTGAGCCATAAGGCCAAAATATGATTTTACGGACAAAATTACCTTAGGGTAGGATATATTAGGCTTTAGGCACTTTCCAAGAATTTTAGGGTACAGTTTTTTATTATAGAATTTTAGCAGTCAAAGATGGATCAGGGGGGTCTAGTGGCGGCGGTCGCCACGACAAGAATTTTAGAAAATGCAATTATTATATGTAAAAGAAAAAATTATCCCCAACTTATATAGATCCGTCACCGCTAGATTTTTTTCATTATGTTTTGCTATATACTAGTCCTTAATTCTCTAATTTTTTTTTTATTTGAAAGAAGACACAAAAAAATATTCCAAAATTAAATTCATTGGGCCAAAGTGAAATAATATAAACGATGAAGTCTAATTAAGGAAAAATACTACTGTAACGACCCGGATTTTCGACCCAATTTTTTTTTAAATAATAGCGTTAATACTATTAGATCTTAATTATTATTATTATTTTTATATATATCCTTTTCCTTAATTGATAAATACAGAAAAATATAATTATCTTATTTATCTCTTTTATTAGTTGCATGCATGATTAGAATTCCTTCCATCTCTCCATCTCCTATTCCTACTCGATCTCTACCACTCCCCTAACCATATTTTCGTCCATATTCCGTCCCCATCGAAACTCGAGAATTTGAAACCTTTTCAAATACGAATTATTCACCCTCATCGAAAATTCTCTTATAAATAACCCTTAAGCTCGACCCTAGGGTTCACCACGAAATTCCTCATATCCTACCAGTCCAGAAAAGAGAGAGAATTCGAAGAAAATCGAACTCCAATCCATGGAGTTTTAGAGAGAGAAAGAAAGAGAGAGAAAAGTGGGTTTCGTGTCTACGATCAACCGAACTCAAATTGATTGTTCCAATCACTTCCCTCAACCCCAAGCATCTCCAAACATCATCCAATTCAAGCCCAAGTTTCCCCGATCGAAGAAACCAAAGTCTTCTTCTCCAAACGTTCAAGATTCATTTTAAATCAATCCAACCCGATTCGAGGTATTATAATCCCTTCCAAACACTCCTCTAAGTATATTTAATGTTTTTATACTTAACCCATAGTCCCTTACGATCCCATGCATCGAAACCGAACCAAAACAATCAAAAAAAACGATTTCTGACATGGAGTTTGCGGCCGCAACCTTCGGGTTGCTTCAGCCGCAAGAACCAGGTCTCTGACATTGCGGCCGCAAGGTCAACCCGGTCAGACCTTGCGGCGGGTATAGTTTTGTTCCGAATCCGTTTTTCGACATCCCGAACTCGATTTTCGACTCCCGATCTATTTTTCCTAGACTTCTAACACCTTAAAGATCATAACTTGTTAATTTCATATTTTTTTTATTTTATTATCTATTTATTAATTATTTATTTGATTTCATGTAAAATTTTGTAAACGAAAAATCCATACGACTTTCTAAACCATTTTATAAATTCCCGTACTATTTTTTTTAGATTCTTTACATCTCAAAGATGATATGTTGTTAACCTCAACATATCTTATTTATTAAAATAATTTATTATCCATTTATTTTACCTTTGACAACTTAAAATATTATCTTTATTTCTTTTTAATGATTCCGTGACCCTCTGGACCCACTTTTTGATATTCGAGCATGTTACGTAGGACCGTAGGACTTCTTTTAGAGCCATGCTACTTATTCTAGTGTTGTTATTTATTTATTGTATTTATTATGATCATTAACCAATTTATTTTCCTAAATAAAAATTTATATAAGCCTAGATTATATTCTTTTTATTAAAACTTTTATTTATTAAAAGTTCCTTACCTTATTAATGATGACTTGTTGATCATACAGAACTAAGGGCAACGGCCCATTCATAAAAGGTTATGTGATTCAATGCATGTTGTTTATTTCAATTATTATTCTGTTTGCTTAATTATTATTTCCAACTGCTGAATGATATGTTAGATTGGACCCTAGAGACATGGGGTGGTATGCGAAATAGAAATCACCTAGACGATGATAAGTAATGGATGAATTGGAAAAGTTTTTGTTTTAGATTGCCTGCAGGCGTGATTTTGAGATATGATGAGATACGTGATGAGATTGAGTCCTGGCGAGAGTCCAGTGGTAATTTAAGAGTCCTGGCGAAAGTCCAGTGGAACATCCAGAGTCCTGGCGAGAGTCCAGTGGTAATTTGAGAGTCCTGGCGAGAGTTCAGTGGAACATCCAAAGTCCTGGCGAGAGTCCAGTGGTAATTTGAGAGTCCTGGTGAGAGTCCAGTGGAACATTAAGAGTCCTGGCGAGAGTCCAGTGGAACATCCAGAGTCCTGGCGAGAGTCCAGTGGAACATTAAGAGTCCTGGCGAGAGTCCAGTGGAACATCCAGAGTCCTGGCGAGAGTCCAGTGGTAATTTGAGAGTCCTGGCGAGAGTCCAGTGGAACATTAAGAGTCCTGGCGAGAGTCTAGTGGAACATCAAGAGTCCTGGCGAGAGTCCAGTGGAACATCCAGAGTCCTGGCGAGAGTCCAGTGGTAATTTGAGAGTCCTGGCGAGAGTCAAGTGGAACATCGAGAGCCCTGGCGAGAGTCCAGTGGTAAATTGAGAGTCCTGGTGTGTTCCAGTGATAAATTTTGATGATAAAACCTGGCGGTAGTCTAGAGATGTTTTCTGTTGATAAAATCTGGCGGTGGTCCAGTGATGTTTTGCGATGATAAAACCTAGCGGAGGCCTAGCGATATTTTGTGACAGTAAAACCTGGCGGTGGTCCAGCGATGTCTTGTGATGATAAAACCTGGCGGTGGTCCAGTGACGTTTTCTGTTGATAAAACCTGGCGGTGGTCCAGCGATGTCTTGTGATGATAAAACCTGGCGGTGGTCCAGTGACGTTTTATGTTGATAAAACCTGGCGGGTGGTCCAGTGAAATTTTGTGATGACAGAACTAACGGGAGTCCAGTGGAATTTTGATGTGGTGATTAATATAGGCAAACCCTAGTTATGGTCTGGGCGTGAATAGTTTTCTCTTGTTGTTAGGCTATTGGACAGAAATGAATAAATTCATGTGTGATACTTCTATTTTACTTTCCTGCATTAATAATATATGGTTATCTGCTAACTGTAAAGTAAGAGGGGTGGTTGGGTTGGATTATTCTACTGGGTGATTTATCACTCACGGATACGTCTGTATCCTGGTAAATCGATTGCTTCGGCGATCAATTTGCCAGAGGGCGCAGGATTCAATGGAGAGGATTCAACGATGGTACAGTTCAACACAAGAAGAATATCAGGAATAGAGATCGAATATGCTTGGGATTCGTATCAAGTCTAGAGTCAGCTCTGAAGTTAATGTATTTTGAATTGGTAAATTTATTTTGAGATTGTAATAGACCTTTATTTTGGAAAATTATAATTATTTAGCAAAATTTTCTTAAGAAATTATTTTATTTTGCTTCCGAAAAGTCGGGGCGTTACAACTACACACTTGTTTTTTTTTGCAAAGTACTCTATAAGATAAGACAAAAAAGAAAGAAAACAAAACTTAAAGCAACTTAACCTAAAGGTGTGCACTGTACACGACTCCAATGCCAGCAGTAGTGGTCGTGTGATATACTGGTATTGAGGGACGACTCACCGCTCACATCGAGACTTCCGAAAAGTTAAAAAATCATTTATCGTTTGGCGTTTGGTGTGGATTTCTCAAACTCCATTGGAAAAAGGTTAGTCTTTTTATTAATTTGTGTAAACTAATGTGGTAGGTAATCATGGTCAAGAAAACATCATATACTAATTACTATAGTTTTTATTAAGTTATTTTAATTTTTCTTAGAGCCGATGACTATTCATATTGTCATGCATTTTTTATATTTTTTTAATATACATTTCGCCACTGCTAGGATAAAATTCTGGTTCTGTTACTGCTAGTAGTTTTGGCACTTTCATAGGGTTTAGAGTTTTAGGCACTTTCATAGGGTACCCTAAGGTTTTAGGCACTTTAACTAACTTTCAGTTATTTTTTTTCACCAGCAAAGAAAGTTTCCATACCATTAATAAAAATGATACAAAACAGAAACCCTGTGGTGATACACAAGGGAGCATCATGCAGAGACGGTAGTACCTCACCTATCACTAAACCTCACAGCATATTTTTAATTTTTTAAAAAAACAGAAAAGAAAAAGACACCCAAATGTTGGCAAGACACCAACAAACACCCAAAAAACCAACAAAACACCCAAGAGAATGGGACCAGCCCAACACCCAAAAAACAGCTCAAAAAAAATAAAATAAAAATCCAACCCTAGCCGCTGGCATCTCCATCTCAAAACCCCTAAACGCCACAGCTGTCCCTCATCCGCCGACCACTGCATCCAACATCTCCAGCCACCATCGTAACCCTTAAAGCACTGCCGTCCAAGAGCCAAGACCAACCATCAACCACCACCAAAAACCGCCACCATCACCGAACTGGAGCAAGGCCCAAAAACCGGTTTCGAACGCACGCACCTCACCAAAACCAACCAAAGCAGTGGACGGCCCCATGCCAGAGAAGAGAGAGGTAGTAGTTCTGCAGAAAGTGTATTTCAGTAATCATGCAGGCCAAGTCTCCTTTTTTAGAATTAGTCGAAAGAACCAATTAGTTTCTTCCTAAGTATATTCTGAAAAAACTTTTACCGATACCTAATTCAGCTGATTTTTTTACAATCACACCTTAAAAAAAATAAACGGTTTAGATCATCTTTGTGGGACCCGAATTGGAACCCACAAGAATCGTATGCGCATGATGATATGTATACTTATTGCTCCAGTAACACGTGATATGATATCATATTTTGCTTATCCTTTGACTGGCTAGATACGAGATGCAACAGCTCACACTTGATTACCATCAATCAAATGCATTTACCCCTCCACTTTGAGAAGTTTTTCAGTAACGAGCGGGCTCAGGCCAGGTGGTGCCGAGCACTATCTCGGCCGTCCAAAAGTGTTTTGGATGGTCCAGATCTATTTGGGTAATTTTTAAGTGTAAAATTACCAAAACATCCCCTCAAGCCCAAACAGATTTGGACCGTCCAAAACACATTTGGACGGCCGTGATGCGTGCAAACAGAATCCCAGTCAAAATTAAAACAAAACTAATTTTTTGATTATAAAAACAAAACTAATTGATATCCCAGTTCAGCTCTTTCAAGAATTATTATGCTTACGTGCGAGTATCCTAAATTCGCGGGATTCTTAGATACCATAGAAACAGAGAGTTCTTCCCTAATTCAATTTGCCAGAGAATCAACGGTCAAGATGAATCTCACATTAATTATCTTGTTATCTGACAGTTTTTGTACAGCTCCATCCCGTTCAATGGGTAACTCAAAACAAATCTAAATCCCTTTAATTGCCTTTGGATGATGCTATGGTGTCCCCGGTCATTTTGGGGACACCGTAACTTTTGGCATACCAAAACCATTAATAAGCATAACCAAAACCTAATACAAGCATAACAAAACCCAAACAAGGCATAACCAAAGAATATCTAAAAAACCAACCAAAGTATAACCAAACCCAACCAAGGCAAAACAAACAAGTTATGCCTAAGTTATGCATTGCTATGGTTCTGTTATACTTGTAATGGGTTTTGGTTATACTCATAATGATTTTGTTATGCCAAAAGTTACGGTGTCCCCAAAATGACCGGGGACACCGAAGTCATTCCCCCCTTTAATTACGTAAACTTGAGCTTCGTAGAAAATCAGTAACCGGACTATTTCTAACGGTTCTAGAAAATTGGGAATCAGAACCTAACTAGAATCAAACCGCAAAATCGGTCCGGTTTTGGTTCGGTTCCGATTCTATTCAATTAGCATCCAATCACTTATTCACAAAATATAAACTCATAAAAAATAAAGAATTTAAAGCATCAAATAACTCATAAAATAATAATAGACATTTTTTTAAGAATCAAAACCCAATATAGTTCACGAAATACTTGACACTCGACCGAAAAACATTGGCGAAAACCACCAATAAAGTAGCCAAAACCACTTATGGAATAATTAAATTCAGCGACAGAAAAACATTAATGACCCATTATATTTAGGACTAAAATTAAACCTATATCATAAACTATAAAATATAGCAGCACGTCTTGAAGTAAAGACAACAGCTCCAATGCTCAAAACATCACTTAAATCAGTAGCACTAACTTCTTCCATGTTCAAAAAGTAGACCAATCTCTACACATATATTTATTTTTATATAATTATATATATTAGTTCTAAACGGTCTGGACCGGTTCTAACCACAGTTTTTTAATTGAGAATCAGTAATCGAACCAAAATTAACGGTTTTTATTTTTTTGAAACCATAACAGAACCGCAGAACCGGACCAAATAGGACAGTATGGTCCGGATCGGACCGGTTTTATGGTTCGGACGGATTTTCTTGAACACCCCTGCTAAGTAGTTCCTAATTAATCTCGGAAAGCATCACTCCCAAGCAGCCTTTGCCTGATTTCTCCCAACTATATATGTATATAACTTACTACATTCAAGCATATAATCTCACGTATATTTTTTCAAGAATTCTCTCCACAAAACCCAGAAACAGAAAAAGTTCTTCCCTTTCCCATCCTCATTTAATCGATCCCAAAGCCTGTTGTTGTCGAAGAAGAAGAAGAATGGAGGACGACGAGTGGAGCGTTTACGATTCCGAGGTTATGGAGTCCGGGTACGATTACTTCAAATTCAAAGAGGTATTGAAGCGATCAAAAGAGTATCTGCGTAAACTTAATGCCGAGAAAAGATTGGAGATCATCAGAGAAGTGCTCAAGAACCCGAATTTCAACGACACGGATGTGTATTACCTCACCATGATTGAGATACAGGACCCATCGTACAAGCCGCCTTCCGTTGTGCCCAAGAAACCACGTCTCAGAATTCGATTCGTGATGAGTGAAAGGCAACCCACCAAACCCATTTGGGAGGAAGAAGAGGCGGCGGGCAAGGAAGCTGAAATAACGGGTCGAAAAAGGCCACGGGGCAGCAGTGATTGGGAATTTGATGAGGAGGAAGAAAAGAAGAGGGCGATCAAGAGGAGGGCGAACAAGAAGAAGGTGAATAACGTTGTTTTTCCGGAAATCGTACCAGACCTACCTGCTGAATTCCAGGAAAGAATCCGAAATCTTGGGGGAACCGAGGCTACTTTGGTAATTCAAAAGGAACTCACTACTACAGACATGAGCACTGACCACACACGCCTGTCTCTCCCGCGGGGTAAACTCAAAGACAAGGAGTTTCTGGACAAGGCCTTTTCTGCCACCGGGCGAAATGGGAAAGGCGTTGCCAATATGGCAGCATGGCTTATCGCAGAGAACGGGAAGGAGCACGAGATAGATATAAGGCAGTGGAACATGAACAAAGGAATATATAATTTGGTGAAAGGTTGGAATGAAGTTGTGGATGAACACAAACTGTGTGCGAAATGGGTAGTGCAACTTTGGTCATTTAGAGTGAAGGGAAACCTCTGGTTTGCACTTGTTAAACTCTGGAAGGTAAAGGAACAAGATTGATGAGTTCTCCTGCTGTAAGTATTGGGAGAATCATAGGGAAAATCTTCAGCCTTTGGATTTTTGTCCAGTTCTTATTTAGCAGCACAAGGGGGTGTGTCCCCTTTCAGTGTTTTGGTAAATAGTGCATATCCTTTTATGAACTTATGATCATTTGTGAGACATTGACTTGTCATTTTGGAAATTGCAGTGGTTGGTTCATTCGAATTAATCGCTACTTTTCTTTCAAAATAACTATTCCTTCATCTTTCAATGTGCTTGGTTGTGTTTTCCTCTTACTGTCGATTCTCTTTATCTTCTCTTCCCTTTTGAAGCCATATTTTTGATCAGCTGGTAGGTTGTAGTCGCTTGGTTTGTTGGTCCTTTTTTGTTTCTTTTTCAGGGTTATGCACAGTAGTAATGTATGCAGCTTCTGGCTCTTTTGGTGAAATGAATTAACTTACCTAAAAAATAGTAAATCGTTTTATCAGAGTTCTTGTTTTCTCTTAATTCCCATTTGGAAAGCTAGGTTTTCATTTGGACTTGAGCATAAAAGGATATTTGGTGATAAAAAAAAAAGGGGTTGTAGTTTTGCTGCTGTTGCGGCTCCTTTCATACAGTAATAATTGTAGACCTTAACTATGAGCATTCTAAGGACCTCTCTGTATACTTAGTTCAGAAAAAAATGACTTGCTTGTCCATAACACCAACAACAAATACACCTTTCTGCAGATCGAATGATAACAACGACTGGCATTTCTGAAAAACTAAAGCTGGTCCATGACTAAAATTGTTGAACACTAGGCAGATACCAGTATTAGAGGACATTTGATGCAGATTAGATTTTAGAAAAAATAGTAATGTATTCGTATTTTATTTTATGGCTTTAGTTTTAATATTTTGTTAAGAATCTTATAATTTAGGATTGTTAACATAGAATTATTTATTAGTTTCTTAATTTAGGTTGAGTCAGTTTTCTATTTTCTATTTTCTTGTTTTACAAGAATTAGGGTTGCTTCCTAATATTTTTATTCCTTTTTAATTCTATGGTGGCTACTACTATATAATAAGATTGTAGCTATTAGGGCAGGGTAGTTGTTTTATGATTTGATTAATGAAAATTGAGAGTTTTCTTATTATTGTGCATTTGTAGAGGGAGTACCTCTAGTTCATACTTATTCGTGATTGTCCTTGTTGTGCGTTCTTTTATTCCAACACACCTCCCTGCAAAGATTATAACAAGCTTGCTGCGCGCAAAATTGGCCCTGTTGAGATTCTTGAGAAGATTAACCCAAATGCCTATTGTTTGAAGCTTCCAAGCCATGTCCGCACCACTGATGTGTTTAATGTTAAGCACCTGATACCGTTCAAGGGAGATAGCTCGTCTGACGAGGAAGCGAATTCGAGGGCGAATTCTTTTTTAGATGGGGGATGATGCAATAGCCCAGGAGGAGGAGTACCACCTTAGGCGTTTCAAGCCTCGGGTGGCAAAGTTGTAATTATTTGCCCATGGAATTTGGTGTCGGGCCCACTTGCGTTCTATCCAAAACGGCCCAACGGTCAGAACACATTGCCTTTGGCAATGTGCCATGTGTCTTTTAGCCGTCTAAGACCGTTTAGGCCTCTGAACGGGCCTTCATTCTGTTTTGGGCCATTATCGTTTCGCTTATAACTTTCCGTAGGAAACTCCGTTTCAGCCCGTTCTTTTTTCAGAAGTCTTGTTTTTTCCTCTATTTTGTGGGTCTGTAATGATTTTGGTATTTTTACTTTACGATTTCTAGGGTTAGAGTTGCTACCTATATATTCGGTTGTTCGCCTTAGGGCTAGGGTTGTTGATTATTGAATATTAAAAAGAGTCTAGAGAGAGTTCTCTAAACCATCGTGTTTGTGATTGTCCTTGTCGCATCGTTCTTCAATTTCTTATGCGCTTCCCTGCATCAACATTGTTCAACCATATGAGGAGAAAACATAAGGGGCAAAGTACGTGGCTTCCACACCAATGTGTGATAAAAAAAAAAGGCCCATGAAGCATTGTGTTACGGTGCACATGAGCCACATGAGAGATCCATTGCGAGCCACACGAGTGTTTGTTTGTTTCCTCATTTTGCCGTACATGAGAGATAAGAGCATCTTAATTTCTTTACTTTTTGCCTATCTAATTTTGTCCAAATAAGCATGATTCTACGAAGCAATTCTTCTCGACATGAACCCAATAAACTGACCAAAGTCATCTCTAAGACCACCACCCAGGGCCTATACCAAAGTTGTCAACCTCTTTGAATTAGAACCTGGCTTGGTCAAGCCCAATGGTTTTTTCCCTTGCCAATTTCGAAGTATATGACGATTTATGTGTAGGAAAAAATATGGAGATTTCCCACCAAGTCTCAATGAAAAAAGAGAACATGTCTGTCAATCAAGAGATGTGCAAACTACAATCAAAAGAGACTCAAGTTGAGGTACATTCACAGGACCAAAATCTGATTGCAGTAAGCGAGTTTACAAGTGGGTTACAACAGATTCTAGGATCCCACGAAACATACAAAATGCAGCACCATTGTCTTCAAAAATAATCTGAAGAGGCACTGAGATCAGCATGAAATACTGACATCATTGCCTTGTTCATACAAGATTGGCTTTCTGAAGCTCTCTAACTTTGCCTCAGAAAACTCCTCTTCTTGGTATGTGTTAGATTGTATTAGTTAACATGTAATGAGACATGTCTCAGTTGGTTAGTTTGGTGTAGCTAGGGTGCTATTTATTAGATTCTTTGTACATAAGGGTACTTTAGTCATTTGTGTTGTAGGGTTGTATATATTCCATTTTTCTCTGTAAATGAAATCAGAAGAGGAATTCTCACGCTCAATTCTCTCTCTCTCTAAATTCGTACATGGTATCAGAGCATGGTTGCTCCTGTTTTCTCATCGCGTCCGTTTGCTTCCGTCGCTTCCGGCGAGTCCCTTTAGACTCCGGCTCCGACAGCCTCACCGGACCTCGATCAACCTCGCTAGCTTCGTCGATCAACTGAGTCAGATTCGTTTTTGATCCGGGTAACCTTTTTTTTTGGCATCTATTGCTTTCTTCGATCAGTTTGGTGTTGCTTTTGCTGAGCTGTTTGAGTAATAGTTAGCTGGGTTCCGTTTGATTACACGTACGTCGACACTTTTTGAGCATCAAAGAGGATTTTTTCCTCTTTTATTCGGAGTTTGCAGTTTATTGTTAGGGCAATTTCGCAGTCCCTGTTTTAGGAGCTGTTTGGTACTATTTGGATTGTATTTGCCCTTATTCTGCTCTGTTGAGATTATTTGGGGCTCCTGATTCTGTTTTTTCAGCAGTCCACAGTGTTTTGTTTGTTGCCTTCAATATGTCAGAGGAGAATCCATTTTCAAAGGGAGACACTGGTAAGTCTAGTTCAAACAGTGAAATGGGTTATAGTTCTTTTCTTGACAACACTCCGATGGATATCTGCCGCGTCAAGTTAGATGGTTCCAATTATCTACTTTGGTCGCGTGCGTTTACATTAGCTATCACCACTAAGGGTCTCCTACACTACCTTACTGAGAATGTGGTGAAACCCACGGAAGGACCAGATCTCACAAAATGGACCAATCATAATGCCTTGGTCTTGACATGGTTGTTTAATTCGATGTCTCCCACTACTCAGAATAGCTTTATGTATCTTGATACGCCAAAGCAGGTTTGGGATGCCGTGGCAGAGACTTATTCTCATAAAGGGAATGACGCCCAAATTTTTGAGTTGAGGAAGAAACTCAAGGCAGTGGTGCAAAATAATCGACCGGTTGCTGACTATTATGCAGAGGTCATGGGGCTCTGGCAAGCACTTGATTTTTATCAAAGTTATCGTCCTGTTTGTGCTACTGATGCTGCGGCTTTCCAACAAATGGTTGGGAAAGATCGTGTTTATGACTTTATGGCAGGTCTTGATGTGGATTATGATCAGCACCGTGGGCATGTGCTGAGTCGTACCCCTCTTCCCTCTCTTGGAGAGGCTTATGCAAGTATCCAGCAAGAGGAGACTCGAAGAAATTCTATGGCTTCTCCCTTGATGGCATCCACTCCAGATCACTCAGCCTTGGTATCCATTCCTTTCCCACGAGATGGTAAAACAGGACAGAGCCAGTTGAAGGCCAAAGGTATTTCAGTTGATCGAGCCTCACTCCATTGTGACTATTGTGATAAAAATGGTCATACTAAGGAATATTGTTGGAAGTTACATAGTAAACCTAACTCACGGGGACGCCGAGGTGGTCGTAGTGGTGGTTCTGTGCGCTCTTATGCCAATGCCACAGAGTCTGCTGGTGACTCTATATCTAATGCTTGTGATTCTTTTTCTCCCGAAGAGATGCAAACTTTCAGGCGGCTAATGAGTAGCCAAGGTCCTCCATCCTCTATTGCTTCTAATTCCACTACTTCCTCCCACTTTGCCAACTCAGGTATACAAGCTCATATTTCTGCAGCTTCTATCCATATTCCTTGGATAATCGATTCTGGTGCCACGGACCATATGACAGGTTACTCATCCTTTTTTGATTCCTACTCTACTTGCTCCGGTAAGGACAAAGTACGAGTAGCTGATGGATCCCTATCTGCTATTTCGGGGAAAGGTTCCATTCGCTACTCACCTACCTTACCTCTTTCTTCCGTCCTCCATGTTCCAAATTTTACTACTAATCTTATATCTGTTAGTAGTCTCACACAATCTCTGAATTGTTCAGTGACATTTTTTCCCACTCATTGTGTCTTTCAGGAACTGGGAACAGGAAAGACGATTGGTACTGGTAGAGCTCAGGATGGCCTGTATTTTTTGGAGTCTGTGCCTTGTTCATCTTTTACACCCTCATCATTGGGTCATGTTCTTGAGGCGGATATGGGTTCAGCTATTCCCTTATTGCATCAGTGGCACCGTAGACTTTGCCATCCCTTTTTTGGTGTTTTAGAGAAACTTTTTCCTACTTTAACTAAAAAATGTTCTAGAAGTAGGTTCTTTTGTGAAGCTTGTGAGCTTGCGAAACATAGACGTTCATTTTATGCTCCTGTTCATCAGAGAAGTGCTTCTCCTTTTATGATTGTCCACACTGATGTCTGGGGTCCTTCCCCCATTACCTCTATTTCTGGTTATCGCTATTTTGTTACCTTTATTGATTGTCATTCTCGTATAACTTGGGTGTATCTACTTCGAGCAAAAAGTGAAGTTTTCTCCTGCTTCCAGTCATTGCATAAGATGGTGCACACACAATTTGATACCAACATCAAGATACTTCGTTGCGACAATGGGACTGAATATATGAACGGTCCCTTCAAGTCATATCTTGATGGCCATGGCATTCTTTTCCAAACCACTTGTGTAGATACACCGCAGCAAAATGGAGTCGCGGAAAGGAAGAACCGGCATCTTGCTGAGGTGGCTCGCTCCCTTATGTTTACTATGAATGTTCCTAAACATTTTTGGGGCGAGGCCATCCTTACACCTCTTATCTTATTAATCGAATGCCATCCAGTGTTCTTCAATTCCGGACTCCCTTGGATTTCCTTCCTGGTAACTTTCGGGTCTCTACTCTTCCTCCTAAGATTTTTGGTTGTGTTTGTTATGTGCATGCTCACCACCCCGGTGGAAAGTTAGATCCTAAAGCTTGTAAATGCATTTTTCTTGGCTACTCTCCTACTCAAAAGGGGTATCATTGCTATGACCCTCTCTCTCGAAAGAAATTTGTTTCGATGGATGTCACCTTTTGGGAACACCAACCCTTCTACCCTCTCTCGTCTCCATCTCTTCAGGGGGAGAGTTCTAGAGGGGAAGAGATGTTGACATCTTGTGATTCTGATTCGTGGTTATTTTCCCTTTCCCCAACTGTTGGTGAGGGGGAGAGTGTTGGTACAGGGGAGAACATTAGTGAGGGGGATGAGGCATCTCCTAGCTTTAGTAATCTTGAAGGGGAGAGAGAGGAACCTGAATCTGGAGAAAGAATAATGCCGGATGCAAGAGAAAGATAGGACAGACCTGATTTACACACTTTCACTCGCAAGAAAAAGGGCCAGCCTGGTGCATTACCACAGTACCAATCATCATCACCTGTCCTAGTTCCTGACGCTTCAGCTGAGTCTTCTGGTAAATCTCCTTCCTCTATATCCCTTCCTTTTGATGATCTTGATGTGCCTATTGCTCATAGGAAGCCAGTTCGAACACATAAAGTGCCGGCTCGTTTATGTACTCAACATCCCATTTCGCAATTTGTTTCATATTCTCGTCTGTCACCTTCGTACTCTACCTTTCTTTCTCCTCTTTCTTCTATACCTATTCCACATGGTTAGAAGGAAGCTTTTGCAACTCCTAAGTGGAAAGAAGCTATGGTAGAGGAGATGAAGGCCTTGAAGAAAAATGGCACCTGGGAGTTAGTGTCTCTTCCTCCGGGAAAGAATGCAGTGGGATGTAAATGGGTGTTCACGGTTAAGTATAAAGCTGATGGCAATGTTGAGAGATACAAGGCAAGATTGGTTGCCAAAGGCTATACTCAGACATATGGCATTGACTATGAAGAAACCTTTGCTCCAGTGGCCAAGATGAACTCTATTCGCACCTTGTTGTCCTGTG
This sequence comes from Rhododendron griersonianum, assembly GCA_018127125.1. Classification (NCBI taxonomy): domain Eukaryota; kingdom Viridiplantae; phylum Streptophyta; class Magnoliopsida; order Ericales; family Ericaceae; genus Rhododendron; species Rhododendron griersonianum. The sequence continues at coordinate 47,434,858 of CM030789.1, read as the reverse complement.
CTGCTACTCTAAACTGGCCACTTCAACATTTTGATGTGAAGAATCACTACAAGAAATTACACAATTGCCGACTAAAATTCCCGACTAAATACACTTTAGTCGCCAATGGTCGATCCATTACTGACTAAATAAATTTTAGTCGATAAATGTAAATTCTATCACCGACTAAATAACTTTTAATCGGTAAATGTAATTAAATGCCGACTAAAACTATATTTAGTCGGGGAATATCTATTTTTTTCCAAAATTAAAAATCCAATAAATGGAATAAATAAGCCAACTAAAAATTTTAGTCGGTAAATGTAATTAAATGCCGACTAAAACTATATTTAGTCGGGGAATATCTATTTTTCCCGAAATTAAAAAACCAATAAATGGATTAAATATGCCGACTAAGTCATTTGGTCGGGATTATATATTTTTTCCCTTTTTAAAAAATTTCAAGAAGGACGGTATTTGTTCGACTACATTGATCACATTGCAACCTTCGATCAAAACCATTCATTTTTTTTTCTTTCATAATCAAAAGATTCTTGTAAAATTTTGGCTCGATCGGGTTAAGGAAGCCCCTTCATCAGCACGCAAATTCCTAAATAACAAGAATTTCGCTATTAAATAAAAAGAATTTTGTTGTCCGATCAAGTGTCTATTCGTATATGGTTAACTTCATTTTTTGTATGAATGGTCTAATTCGTATTACGTCAAAGTTAGATGATTTTGATTGCCGAAAAAAATCTTAGGCAGGGCTCGGGTGGTGCATTGTGACACTTAAACGCCTCCAAACTCATTAAATGACTTTCGATCACGCAGTCGCTGATATCAAATGATCTCTGATTTTGGTAAAAATGCTATAATCGATAAAACGTGAAATCCTAATGGTTCAGATCAAACATTATAAAAAATTACTTAGTAGTTACCTTTATAATCTATACTTTCAATCTACTTGACAATTAACTAAGTCTTATGCTGCACTCATTGTTGAAGTAGCCACATGTTCGCGAGACAATCATGACGATCAAGACCGTTGATTTTGTTGCACTTGTTGAATTATTCATTCTCGTAAATTTACGGTTCGATCAAGTTTAGAAAACTCCATTATCGAGACATTAACTTATTTGAAAATTAGTATTTTCCTTTGTATCAATTGTCTAAAAAAAAAGTGATCTACTCTAATCTTGGTAAGAATGATCGAACCCATAATCAATTAAAGATAGACGATTCTGATCACACAAAAAAACCTCAAGTGGCGCTCAGATGATGTGCTATAAGAGTGTAATGCTTTTGGACGCAGTAAAAGTCTTCCGATCAGGTGGTCTTTGATATTGAATGATCTTCGATTTTGATGACAATGCTATAATTGGTAAGACGTGAAATCCTAACGATTCAGATTGAGCATTATAAAAGCATCTATGAGCGATAAAGTTTAGAGTTTGTATAGAATGTTTACGCAAATAAAGCCCACTAAAAATTTCCCCTAAATCCTTAAATAATATAATTGCCGACTAAACATATTTTGTCGGGGAAGATCAAAATCTTGCGCCAATTTGAAATTTCGCGAAAAATGTTGGCGGGTTTTTATTCATTACCGACTAATACTTTAGTCGCCAATCGTTACGTTGGGGACCAAAGTGTTAGTATCTTAAAGTTTGGGACCAAAGTGTTAGACTTTAAAAATTTATAACCTCAAAACGAAGAGCCCTTCTCCTCTCGTCTAGCGTCTCCCAACTTGAACAAATGGCGAACAGAGCGCCTCCTCTTCCTCGTCGATCTAGCTCTAGCCGATCTCCCTCTCCGTCCTCTGGGTACGTTCCTCTCCTCTCTCTCTCTCTTTATATCTCTCTCTCTCTCTCGTACATTTATTCGGGTGACTTGGGGTGTGGGTAGGGGTTTATTGCTCGTGAAGATGCTGGTGGCGAATGTAGGAGGGAGGGGCTCGAGATCGGGGTGGGGGTTGGGAAGGAGGGATGGGTTGGACAAATTTAGGGTTTGTGATTAAGGGTTGGACAGGTTAGGGTTTGTGCCTTATACTCAGCGATTGGCCAGAATTAGGGCGTGTTGGTTATTTGAATTATGAGCAGTTTTTCTATGTACCAAGCTAGATAAATGTGGTAGCGTTGCTTATTTTCTGGTATCCCTGCGTGGAGATGTGGCTTGTTTTATTTGAGATGTTCGAACTTGAAGATGCTCAAAAATATCTATAATAAATTTTATGATAGTTTTTTTTTTTTGTGATACGAATTAACTGCAATTGATACAACATTTATCTGTGACAAAAAAAATTTGATGTTCGCCCAACCAACGTCAAAATCCTGTCCTCGTCGGCATCAGAATTGTGGTGATTAATTGGGCCATGTGGGATTTGCAATGTCAGTTAAGTCTAATATTTTGAATGGGATCAGAAAATGGAATATTGAGAACCAGTAGATTTAACCCTGTTGTATTATGGTGGGCCATCTCAAAAGTGAATTTGGTCCCAACTTAAAGGTATTATTCTGGCCAATTGTTTATGGTTCAGTTCTTAGCATAAGTCTGTGTAGATGCACGTTTTTTATGGGGTAGCACAGGAGAAAATTGGGGCAATTTAAAAAGCTTGGCATTTACCTCCATGACCATGTTTTTGTGTGTGAATAGTTCTATTATTTTTGAAATTACCGAAATGGTTTAGAGCTTCTCTCTCTCTCTCAATTGATGAGAAGCTGCAACTTTTGTCATTCGACAATAACTACTCGGTGGTTCCTTGAGTTTCATTGATTTGTTTGTTTTTTGCTCAACAGTTTCTTTGATTTGTTTCGCCACAAGATTCTTTGGGCTGATGCCAGAACAAGTTTGAGTTATTCTGAAACATAGTTTACCAATAGTAGTCTTGAGTATGCTTTCTCTCTCACTGTCATAAGATGAGATATAAAGAAACTCGTCACGTGCTCTCGGACATTTGCATTAGGTAGGCCTGTTGGTCAAGGTTGTGAATGTTTCCCTTGACACAACATTACAGATATATGTTTGGGTGGAGGTCATGTTTTTGTTTTGGTATTACACTATTACTTGAGACAAGGATACAAAAAGTCTTAGTTTTCTCTTCATGCAGTGGTAACTTGTAGTATTGCGTGTCTAATTTATTATGGGTACAAATTATAGGTACCAATTTTGTTTGGTGTTCTCTTTTAAAGCCAATCGTGAAAGCAGCATTTTGTTTTTAGGCTCCGTTCCGGAACGCGAAATAAGTACTTATTTTTTAAGAAGGCAATTTCAAATTTAAAAACGAAGGGCTTATTGAAATCTAAAAATATGCACTATGGATTTTGTTTGAAAGATCTCATTGAGATCTTTAATATGGTGCAAAAAAAATTGAAAAGTTATTTTTCATTTACATTATTTTTGAGTTTGAAAATATGAAATAAGTACTTATTTTTTAAGAAGGTGTTTTGGAACGGGCTCTAAGTGTGACTTTCTACCTCCAGCTTCCTTTTGTTTCGGGTTTGAACTTTGAACTTAGACTTAGACTTATTTTTGAGGTCCCTCTTCTTTTATTTTTTCTGTTATTAAAGTATTTGAATGACGAAGATTTGTAGTGCTTGGATTTAAAAAGAATAGAAGCAAAATAAAAATTGAAATATTCGCTTTTTCCATTTTTCTTTGGAGCACCGAACCAGAGAGGAGGAGCTCGTGGTGTTAATGGCTACCACAAACTAGTAGTGGTTCCGTGTGGTCGAGCTAGTCTATCGTATTACCGTGCACCTCAGATGTGCTTAGCTCAATCAGTAGAGTTTTCTTTTATCGTTGGGACCGCTTATGCCTATGTTCTTTCTTTTTATATGGGAGTGTTTGTAGAATCTGATCCTGAGGGTATTATAGGCTGTTTTTGATCATAGAACAATGATACAGTAATGGGGTTAAAAGAAGAGTTTATGGTCACAAAATTGATGAAGATAATACTTGAATTTGCATTCAGTTCTTTCTAAATTTTAGGGATCCTTCATTACGTTATTATGCCTTTGAGAAGTTTGAGTTTGAGCACTCATTTATGTGTGTGGATTGGAGTGGCAGAGTGCTAATGTTGGTTCAGAAGGAAGGAACCCTGGGTATAGGAAATGAGTTAATTTTTGCTGGAACTTGAGATTATATGCTAGAACTGTGACTAAATGCACAACTATCAAATGCATGTGGCATGATTCCAGTATGGGTGTCTTAGATTCCAGTATGGTTTGTGATAACTAGCGATATTGTGCTTGGCTTGGAGTCGATTTATTTATATAGCCTTAGTGGCGGAAAGTATATTGCCTTGGTGGCGTGCTTATGCATATGGCCTTAGTGGCGTGCTTATGAAGATTATATGCTAGAACTGGGTATAATGCTTGTTATCATGATTTATCACTGTGCTTGCTTTGTTCATAATTCTTGCTGTCACCTTGGAAAAAACCAGATACTTGACATTTATTATTGTCATTGGTTGGGTCTTATGCTGATACAACTTCTTTGCTGCCACAACAATTGGTGTCCTTCTAATGAGTTATGCACCATTGCAATTTTTAATCTTCGATTATCTATTTGGTGTCTTACCTTTTTGTGGGTGTATGTTATGGTTGGAACCTTGCCAACTATTTTAGGTGTTGATCGATGGGGGTTTGGGTTGGCTTATGATTGTTGAGCGTTTGGATTGCCAACATACTTGGGATTTTGTCCTATATTGTTTACTTGTTATTAATAAAATTGCTTTCGCCTTTCAAAAAAAATATCATGGTGTTAGGTTTCTTTTTTTCCCTTGATGTACCCTTATCAAGTTTGTATCAATATCATGTGTCTTATTATTGTGTTTTGTTCTTTCCACAGATATTGGAGTATCTGACATCTCGTTAAGAGTCATATATGAAGAAGTTGGATTTTTGCCGTGGATTCTACCGTAATCTAGTTTTCTCGTTGTTGAACTTTTCTATTATTTTGCGCTCTAGGGCTTGGATATGATATGTTTAATGCTACGTACACTTTTTGTGGTATGATTTTTCGTTATTTTGTGCTCTGCGAATTCGGATACCGTTTGTTAAGTATTTGGTGAACACCCTTTATTTATGGAAGTTATGAATGAATTGTTCTTGAATTTCAATACTTGATTACAGTAGATTGGTAAATAGATGTTGCTCAATTTAATTTACTATAAATCAATCACCAAAAAAAAAAATTCTAAGCAGATTTTAGAATTAGTTTTAAAATTTGTAATATTATATTTGCCGACTAAATACTTAGTTGGTAAAAGATGCCAACTACTTAGTTGCTAATTCTTTTCACATTTACCGACTAAATAATTAGTCGGTAATTTGTTAAATATTTGCCGACTAAATAATTAGTCGGTAATTTGTTAAACATTTGCCGACTAAAATAATTTTGCCGACTAAATACTTTGTCGACAATAATTCAAATTAGCTGACTAAATAATTAGTCGGGAAAAGTGAACATTTGCCGACTAATTGAATTTTAGTCGGCGAAAACATTTGCCGACCGCGTTTCACCGACTAATTTGCCGACCAAAATTTTTAGTCGGGGAAGGCTTTTGCCGACTAAAATGCCTACTTTTCCCAACTAAACTGTTAGTCGGGAATGGTGTTTTTTCTTGTCGTGAATGCTTTTCTTCATGGTGATTTGGAAGAAGAAGTGTATATGGATATACCACCTGGTTTTTCTTCCCCTGCCACTGAGGGCAAGGTGTGTAGGTTGAAGAAGGCTTTCTCTGGCTTGAAACAATCACCAAGAGCGTGGTTTGACAGATTTCTCAAGGCCATGTTGAGACTTGGGTACACGCAGAGTCATGCTGATCATACTATGTTCACCAAGAGGAGTGATGGTAAGATTGCCATCCTTATAGTTTATGTGGATGACATAATTATGACAGGTGATGATGTGAATGAGCTTCAGATGCTTAAAGTTCTTCTTGCCAAGGAATTTGAAATTAAGGAGCTGGGGGCGATGCAATACTTTCTTGGCATGGAGGTGGCTAGATCTGAGAAAGGGATCTTCATTTCCCAAAGGAAATATATTCTTGACCTCTTGGAGGAGACAGGGATGCTGGGGTGCAAGCCCACTGATACTCCTATTGAGGTCAATCATCATCTTGGCAGCGTGGGAGAGCATGCGGACAAGGAAAGATATCAGAGACTTGTGGGTCGTCTGATATACTTATCTCACACACGTCCAGATATTTCTTATGCGGTGGGGGTTGTCAGTCAATTTATGCATGATCCTCGTTATTCTCACCTTGATGCTGTTTATCATATCTTGAGGTACCTAAAATCCTCTCCAGGCAAAGGTATTTTATTTTCCAACCATGGTCACTTGAGGTTGGAATCATTCACTGATGCAGACTGGGCAGGTTCAATTGATGATAGACGTTCTACCTCTGGCTATTGCACTTTCCTTGGTGGGAACTTAATTACGTGGAGAAGCAAAAAGCAATCTGTGATAGCGAGGTCAAGTGCAGAAGCTGAGTACAGAGCCATGGCACATGGTGTTTGTGAGCTTTTATGGCTCCAAACCTTTTTGCATGATTTGGGAATTGTTGATCACAGTTCTATGAAGCTATATTGTGATAACAAGGCTGCTATGAATATCGCTCATAACCCTGTTCAACATGACCGGACAAAGCATATAGAGATTGATAGACACTTTATCAAAGAGAAGCTGAACAGTGGTGTAATATGCATGCCTTATGTGAAATCCGAGGACCAATTAGCTGATGTGTTTACTAAAGGTCTTAGTAGTAAGGTGTTTCATCGTATACTCTCCAAGTTGGACATGATTAATATCTATGCACCAACTTGAGGGGGAGTGTTCGATTGTATTAGTTAACATGTAATGAGACATGTCTCAGTTGGTTAGTTTGGTGTAGCTAGGGTGCTATTTATTAGATTCTTTGTACATAAGGGTACTTTAGTCATTTGTATTATAAGGTTGTATATATTCCCTTTTTCTCTGTAAATGAAATCAGAAGAGGAATTCTCACGCTCAATTCTCTCTCTCTCTAAATTCGTTCAGTATGATAATCTGTTCTTTATTTAAAGACTTCGGTTGTCTATCCATCGCATAGTCATGAGTCAATCGGTTATATGATTCGTTGTTTTCGAGTGGTTAATATGTGCAGTTCTATGTCTCATTCAGCCAGCCAATGGGGAGAAAAAGAACAAGAAGCAATAGTACTCCAACACAACAGTGGCCATTTGCAAATTAGCTCTCATCTATCTTTCATGATTACAAAAATTAAGACAATGAGACCATAATTCTGCAATGATATGATTATGCATGATGTGCATAATTTTGAGAAATATGAGAAAAGAAAACCAAAGAAAGGAGCTACCAATTTTATAGTTCCGTGAAGAGTTGTAGACTAGAAAAGAACAGCCATCTCTCTTTTGTAGACTAGAAAAGAAGATCTTTTCTCTCTCTAAACCCCTCGCCTCCCCCTTCTCTCTTGAAGCGCTTTCAATCCTAGGGTTTTGCCTGGGGGGAAGCGCCGCCTCCTTCCCTCCTCCCCTGGGCGTTATTTCCTTCCCTTCTCCTTGCAAATCAGCTCTCCGTTGTCGCCTCCTTTGCTGCTGCTCCCCTTCCTGTTCAACCTATCTCTGTTTTTGCCGAACCACCGCCGGTTACTATCTCTTGGGGTAATGGGTCTGCCTAACGGCGTGGTGTATTTTGGTGGCAGTGGATGTGTGGATTGTGAGGTCTCCCATCGCTTCTCACTCCTGAGTCGATTCAGTCTTGGCCTAACAGCAGATTGGAGGTCTCTAGCAAAGCGTCCAGACCTTGGGTGCTTGGTGCTTCTCAAAGGGTGACTTCAAAGCGGTGGTGGACGGCAACATATGGAGCTCTGGTTTTCTGTATCCCAGGCCATTTGTGATAATTGAATCGACAGCTTCTAGGTGAGCATCCATGGGCTCCGGGAATGTGAGGGTCTCATGGCATTTGTGTGCCTCTGTTTTTTGTTGTTTGGTGGTTTGGTTAGGTGTTGGGCTAGGCTTGGCCATTTTGGTTTTGGGCCAAGCCCCTAGGTGTTTGGGTTGTTTTCAGGTGTTTTTTTCAACTTTTGGTTGCATCCCCCTCCCCTCTCCCCCCATTTGATGTACCCTTATCAAGTTTCAAAGCCAATATTTCAACACCTCATAATCAGAAAGATTTTGATGACTACACTTCAAAAGAAACACGAAAATATGATTTTATACAAAAGCAATGCAAAGACCATGACACAAGTCATTATTTATAGTTCCATGAAGAGTTGTAGACTGGAAAGGAACAGCCATCTCTCTTTTTTTGACAAATTCATGAACATCATTGATATAAGAGTATATCTAGTGGTTTAAGTACATCCCAATGAAGAAAACTACCAGCAGCAACTAACCAATCATTCATGGAATTTCAAACAACAATACCACAATAAAGCAGCTCCAAGCCCGAAAATGAAACCGAAGTGACAAAAGTACAAAAGAGAGAGAGGCTTTAGATGGGATCAAGCCCAAGAAGTGCCTTCAAAGAGCATATATGGCTAGACCATGGTTCCCCTGCAAAATGTTGAGAGTACTGCTGCACATGGTTAATTTGCGGGACTAGAGCCTGGATGTTCCTTCCCTGTCAGCTGTACAATAAATTTGAACCATCAGTGAGTAAGTATACTTTGTATGAAGAAAACTAACGGGCCCTCTGTATGGTGAGAAAAGATGAAAGAAAAACAAAGATTGTGGTTTCCTCTAGAAGTTCATCTTTCTTTTCCCAATTCCTCACGCTTTTTCACCATTTCTCATCTCTTTTAACAATCCAAATAAATTACAAGATTCTACTTTCTTTTCTTTCTCACCCTTTCTCATCATCCAAAGGGGCTGTAAAAGCAATGAGTATTAGCCAATTAGATGGAAAAAGAGATGTCAAGAAGCTTGGTGCATACTGCATAGAGAAGAGTTATAGCAAGAACTAGAAAGCTGAAACTCGAACATTAATTCAAGACGGCCAGTTGTTCTTGTTTAAATGGATCAGCCAATGCAGCAACAAATCAGTGACATTCAATGGGGCTGTAACATCAAATCTAAAGTTGAAGGAAGTGCCACACTAAATAAGTTGAGATAACTTGCTATGTGGCTTACATAGAAATTGTACCATACCATAGGCAATGGGAGGAATGAGGAGAGATGGAAAGGAGGGCTGGACACCAATAATCCATAAGCATAGAAAGTCCATGCAACACTCTTACTAATTCTAAGAATGTCATCTTCACTCTCTTCATTGATAATCTTCCTGAAGATGTCGGGGTGATGTGGTTCAGGTAATTAACTTTATGCAAACCTCAGTACAATCAAGGATGTTGGAGAGTCTGGGGGTGTCAAATGGGTTTCATGGATCAAGGAATGCATTGCAACTGCAGCTCTATCCATTCTTGTCAATGGCTCAACAACTAAAGAGTTCCCAATCCATACAGGATTGAGACAAGGTAATCCCCTTTTTCCTCTCTTATTTTATGTTGTCGTTAGCTCAACAACTAAGACCACGTTAAGTATTGGAAAACTACTCCTGTATTCACTACTACTTGTTGTACTTTGATGCTCGTTAGAAACGCCATATTCTCTATTTCATGGAAGTGCGCATAAGTGACAAAAGAGTATCCAAAAGGTACCCGATACTTCAATGACAAAGAAAATCAATTTAAAAATGATTAATTGATTCGTCAAGGAGTATCAGAAAGTGCTAGTGGGTATCCTATCCGTATGCTATATTGTATATGGACAGGACACGGATGTGACGCCCATCTCTATGTACTCATGCAGTCATGTACCTTTTAGAGTGGGCCCTAGCCACTTGAGTATGATCAAGGATATTATCTAAATTCAACACACGTCACTAACCACTGCCCTACGTGACTCTCAACCAAATTTATGCAAGTATCAATAAGGGATATGTGGATTTGCAACCTCCGACAACCTTCAAATATAGAGGCTGATGTAATGTACAGTATATACAAGTAATCAATTATTAATCAACAAGAAAAGGAACGTATGTCATTTGACTCATTTCTATGTTGGAAATATACCTGATAACTCTTTGAACTTTCACCTAAAGAAGCTTTACAGTGTCTTCGATGATTAGGACAGACCAGCGTCTCGATGTAGTTGTCCCGAACATCAAATCTCTTTAGAATCTTTCCGTTAACATCTACTATCTGTCCATAAGATTTCAACACAAGTTCGCCTTCTGACGACAAACACAACACACGCCGCACAGACATCCCAGGATTAGCAATCATAAATTTGGTCCATGAGTCTCTTACCCCGTATTTCTTCATCATCCAAACTCCAGTTCTGTTGCTTTCATCTGGCCGAACAACCAAACAGAGGCAACCCCCAAGAACCTCCATGTGATGATCCTCAAACTCATCATAATAATCAGAATCATCATACGAAGCAGGCAGCTTGATTTTCCTGAAAACCTCACGCGACATATCGAAAGCAACAACAGACGGATCAACACAAAGCCAATGGAGACGCTCATTAAAGTAAAACCCACCAAGCAAATCTGGATAGTCATAACGTTGAACTTGAATTATCCTCCAAGAACCAGTTTTCAGTGAATACACAGCCACATTAGCAGTATCAAGTTCGACGATATACTCACGGTAAAAGAGCATCAGAACCTTGTAATCATCCGTCAACGAGTCGTAACCCAAACCACGTAGAAGATACTGTTCCCCTTCCTCCGAAGATAAGTGAGAATAAGGGGATTCGGGCAGTTTCTCACATTCTCCAGTGAATGGGTTGAACAAGAAATTGGAATTGTCTTGATCAGAAATCAGAACGAGGCCTTTGCAAGACCCCGAGACCGAGATCCACTTTCTTGCCGGAAAACCAAGCTTTTTAGTGGTGGGATTTTCTTGGGCGAGATAGACGGAGTAGAGAGCGCGAGAGGGGGGGGGGGGGGGGGGGGGAAAAAAAAAAGGGTTTTTTGGGGTTTGTCAGTGGTGTTGGTTATGTGAATGTGAGTTTGGGCGAAATGTGGGGAAGAGATTTGTGTATTCCAAGAGGGGGATACAGACTTGAATCGGCAGAGCGATTTTACCGGTAGTCGAGAGAGTACGTGGTCGATCATTTCCGGTGGAAGTCGACTCCAGAGGGAGGAATCCATGGTCCCGCTGTCATCGGAGATAGTAATGCTCTTCTTCTTCTTCTTCATCTTTACAACTGGTTTGTAATTTCAGATGCTTTCTGTTTTAGGGTTTGTGTGAGAATCCCTTCTTCGTAGAGAGAGAGAGAGAGAGAGAGAGAGAGAGAGAGAGAGAGAGAGAGAGAGAGAGACGTATCCCTATAATTCGACTCAGACCATCTCTGGTTCTCTAAACTCAGATTCAAATGGGAGCAACCGCTAACCGTGTTGGGAAAATTAGCCATAAATATGGTAAAATAATTTTTATTTCGAAAAAATACGCTAGCAAAATAGTTTTTCAGGGTTCTTTAACTTTTTGAGTAAATAGTTTTCGGGGTCCTTTTAACTTTTTGAGTTATTGAGCCATAAGGCCAAAATATGATTTTGCGGACAAAATTACCTTAGGGTAGGATATATTCGGCTTTAGGCACTTTCCAAGAATTTTAAGGTACAGTTTGTTATTATAGAATTTTAGTAGTCAAAGATGGAACCATGGGGGTCTAGTGGCGGCGGCCGCCACGACAAGAATTTTAGAAAATGCAATTATTATATGTAAAAGAAAAAATTATCCCCAACTTATATAGATCCGTCACCGCTAGATTTTTTTCATTATTTTTTGCTATATACTAGTCCTTAATTCTCTAATTTTTTTTTTACAAGAAAGAAGACCCAAAAAAATGTTCCAAAACTAAATTCATTGGGCCAAAGTGAAATAATATAAACGATGAAGTCTAATTAAGGAAAAATACTACACACTTTTTTTTTTGCAAAGTACTCTATAAGATAAGACAAAAAAGAAAGAAAACAAAACTTAAAGCAACTTAACCTAATGGTGTGCACTGTACACGACTCCAATGCCAGCAGTAGTGGTCGTGTGATATACTGGTATTGAGGGACGACTCACCGCTCACATCGAGACTTCCGAAAAGTTAAAAATCATTTATCGTTTGGCGTTTGGTGTGGATTTCTCAAACTCCATTGGAAAAAGGTTAGTCTTTTTCAATTTTTCAATATTCAATTGAAATTAGAGAAATTAATGAATGTTTTGAATCCCTTGTTGAGTTTGTCTTGAGCAATAGATGGTATTTGCACTGTGTGAAAAATATACTCCAACAGTTTATTAATTTGTGTAAACTAACGTGGTAGGTAATCATGGTCAAGAAAACATCATTTACTAATTATTATAGTTTTTATTATGGTATTTTAATTTTTCTTAGAGCCGATGACTATTCATATTGTCATTCATTTTTTATTATTTTTTTAGTATACATTTCGCCACTGCTTGGATAAAATTCTGATTCTGTCACTGCTAGTAGTTTAGGCACTTTCATAGGGTTTAGGGTTTTAGGCACTTTCATAGGGTACCCTAAGGTTTTAGGCACTTTAACTAACTTTCAGTTATTTTTTTTCATCAACAAAGAAAGTTTCCATACCTTTAATAAAAATGATACAAAACAGAAACCCTGTGGTGATACACAAGGGAGCATCATGCATAGACGGTAGTACCTCACCTATCACTAAACCTCACAGCATATTTTTAATTTTTTTAAAAAATAGAAAAGAAAAAGACACCCAAATGTTGGCAAGACACCAACAAACACCCAAGAAACCAACAAAACACCCAAGAGAATGGGACCAGCCCAACACCCAAAAAACAGCTCAAAAAAATAAAAATAAATCCAACCCTAGCCGTTGGCATCTCCATCTCAAAACCCCTAAACGCCACAGCTATCGTCCCTCATCCGCTGACCACTGCATCCAACATCTCCAGCCGCCATCGTAACCCTTAAAGCACCGTCGTCCAAGAGCCAAGACCAACCACCACCGAACTGGAGCAAGGCCCACAAACCGGTTTCGAACGCACGCACCTCACCAAAACCAACCAAAGCAGTGGACGGCCCCAGGCCAGAGAAGGGAGACGCAGTAGTTTTGCAAAAAGTGTATTTCAGTAATCATGCAGGCCAAGTCTCTTTTTTAGAATTATTCGAAAGAACCAATTAGTTTCTTCCTACGTATATTCTGAAAAAGCTTTTCCCGATACCTAATTTAGCTGATTTTTTTATTATCGCACCTTAAGAAGAATAAACGGTTCAAATCATCTTTGTGGAACCCAAATTGGGACCCACAAGAATCGTATGCGCATAATATGTGTACTTACTGTTTCAGTAACACGTGATAAGATATTATATTCTGCTTATCCTTTGACTAGATAGATACGAGAAGTAACAGCTCACGCTTGATTACCATCAATCAAATGCATTTACCCCTCCACTTTGAGAAGTTTTTCAGTGCCGGGTGGGCACGGGCCACGTGTTTTGGACAGTCAAGATCTGTTTCGGTAATTTTTAAGTATGAAATTACCAAAACACTCCCTCAAGTCCAAACAGGTTTGGGTTGTCCAAAACACGTTTGAACGGCCGAGATGTGTGCTCGGCACCACGTGGCCTGTGCCCGCTTGGCACTGAAAAATTTCTCCTCCACTTTTCAATCACCCCACCCAACTTAACACCATTCAAAATTGAATGTACACAGGCTAAAAGGGATTTAGTAAAAAACAGAACATCAACAGAGATTCTCCCAAACAGAATCCCAGTCAAAATTAAAACAAAACTAATTTTTTGATTATAAAACAAAACTAATTGATAGCCCAGTTCTGTTCTTTCAAGAATTATTATGCTTACGTGTGAGTATCTTAAATTCACGGGATTCTTAGATACTATAGGAACAGAGAGTTCTTTCCTAATTCAGAGAATCAAAGGTCAAGATGAATCTCACATTAATTAATCTTGTTATCTGACAGTTTTTGTACAGCTCCATCCCGTTCAATGGGTAACTCAAAACAAATCTAAATCCCTTTAATTATGGAAACTTGAGCTCTAAGTAGTTCCTAATCTCGGATCGGACCGGTTTTACAGTTCGGACGGGTTTTCTTGAACACCCCTACTAAGTAGTTCCTAATTAATCTCGGAAAGCTTCACTCCCAAGCAGCCTTTGCCTGATTTCTTCCCAACTATATATGTATATAACTTACTACATTCAAGCATATAATCTCACGTATATTTTTTCAAGAATTCTCTCCACAAAACCCAGAAACAGAAAAAGTTCTTCCCTTTCCCATCCTCTTTTAATCGATCCCAAAGCCTGTTGTTGTCGAAGAAGAAGAAGAATGGAGGACGACGAGTGGAGCGTTTACGATTCCGAGGTTATGGAGTCCGGGTACGATTACTTCAAATTCAAAGAGGTATTGAAGCGATCAAAAGAGTATCTGCGTAAACTTAATGCCGAGAAAAGATTGGAGATCATTAGAGAAGTGCTCAAGAACCCGAATTTCAACGACACGGATGTGTATTACCTCACCATGATTGAGATACAGGACCCATCGTACAAGCCGCCTTCCGTTCTGCCCAAGAAACCACGTCTCCGAATTCGATTCCTGATGAGTGAAAGGCAACCCACCAAACCCATTTGGGAGGAAGAAGAGGCGGCGGGCAAGGAAGCTGAAATAACGGGTCGAAAAAGGCCACGGGGCAGCAGTGATTGGGAATTTGATGAGGAAGAAGAAAAGAAGAGGGTGATAAAGAAGAGGGCGAACAAGAAGAAGGTGAATAACGTTGTTTTACCGGAAATCGTACCAGACCTACCTGCTGAATTCCAGGAAAGAATCCGAAATCTTGGGGGAACCGAGGCTACTTTGGTACTTCAAAAGGAACTCACTGCCACAGACATGAGCCCTGACCACACACGCATGTCTCTCCCGCGGGGTAAACTCAAAGACAAGGAGTTTCTGGACAAGGCCTTTTCATGCACCAAGCGAAATGGCAAAGGCGTTGCCAAGATGGAAGCGCGGCTTATCGCAGAGAACGGAAAGGAGCACGAGATAGATATAAGGCAGTGGAACATGAGCAAAATAATATATAATATGGTGAAAGGTTGGAATGAAGTTGTAGACGAACACAAACTGTGTGCGAAATGGGTAGTGCAACTTTGGTCATTTAAAGTAAAGGGAAACCTCTGGTTTGCACTTGTTAAACTCTGGAAGGTAAAGGAACAAGATTGATGAGTTCTCATGCTGTAAGTATTGGGAGAATCATAGGGAAAATCTTCAGCCTTTGGATTTTTGTCCAGTTCTTATTTAGCAGCACAAGGGGGTGTGTCCCCTTTTAGTGTTTTGGTAAATACTGCATATCCTTTTATGAACTTATGATCATTTTGCAAGACATTAACTTATCATTTTGGAAATTGCAGTGGTTGGTTCATTCGAATTAATTGCTACTTTTCTTGCAAAATAACTATGCCTTCATCTTTCAATGTGCTTGGTTGTGTTTTCTCTTCCTGGCGATTGTATTTATCTTCTCTTCCCTTTTGAAGCCATATTTTTGATCAGCTGGTAGGTTGTAGTCGCTTGGTTTGTTGGTCCTTTTTTGTTTCAGGTGGGTATGGTGGGGTTGGGCTGTGTGTGTTGGGGCTGTTTTTGGCTTCTTTTTGGTCTTTGGGCTGTGTGTGTTGGGCTGGGGGGGGGGGGGGGGGGGGGGGGGGCTTTGGGGATGTTTTTTGGGATCTCTGTGGGTTTTGATTGGGGCTGGGTGAGGTTTGGTGGGATTTTTCTGGATGGTTTTGACTCTTCCATGGGTGAGTTGGGGATTGGTTGCATGGTTGGAGGCTGTTAGTTTTGGCTGGGGTTTGGGGGTTTTTTGATTCCTCACTTTCTTATACCTCTTTTCAACTCCTAAGTTTGGAGGGCTAAGAGTTTTATGGTGGAGCTTCCTCTCATTCTCTGGAATCAATTGTGCTGAGCTGATGTATCTCTTACCAACTCCATTCCTAGAGGGCTAAGAGATTAACCATGTACTTTTCTGGTGAAGAATATTGCTTGCTTATTTTTGGTGTGGGGTATAAATTATTGTCTGCACTTGCTGATCTTCGAGTCATCTTTTTCTCTCTTACCAACTCCAATACCTTGGAGGGCTAAGAGACCTTAGGGTGTAAGCATGAAGCTTTGCTCATTACTACCGTGTTTTATACTCAAAGAATACAGCTTGTTTCTGGCCTAGGATATTTGTTCAAAACCGTGGACATTCAAACTCATTCCAGCTTTGCTGTTGGTTCATTTTTTGTGTTGTTTAAGTACATTTGACCTCTTCATATTTCTGCGTGCATTCCTTATGTTGTGGAAACTTGTGGGATTGCAATGTAATGCCTACAGCAGATGGCCCCATTATGCAAATATAGGTCAATGTTTTTTTTTTTTTTTGGCTCAGCTATGTGACTATCTAAAATCTTAGATTCGCTATAGATAATAAACTTGGACACAGGGTCCAGTGAATGATTTGATTGTTGCTCATATATTCAGCTCTCAACCCCTTACAGTTACAGATATGTCGTTTATGAATATTGACCACATGCCAAAGTTGACATTTTATGGTTTCTAACTTGATGCTTACAATGACAAGTTGCTGCTAACACTTTGGAAAGAGTTGCACCTCTTACACATGCAGTCAGAAATGTGTTGAAGCGAGTGTTTGTTATTGGCTTCTCTATTATTGTATCCAGTAACTACTCGATGTTCTTTGCACATAATTTTGAATACAGTACTTGTTAAATAGACAAAAAAGTGTTCAGTAGAGATGTAGGGTTTGCACACGGTGATTCATCCCTGTTAGCTTGGATTAAGATAGGTCGTACTATAGGAAGTCTGCTCAAACATCTGAGCAGACTCTACATATGTGCTGATTAACCCTGAGCCCTTTTACCCCAAATTTTCTTCGTTTTTTAGTTAGTAATGTACTGTAGAACAAGTCTCGAAAGGGTCAGGTGGGGCACAACCAGTATACAAAAGGGAAGCGAAAAAGCCTCAACATAAAAGTTGAGCTCTCCTGTAAAATCAACTGTTAGCTAGAAAGGTTTCCGAAAAATATCTCATGGTATGTCTGCCTCTGAGATTGTTCTTGATTCTGCTTATCTTCTACTCATTTCCTAATTGGCATCAGGTTGACACGCTGTAAGAGCTTCAAGGAAGGACACAAGAGGCTACTTGATGCAACAGATTTGGTGGGTAGGGGAATTGACATTGAGCGAGTTAACATTGTCTTCAACTATGACATGCCAGTTTCTGTAGATACTTATCTGCATAGGGTAGGTTCAGTTTATTTCTTTTTTCAGCTTTGTTTTTTACTCAAGACTAGGTTATCTTCCTTGTGTGCTCCCTGAGCCATCTTTCTTGCTCTGCTTTTGTTTCACTTCTTTTGCAGGTGGGAAGAGCTGTTAGGTTTGGTACCAAAGGACTTGCAATCACATTTGTTTCATCTGCATCAGATTATGATGTTCTCAATCACGTTTCTGATGATATCATAGTCGATATGTGGTCTGATCTCAATGAAGACTGAATGTTTTATGGTCGTGACGAAGTTTTCTCAAAGAGAAGTACCTACTACTGGTTGGCGTAGTGCATGATTACATTTTCAAGTAAAGAAAATCTGCGGAATGAGATGGTTGGCGTAGTGCATGATTATATTTTCAGGAAAGTAGAATTACATTAGTTATTTTTCAATGAGTCCAATTAGTCGGGCTTTTTTATGTAGTTTTTGTTGGGAAATTGTTTCCCAAGCTTATGTAATGAATCTTTATTCAATGGCATGAACTGTTTATTGTATATTGACATTTGGATATAGTTGGTGTTGAATAGAATAAATCATTTTTGTTTCTTAAATGAAATTATCATGATCTTATTTGAAAATGCTAATATATTGGTATTTATAGAATTTTAAAAAAAATACAAAAAATTGGCTAATATAGCGTTCTTAAAACATTGTAGAAACTTTACAATCTATAGCGTTTTTAAAACGCTGTAGAAACTTTACATTCTATAGCATTCTTAAAACGCTGTCTAAAGTCTACATTCTATAGCGTTTAAAAAACGTTGTCTTAAGTCTAAGACTTTTAACAACATCGGCTAATACAACGTTTGGAAAAACGCTGTATATATCATTTAATAGCGTTTTTCAAACGCTGTAAAATGCGATTTTTCTTGTAGCTTGTCACAATTTTCTGGCATGCAATTGGTGTTGTGTTAGCTTTTCATTTGAATTATTTGGTTGTGCTTCTCTTACTGTCAAATCTTGTTTTCTCTTAATTCCCATTTGGAAAGCTAGGTTTTCATTTGGACTTGAGCATAAAAGGATATTTGGTGATAAAAAAAAAGGGGTTGTAGTTTTGCTGCTGTTGCGGCTCCTTTCATACAGTAATAATTGTAGACCTTGACTATGAGCATTCTAAGGACCTCTCTGTATACTTAGTTGAGAAAAAAATGACTTGCTTGTCCATAACACCAACAACAAATAAACCTTTCTGTAGATCGAATGATAACAACAACTGGCGTTTCTGAAAAACTAATGCTGGTCCATGACTAAAATTGTTGAACACTAGGCAGATACCAGTATTAGAGGACATTTGATGCAGATTAGATTTTAGAAAAAATAGTAATGTATTCGTATTTTATTTTATGGCTTTAGTTTTAATATTTTGTTAAGATTCTTATAATTTAGGATTGTTAACATAGAATTATTTATTAGTTTCTTAATTTAGGCTGAGTCAGTTTTCTATTTTCTATTTTCTTGTTTTACAAGAATTAGGGTTGCTTCCTAATATTTTTATTCCTTTTTAATTCTATGGTGGCTACTACTATATAATAAGATTGTAGCTAGTAGGGCAGGGTAGTTGTTTTATGATTTGATTAATGAAAATTGAGAGTTTTCTTATTTTTGTGCATTTGTAGAGGGAGTACCTCTAGTTCATATTTATTCGTGATTGTCCTTTTTGCGCGTTCTTCTATTCCAACACACCTCCCTGCAAAGATTATAACAAGCTTGCTGCGCGCAAAATTGGCCTTGTTGAGATTCTTGAGAAGATTAACTGGAATGCCTATCGTTTGAAGCTTAGGTTGATTCATATAGACACCATCATCTAAGCTTTCATTCAGAAGCTTATTTTCATGTCCAAACGTAACCCCCAAACATAAAGAGTTACCTATCAACGCCACAATAATTTTTCAGCGAGTTCTTCTCGGATACAAGAGAGAAGGGCTCCATAAAATTACGCCTCCTTTCTGAGTGTAACCCTTACCACAAGTTTGACTTTATATCGTTCTATATTGCCCTCTAAGTCAAAAGTAGTCTTGAAGACCCACTTACAACATACTTTCTTGTATCCTTATGGCAATCCAACGAAATTTCAAACTTCATTATGTTCCATTGATTTTTTTCCCCCTTCCTCTTCATTGTTTAGTTGCTTGTTTTGATATTTTCCGTTGGGAAGATTTGGAGACATTTGTGAATTGTGCAATTTTTTTGAACTCGAGCAGAAAATGTTTTGTTTTTTTTTGGTCAAAATTGGCAACCTTAGGTCTATTTAGAATGGTCCTCCTTACATTTTAGTTGTTTGTTTTAATTTTGGTCTAGTAAAAAGTAATGAAAAGTTAAAGAGCACATCATTTTATTATGTGAACTAAGAAAGAAGACGGTAAATTTTTTTTTTGCCAGATGACAAGATGTTAGTATATGTTCAATTACTACGAAGGTCAACCTCATGTCCATAGGAATTGAATCCTAGACCTCACACTCTAAAGGAACGCTACATAACCATCGTATTAGTGGTTTTCGCTTAGCTTGTTTTTTTTAATAGATGGAAGCATGGATACCTCACTTTTAAGTTAAACATGGGTTAAACGCCAAGGCTCAAAATCTTTGTATTTGTTCCCCTAGACTTGGCTTTGATGACTTCCTTACATCAAAATTGGAAAGTTACAAATGCTAATGTCGCTTTATTTCGTTCACATTACAATTTCCCAAGATGATTTTATAACAAGAAAATTGCTTCACAATACGGAATTTTGCTTATCAACTTGGCTTTGGACTGGATTTTGGTCCAAATAAATCTCTCTTTGGCTTAATAACAGTAGTAGAGAAATCTGTGTATTTGACTGGGAATTAGGACATGTAACGACCCGGATTTTTGACCCAATTTTTTTTTAATAATATCTTTTAAAAAGTATTAATCGTAGTAATAAAATTATTTTCCTTAAATAGATAATTACAAAAAAAATTAGTTATTCTATCCTAATTAATCCTTTTATTTTTTTTAGTTGCATGCATGACTATGACTCTTCTCATCTCACTATCTCCTACTCCTACTCAATCTCTACCTCTCTCCTGACCGGATTTTCGTCCATAATTCGTTCATATCAAGACCCAAAAAAAAAAAGAATCCTATTCGAATACAAACTTTCCTCCCTCATCCAAATTCTATTATAAATACTCCTTTAATCCGACCCTAGGAGATATCACAGCAATCACCACGTTCCATCAGTCCAGAACGAGAGAAAAATTGGAGAGAAATCGGACTCCAATCCATGGAGTTCTAGAGAGAGAAAGAAAGAGAGAGAAAAGCGGGTTTGTGTTCTAAACCCAACCGAGATCCGAATTACCCATTCCAATCCCTTCCTACAACTCCTAACATCACCAAGCAAGCTTCAATTTAAGCCCAAGGTCTCCCGATCAAGAAAACCGAAGTCATCTTTCCCAAACGATCAAAGATTCGATTTTTGATCAATTCGATCAAACCAAGGTATTATAATCTATCCCGAACACTCCTCTAAGTATATATAATGTTTTTAAGCATAACCCAATAGCCCCCGTAGCCCCATGCATCAATACCGTGGCCGAAAAACAAAAAAATCAAAATCTGGACGCAACCTTGCGGCCGCAAGGTGCGGGCCGCAAGCACCAGGCCAAACCTCGCGGCCGGCTGCTCAGACGCAAGGTTGACTGGTCCAACCTTGCGTTTTGGACTATTTTGTTTCGAATCGACTTTGCGACCCTCCGAACATCGTTTTCGATTTCCGATCTATTTTTCCTAGACTTCTAACACCATAAAGATCATAACTTGTTAATTTCATATTTTTTTTATTTTATTATCTATTTATTAATTATTTATTTAATTTCATATAAATTTTGCAAACGAAAAATCCATACGACCTTCTAAACCATTTTATAAATTCCCGTACTATTTTTTTTAAGATTCTTTACATTCCAAAGATGATATATTGTTAGCCTCAACATATTTTATTTATTAAATAATTTATTACCCATTTATTCTACTTTTGACGACTTTAAAAATCGTTTTTATTTTTAAAAATAATCTCGCGACCCTCCGGACTCAATTTTGACACTCGATTCCACTATGTAGAATCATAGGAACCTTTTTAAGGTCATGCTAATTATTTCTAATGTTATTATCTATTTATTGTATTTATTATGATCTCTAATCAATTTAATTTCCTAAATAAAATTTATACAAGCCTAGATTATATTATTTTATTTAAAACTTTTATTTAATAAAAGTTCCTTACCTTATTAATGACTTGTTGATCATACGAACTAAGGGCAACGGCCCATTCATAAAAGGTTATGTGATTCAATGCATATTGTTTATTTCAATTATTATTCTGTTTGCTTAATTATTATTTCCAACTGTTGAATGATATGTTAGATTGGATCCTAGAGACATGGGGTGGTATGCGAAATAGAAATCACCTAGACGATGATAAGTAATGGATGAATTGGAAAAGTTTTTGTTTTAGATTGCCTTGCAGGCGTGATTTTGAGTTGTGATGAGATTGTGATGAGATTGAAACTGGCGGGTGTCCAGTGATGAATTGATAGGCTGGCGGGTGTCCAGTGATGATTGTGGAATGGTTGTGATGTGGTTTATAAGATAGGCGAACCCTAGTCGTGATTCGGGCATGGTAAGTTTTCTTTTGCTGTATTGAGAGGGATACACACTGGGTACATAACTTAGGTGCAATCCGCGACGACAGCAAAATAAAGTGATCCCATGGGACCGAGCATGGCTAGTGGTTGAGGGAGGAAAGATCTCGCGGTGAGATCTTAGATCACACGTCAGGTTAATGAATAGTAATAAACTAATTGATATGAAATATCTCTGTTTTATTTCTTCGTACCATGTTTATTCTGCTGATTGCTAGTTGTATGGTAAGAGGGGTAGTTGGGTTAGATTATTCTACTGGATGATTTATCACTCACGGATACGTCTGTATCCTGGTAAATCGATTGCTTCGGCGATCAATTTGCCAGAAGGCGCAGGATTCAATGGAAGGGATTCAACGATGGTGCAGTTCGACACAGAAAGAATATCAGGAATAGGGATCGAGTATGCTTGGGATTCGTATCAAGTCTAGAGTCAGCTCTGAAGTTAATGTATTTTGAATCGGTAAATTTATTTTGAGATTGTAATAGACCTTTATTTTGGAAAATTATATTTATTTAGCAAAATTTTCTTAAGAAATTATTTTATTTTGCTTCCGAAAAGTCGGGGCGTTACAGGACATGACAAAAAAAAAAAAAAACACCTAGGAATAATGAAAGAGCTCCTCAAAAACCCTAATTTTGACCGTTGGACAGAGAGATATCCCCTTCCCTTTAGTATCCCAACCGAAATCGAATTTGCTTTCTGTTTCACGAAAACTTGAACTGCAATAATTTCCTAATTGAGAAACTTCATTCCCAAGAAATCAAAATCCAAATCCAAATCCAAATCACACCCAGTTTAGAATCTCTCACTTCTAACTAGTTCGCAACTCCAAAACTTCACTCCCAAGTCTTCCACAAACCCCACTCCTATTCAACTTAGGTTTAGAGAGAGAGAGAGAGAGAGAGAGAGAGAGAGAGAGAGAGATATGCAATCGTATTAAGATATGCCGTATCCTATGATTCTCATAACCTAATAAAAAACTTCTCCGCTCCTCTGTTTCCATCATTCTCATTCACAAAAATTTCATACTCTGTTCTTTGCTGTCGAGTGTTGAACAACTAGTAGAAGGAAAGAATGGACAACGTTTTTGGGTACGATTACTCTAAATTCGATAGGCTTTTGGAGGAAACTAAAGAGTGGCTTCTCCAACTGGAGAGCAAGAAAAGGTTGAATGTCGTTCGGGAGATTCTCAAGAACCCTCATTACGATGAGTCTGATGTATACATCCTCTGTCTCTACGAGTATCAAACACCGTCTGATCATAAACCACCTGAGCCTAGAAACCCTTTGAAGATTCGGTTTGTGATGAGCGGAAGGCAACCCACCAAACCCGTTTGGGAGGAAGAAAACGCGGGCAAGAAAGCTGAAAAAACAGGTCGAAAAAGGCCACGGGGGAGTAGCGATTGCGAGTTTGGTGATGAAGAAGACAAGGACAGGGCGATCAAGAAGAGGGCGAACATGAAGAAGGTGAATAACTTGGTTCGAAAAAGGAAGGTTGTTTTACCGGAAATCACACCAGACCTGCCTGATGAATTCAAGGAAAGAATCCAAAATCTTGGGGGAGCCAAGGCTACTTTGGTAATTCAAAAGGTACTCGAAGCCACGGACGTGAGCGATCGCCACACACGCCTGTCTCTCCCGCGGGGTAAACTCAAAGACAAGGAGTTTCTGGACAAGGCCTTTTCGTGCACCAAGCGAAATGGCAACGGCGTTGCCATGATGGCAGCGCGGCTTATCGCAGAGAATGGGAAGGAGCACGAGATAGATATAAGGCAGTGGAACATGAGCAAAGGAATATATAATGTGGTTAAAGGTTGGAATGAAGTTGTGGGAGAACATGAACTGTGTGCGAAATGGGTAGTGCAACTTTGGTCATTTAGAGTAGCGGGAAACCTCTGGTTTGCACTTGTTAAACTCTGGAAGGTAAAGGAACAAGATTGATGAGTTCTCCTGCTGTAAGTATTGGGGGAATCATAGGGAAAATCTTCAGCCTTTGGATTTTTGTCCAATTCTTAATTAGCAGCACAAGGGGGTGTGTCCCCTTTCAGTGTTTTGGTAAATACTGCATATCCTTTTATGAACTTATGATCATTTGCGAGACATTAACTTGTCATTTTGGAAATTGCAGTGGTTGGTTCATTCGAATTAATCGCTACTTTTCTTTCAAAATAACTATTCCTTCATCTTTCAATGTGCTTGGTTGTGTTTTCTTCTTACTGTCGATTCTCTTTATCTTCTCTTCCCTTTTGAAACTGTGTTTTTGTTTGGATGTTGGGAAAACGAAAACGAATAGCATATATAAAATACCATCTGTCAATATTGGGTGTTGTTCTTCTAATATACATTTTGTGCTTGCCAATATTGGGTGTTGTTCTTCTGATATTCTTGTTGCTAAATCCATTATCCTGCCAATGGTACTTCAACACTCTTTGCGCCATTTTTATAGTTGAAAGTTCGAGAAGCACATGAATTACGCCCAAATCTGATAAAACTTAAGTCTTTACTCACAGTCACAGAGTTGTTATGTGTAAGGCATGTTGCGCATAATTGAGGAATAATGGAACATGTTATATCAACAGAGTCCCCTTGGCCCTTAGGAATAGTGATCCACAAAGTATATGGTCTAACCATAGTTACCGGTGAAATATGACAAACACTACCCCAAAAGATTCAGTAAGCTGCTGAAGGTATCAGTAGTGTTGATCAAACAAGTATCAAGAGCGTTTGGCAGGCTTCTTACGTTTCCCAAACAGTGGTTATTTTGAAACGATAGTGGTTTTCGGACATTTTACTGGTTTTCGGACATTGAGAATGGCAAAATGTATCCCCTTTCTTAACTGGCATTTTCAGTAGAATTTCAATGTTAGTTAGCTGCAAGCAAGGTGAGATCATAAATTAATGATGCAAGTGAGTGATTATACTCATTTCAAAGGAGACCAGCATGTAAATGTTATTCATTTCATCGATCTGAGAGGCAAAAGGAAAAGACCATAATATAAGCAGGAAAGCCTGCTTATTAGAAGTACTGGCCCCGGCAAATGGAACCATAATTTTTTTTCATGCGTCGTATCATTCTTTCTGTAGATTATAGCTGTTTGACTGCTATTGTAAGTGTAGTCACTCAAGCAAGATACACATATTGATAAAGTAGATTACCTTTTGTTCACCGCACGCCTATCTCTAATGTCGAGACAAATCAACATGAAATTCATAAGGGAGGAAGGAAGAGTTTCTTGTCCACGCGGCAAAATGGGAATCAAGTTTCGCGGATAGAATCAAGGATCATTGAAGAGGGAGGATTGGAATATGGGATATGCTGAAGTCAGTCAGATATGCCTTAGAGATCGTCAACGAACGTTAGTGTTGTATACAATCTTCTTTTGGGGTGAAAGGAACTTTTAGAGACTCATAAACTCTGCAAAGATATGTTAGTGCAGTTGTGGTCGTTCAAAGTACAGGGAAATCTCTGGTTTGCTCTTGTTAAAGTTGGATCTGGGAAAAATCAAGACCTCAGAGAGGTGGTTGAAGAGAACTAGCACTAATCCATCTGAGAGTGTTTGATAAATTGGTTCTTTGTATGATTATTATGCTTAAGATCTATTCACATAGAGTGGCTATTAATGTAGAGTTGTTTTTCATTTCGTTTTTCAATCTGATCAGTTTTGGATATATCATTCATAATTTGAGAATGAGAAGAAAACATTTGATGCACTATGCCTTGAATTGAAATCAACTTTCATTTTATGGTTAATGCTGCATATTATTATAGCAGAAGAACTGTATGGCAGATTATGTTTGCTAAATGATCACACGTTGGTCTAAGGGCAACCTGTATAGGAATCTGAATAGAAGTTTCGTACTACAGAAAAACATGGAAAACTGGGATGCCGAACAGATAGAATTTACCTTAAACCGATGGAATTTGGCCGAGCAATATTGAGGCATGTGGTGCTACTGATCAGTTCTCCTGCCTAGCTGATCTGTTTCCACATTTTTATGCAAATATTTTCTGGGGAGAAGAAAAAAGATTGCAGACGGGTGTCGAAATTTTTGCACATTGTAACTTGGAACACTTTACTTTGTACGTATACGTACACTTACTTGAGTTGTAGCTGCTTTGACCGTTGGATTCTGGTACGTTTGGTAAACTAGAGTTTGTGGCCGCTGACTAGCAGCTGTTAGTGTTCCGTCGATAAACTGCTGAGACAGAAGCAAGAATTGCTATGGACCCTTTTTGTGAGGTCACTAGATCAAAGGGAATACAGGGAAGAGGTTGCAAGTAATGCAAGGCCTATTGCTCTAGCCCATTTCCCTCTTAAGTGGAGGGTGAACAAAACTCAACTCCAACTTACATGATCGAACATGCTGTTCATAGAGCAGAGAAGAATGTTAGATACTCCTTCAGTTATTTTCTGTCATTGAGCATCTCAAAACATTAATGCTTCAGACACATGTCTAGACGGTGACACAGATCTAGATACAGATGAATCCGGAAACGTTCCATGAGTGGAACCCACGTACATCCTGTGGAGCATATGTATTGGACAATTCCAGACACATCGATGAGCGGAGCACTATTCGTGTCAAAAAGTACCTCATTTCTTCTTAACTGGGATTTTCCATTGGATCTTAATACCAGCTGGAAGCAAGATGATATTGTAAATGATGTGTGTGATCTCCACTGGTAAATTTGTCAACAGAATCTAGTGCTGAACATTTATTGGTCGTAAGTAAGATCTATGTGGAAAGAAATTTTCATGTCATTCAACATTAATATGAGAATGAAAAACAATAAGTACTCAATATCAGCTGGAAAATCCTGATCAAGCAACTAGCATGTCTAATCTTGATCAAGCAACTAGTATGTCCGTAGTGACGCCAGTAATGGTGTGATGGTGGTTTAGAACTACGAATGCGAGTACCGAATGGAACTCATAATCAGTGGAAGGGCGCGAAAACGTGTTTTAGCTTTAGTGGCTCCGCCAATCTTTGAATTGGTCTACTTTCGACCAACTTTTTGTAAATCAAAATCTATTATTTTTATGGTTTGATCCCACCATCTTTTACTACTTTTAATACCCTCTCTATCGATATAAAATACGTTTCGATCCGATTTAAAGTTAGTGTGGTTCAAGGATTTTTCCAAAATAATTTAATTTTTTGACCTGTTGAGGGTAAAATCGTCATATCTTTTAATGTATAAATAAATTTGCAACCAAACTAATTTGGTTAGAAATTAGTCTAGACAAGCTTTTCAACGGTTCAAATCATGTGCAAATTGGAGTTCGGAGTGTCCGTGGCAAATCTGCAAAGTTTGGTTAGTTTTGAAATTTTGAGGATGCGCCCGGGGCGCATGTAGATGCGCCTGAGGCGCATTAAAGCTCCACAAGTGGTCAAACTTTACGGGTTTGTCCCGGACACTCCTGAACTCCGATTTTCGCAAGGTTTGAACCGTTAGAAAGCTTGTTGAATCTAGATTCTAACCCAAGAAGTTTGGATCTAAAATTATTTTTATACATCAATGATATGACCAATTTATCCTCTAAGTTAAAAAGTAAATCATTTCGGTAAAACGGTTCCATCTTTCTCATTTTAAATCGGATTAAGACCTATTATATATAGATAAGGATTTTCAAAGAACTAGAGGATGGAATCCAATTATTAAAATAAGTTTAGTTTATGAAAAGTGGGTAGTAAGCATACTACTACAAAGATCATCGGAGTGATCATCGGAGTACTATCACTCATCCACCGTCACCGCAACACAACTTCTCCATCACCATCACTTCACCCCCACTGCCACCACACTTCCGGTCTACTACCACCATTGGCACCGCACCTCAACCCTACCACCTCCGCTTTCATCTAACCACCACTCCAATGCCATGACCATCACGCCTCTACGTGCAACTCCACCACGACTACTCCATCACCACTCTCACCATCATTTTAGCACCACATAACCACCACCCCACCCCTCCGCTCCACCACCACAACCTCCGTTACTTCACCATCACTACCAATACAATAAAAAATTCAGAATAAGCATTGAGAATATTCTAGATTTTCAATCTACCACCACCACATTTGAAGTGCGACTTCCGGTGCCACTACAACGACTCGAGAATATCCTCTATTCAAGAAATTCTCAAGGGTAAAATTTATCACCACTCCCAACGTCACCACAAAAATCACGTTGACATGATTCCCAAGGTTTAATATTCAAGTTTAAGAGCTAATGTTGGCAATCACAGAGTCAGAGGGTCTGCGACTAAAAGCTAGGGTTTCTGCCGCCTAGGGGCCTCTCCCCTCCTCCCCCCGGGCGATCCTTCTTCTCCCTCCTTTGTCTCATCCTCCCTTCTTCTCCACCTCTTCGATTTCCTTTTCGTTATGTTTTTCTTATACAAAAACCGATCAGCAACGGCAGTGAGTGGTCGGTGGCGGCAGGGCGATACTAGGCGTTCTGAATCTCAGCATTCCGTCTTTTCCCCTGGGTGTTTTTGGGAGCCAACATACTGGTCTTCACGGTGGCCATTTTTGGGGCGGCGAACGTCCGACAGGGTTGCGATCTGGTATGGTTACGTCTTCTCCTTTGTCCTCTTCCTCTCCCCTATTTTTATTCCAAACCCGCTTCCTTGCTCTTCTATGTTTCTTCCTTCCCGGACATTTCCTCTGTTCTGCCTCGTTCTCGATCTCCTCTCTCTCGTTTCTGTTTTCCTCCTATCGGACTTTTGTTGGGTTGATCGGAGTTTGGCCTAACGGCTCGATGGTTCAGATGATGTTGGGCGGCTAATCGGAGTGGTCTCCCGTCGTGTCCGTTGTTGGGCGACGCTGTTGTTGCCTAACGGCTTGGGTGAGCATCTGCAACAGTGGGGGTTGGTTGCTGCTCCATGGGTTTGCTAGTGGTGGCTCGGTGGTGTGTGGAGGAGCATCTTTGGTGGTTGGTTGCATGTTTTTGCCTGATCGGTGGTAGGCGGTGGCTGGTGGCAGCGTTTTGAAGGCTAATAGAAGTGTAGGGATAGGTTTAGGGTTTTCTTGATTGGGCTTGTATTGTTATACTTGGGTTTTTAGACCCTCAGGTGTTGTTGGGCTTGTATTGCTATGTTTGGACATTTTAGGCCCACTAATTTAAACATAAATAAATTCTAGTTTAAGAAATTCTCATTCGTATCAGTGGCCGGTGTGGGTTTGGGCCATGGTGGATACTGTGACAGAGGTTACGGATATTGGCCTGTTGCCAATTCATTCATGCTTAGAGAGATCTTATGCTTCCTTTGGTACCTAACTAATGCACAATCTTGCATTCCGGATTATGGGTATTTCATTAATTCTTGCTTTGCAGTTACGACCACTCGATTCAAGCTTACCTACCCTACGAACGTCAGTGGATTAAGCAGCGGACATTCCGACACCTAGAAAAATTGGCATATTGATATGTTACGAACCCTTGATGTATCTAACTATTTCTACAAGAATCTTTCGATGGCTATTACAGGAGAGGAAACTGGTATGAACTGCAACGTTGGCGTCATGTATGGCATCCATCTGCTGCTCCGTAGGCTGTCTGTTATTAGTGCGAAATTGTTTCACTCCTATGCACATGTACACTGCAATAGTGGTGTGTTGGTGGAAGAAGTCAAGCTATTGTTGCTAAATCAGTGTATTGTATAATTTCACACTTGTATTGGAATCCTGGCCTTATTGTTTACTTAGGATGATTGTATGTGTCTCTTATGAAACCGAGTTTGGATGGTTATTATCTGAAGAAGGCTTCTGCGTCGAATTTGAACCCTTCATCGCCGATTGTCCCTTCCTCATGTCATTCTGTTTTGCCAAATTTTTTCGTGTCATGTCTGGGGAAGATGAAAATAGCCGACTGCACCTATATATTTAGTTTTTATTTTTTAAATCACTTATCACTAAACCTCACTTCACATTTAAATTTTTTATTTTTTATTAAAAAGACACTCAAATGTTGGCTAGACACCTACAAACACCCAAGATACCAACAAAACACCCAAAAGAATGGGACCAACCCAACACCCAAAAAACAGATCAGAAAAAAAGAAAAGAAAGATCCAACCCTAGCCACTGGTGTCTCCATCTCAAAACCCCTAAACACCACAGCCGTCCCTCATCCGCCGACCATTGCATCCAACATCTCCGGCCGCCATCGTAACCCTTAAAGCACCGCTGTCCAAGAGCCAAGACCAACCACCACCAAAAACCGCCACCGTCACTGAACTGGAGCAAGGTCCAAAAACCGGTTTCGAACGCACGCACCTCACCAAAACCAACCAAAGTAGTGGACGGCCCCAGGCCAGAGAAGAGAGACGCAGTAGTTTTGCAGAAAGTTTATTTCAGTAATCATGCAGGCCAAGTCTCATTTTTTAGAATTAGTCGAAAGAACCAATTAGTTTCTTCCTACGTATATTCTGAAAAAACTTTTATCGACACCTAATTCAGCTGATTTTTTTACAATCACACCTTAAAAAAATAAACGGTTCAGATCATCTTTGTGGGACCCGAATTGGGACCCACAGGAATCGTATGCGCATGATGATATGTATACTTAATATTGCTTATTGCTCCAGTAACACGTGATATGATATCATATTCTGCTTATATATCCTTTGACTGGCTAGATACGAGAAGCAACAGCTCACACTTGATTACCATCAATCAAATGCATTTACCCCTCCACTTTGAGAAGTTTTTCAGTGCCGAGCGGGCACGGGCCACGTGGTGCCGAGCACCATCTCGTCCGTCCAAACGTGTTTTGGACGGTCCAGATCTATTTGGGTAATTTTTAAGTGTAAAATTACCAAAACACCCCCTCAAGCCCAAACAGATTTGGACCGTCCAAAACACATTTGGACGGCCGTGATGCGTGCAAACAGAATCCCAGTCAAAATTAAAACAAAACTAATTTTTTGATTATAAAAACAAAACTAATTGATATCCCAGTTCAGCTCTTTCAAGAATTATTATGCTTACGTGCGAGTATCCTAAATTCGCGGGATTCTTAGATACCATAGAAACAGAGAGTTCTTCCCTAATTCAATTTGCCAGAGAATCGACGGTCAAGATGAATCTCACATTAATTAATCTTGTTATCTGACAGTTTTTGTACAGCTCCATCCCGTTCGATGGGAAACTCAAAACAAATCTAAATCCCTTTAATTACGTAAACTTGAGCTTCGTAGAAAATCAGTAACCAGACCATTTCTAACGGTTCTAGGAAATTGGAAATCAGAACCTAACTAGAACCAAACCGCAAAATCGGTCCGGTTTTGGTTCGGTTCCGATTCTATTCAATTAGCATCCAATCACTTATTCACAAAATATAAACTCATAAAAAATAAAGAATTTAAAGCATCAAATAACTCATAAAATAATAATAGACATTTTTTTAAGAATCAAAACCCAATATAGTTCACGAAATACTTGACACTCGACCGAAAAACATTGACGAAAACCACCAATAAAGTAGCCAAAACCACTTATGGAATAATTAAATTCAGCGATAGAAAAACATTAATGACCCATTATATTTAGGACTAAAATTAAACCTATATCATAAACTATAAAATATGGCAGCACGTCTTGAAGTAAAGAACAACAGCTCCATTGTCCAAAACATCACTTAAATCAGTAGCACTAACTTCTTCCATGTTCAAAAAGTAGACCAATCTCTACACATATATTTATTTTTATATAATTATATATATTAGTTCTAAACGGTCCGGACCGGTTCTAACCACAGTTTTTTAATTGAGAATCAGTAACCGAACCAAAATTAACGGTTTTTATTTTTTTGAAACCATAACAGAACCGCAGAACCGGACCAAATAGGACGGTATGGTCCGGATCGGACCGGTTTTACGGTTCGGACGGGTTTTCTTGAACACCCCTACTAAGTAGTTCCTAATTAATCTCGGAAAGCTTCACTCGTAGTTCCTAATTAATCTCGGAAAGCTTCACTCCCAAGCAGCGTTTGCCTGATTTCTCCCAACTATATATCCTACCTCTCTTATCTGGGTGGATTTCGCTTGTCATTTTTGGTCCAATTTGGACAGTTGTGGCCCTCAATTGTTGGGGTGTTGTGCTTGCTGGGCTGTCCAAAATTGGCATTTTACATTTTTCACGTAGTGGGCTACGTGGCGTGGTGAAGAGAAGTGGTTCTTCTGAAGACTCACATGTACATCTTCTTCTTAGCTCTCAAAAGTACATCTTCTCCGACGTTCCCCGTTCTCTCTCTCCCTCCCGTTCTCTCCCTCCCTCAGAGTCTCAGACCACTACAAACCCCCCCTCTCTCTCTCTCTCTCTCAACAGAGCTATTGCCATGGCGGTGAGTCACTCGCACTCTATCAGTTGCACAGGCTCTGCATGTCTCTGCATCTCCTTCTATCTC
Source organism: Rhododendron griersonianum (assembly GCA_018127125.1). Taxonomy (NCBI): domain Eukaryota; kingdom Viridiplantae; phylum Streptophyta; class Magnoliopsida; order Ericales; family Ericaceae; genus Rhododendron; species Rhododendron griersonianum. The sequence continues at coordinate 47,402,460 of CM030789.1, read as the reverse complement.
TTCTCTCTCTCCGGCAGTCCTCATACAACGGGAGTGTATTGAACAGATTAACGGTGGGTTTGATTCCTCTTTCCAAGATTTTGTTTGATTCCATTTGGTATTTTTTCCCGACATGCATAATTTGGCCCCCTTCTCCATTTAGGGCTTTTTTTCATCACATATGAATCATGATTCTGTAAACATATGTTTCCGTATAGGGTATCCCAGATCTCCTGATTCTAGTTGGTAACAAGAGTTTCATGGTTTCCTTAGGAACTCTCTCGGATTCACCGATCCATTTGACCAAAGGTAAGAAATCCACCCCTACAGTAGTGCTTTCAATCTTGCTGTGTTTTGCTTCTTTCGTTTGTTTAAATTTACTGAAAGTTTTGTTTTGGTTCTTTTTGTTCGTCATTCATTTGCTTTCGACTATTTATTTTATGCTTGTTTTAGGTTTTCCCATGTCAGCCTATTTCCAAAGTTGTCTCGACAAAAGGTTCGAAAACCTCGCAAACCCCTGAATGATAAGTCGGATTAATATTTTTGGGGGTTGATGTGTCCTTTTTTACCTAGGTCATCTGATCACGATTCCAATTTGTGCTTTCTATATTGTGTGGTTTTTTCATTTTGTAATTGAGTATGGAGTGCGCATTTGAAAACTTAATTTGAAAGATTGGTATGAGTTAAGACTAGAGAGGTCAAACTGAGGCATTCCCTCTCTTTGTTCAAGCATGTCTCTTGTAAATGTCTGCCACTGTATTCTCTCAGGCCATGTCTGAATCTTAAATTTGTGGAGAAAAGAAAAACATTGAAAGGAAAATTTAAAAGTAGATTCATTTTCTTCCTCCATCATCTTCTCATCTTTCTCCTAACCCTTTTTGTCTACTGAAATCCGTCCACAAACCAATGATCCAAACAGTCTCCGTTCACATGCAAGCATATGTTTCTGTTTTACAAAGCAGCTGGTTTTTCTTTCTTTTTTCACTCTTTGGCAATGACAGGTGAAGAAGATGATCCTTCATGCCATGACCAATCTGTTCAAGACTTGGAAGCCTTGAGACGGGAAAAAGGTGATGGGGTGTGGGCAAAAACCATTTATCTGTCCTCCGTTTTATGCCATGTTGCTCTTTTTCCTTTCACCAGTAAATGTTGTGGAAGTTTTGACCCCTGGATTTCACAACTATTGTGCAGTCCCAGAGGTGATTGTATAAGAAAACCGCACTGCAACCACAATAAGTCAGGATTAAGCTCTTGCAGCAACTTTTCCTAGAGATGGAGTGGGCAATATTAGCTGAGCATTTGGTCTTGCGATTTAATTTTGCCCCAAAGAGCATGGGAGGGATTTGTGTGTGGGTGGGTGGATGCGGGAGTGTTGGGGTGGGGATTGAAGTCATCCAGAATCAATTGTAGGTGTATGTGATCTATGAATCTGACAGAATATGAACAATGCCATGTGAACTTTTGGAAAAGCTTTGGAAGGAAGATAGGTAAGGGAATGGCAACTAATACATGCACTCTATGTTTTGAAAGAGAACTGTTTAGCCGACAGCTTTAGCTATGCCTACCATATTGAAAGCACAAACCTATTTGTAATTCAGAAACCTCAAGTAATCTGTATTGTTCCTAACCTAGATTCCTCATCTAACTTGACTTGTCCTGACACATCAGTCTTCTTATTTTGGAGTAGTCATTTTAGCATTCGTCATCTGTTATTTTTACCTGTAGAGACCCGTAATTAAATTATTTAAAATGTTAATGTTCGTTATGTGCTTGAGTTATATAAATATGAAAAAAAAAATGAATGAATGTGGGGTCCTTGGGAAATAGAATATTGATTGTGGCATTTAATGTGATACTTTAGAAGTTGAAGGGTATGAGTGTGATAAACCCTATATAACAAAAAAAATAAGGAGCAAGAGATTCATTTTTTCCCCTTTCTTTTCTTCTTTTCCGGCGTCTCTCTCTCTCGGCTCTCACCTCTCTCACCTTCTCTCTTTGATTTCATCTGCTACGAGTGAGATGTTGGAAAAATCCCAAGTATTAAAGTTGTTCTACGCGACGAGAGCTTCCTCTCCATCCAAGAAAATTCATGATCGGAACACTTCGAAGTTTCCTCCATGTTCGGGCTTGCTTCTAACCTTTGAGGTAGGGATCTCCTACCTTCTTTACATGTTTAAGTGTTAGTTTGATGTACAAGAATCAAGTTTGTTCATCTATTTTGAGTCTTGAATAAATATAGTGTATGCTGAAAATTTCGTGGGTTCTGGTAATCTGTCTTTTGGGGGCCCTTCTGCTAGGAATCAATTTTTGGTGTCTTCATAACTGTTAAATTACGTTTCAATACGAAGATTTTGGTACCAAGATCATGCAAAACCGATAATCACACAATTAGTTATGAATTTTTGAATACCGGCTGTTTCCTGGATGTGCGAATCTGTGCGTGGCTGCCTTCTTTTAACGTTCTGGGCATGTTGAACACCTTGGGTGGCTTTGGGTCTTTTACAGGAGCTGCATATTTAAGCTACGAAGAGATTGGCTTTGGAATCAAGTAATTTGGTTAAGCTTACAATTTTTGGTGAATTTCTAAAGTAGGGTTGGTTGACTAGTGCGAAAATGGTTGCGAATCTGTTTTTCTTTTGAGGAAATTTTATTGAGTGTAGTGGTGCAACGTTTGGCATTGGTTTCAATATTTTTTTTGGGTTTAAGATGAAAGGGTTATGATTTTTCTAAGAGAGTATGGCAAATTTGCTCAAAGAAATTTGTGGTGCCTTGTGTGCCGGGACTTTTGGGGGTTTTGGAAGAACTGAGTTTTAATCTAGGGATTTCTCTCTCTATGCTTGTTTATGTGGTAGTTTAGTACATTATTGAGTGTCTAAACCCTATGCTTGAAATGGGTGTGATTTGGGAAAACTCGAACCAGATTTTTAAGAAAAGAAAAGGGCATAGAAAGAGTTTTGGGTTGCCTATCTTCGAATACTCTAGTTTTGATGTTAGGCTAGTATGTGAGTTTAATTTAAGAGATGTGAGAAGTTGATTTTGTTAAAAAGGGTATGTTTAGTGAATGAATTGGTAAAGAGAAGAAATCGAAAGTGGTTAGTCTTATTTGAAAGTGGTAATTTTGTGTTTGGAGGATCTACGGGGTCATAGGACCCCGGAATACTTTATCTCTGTTTGTGATCACATTATCGTGGAATGAATGTGATAGTAGCTTAATTGATCGTATCTATTTCGGTTGTGGCATTGTTCTAGCGATGACATTTGGGTTGGTTGAACATATATCATGTTTGAAATATGATAGAGTGAGATACGTGAACGCTATACGCATAATAAGGATTTGTTGATACCGGTGTAGTACTTGCGATGGGAGGGTTTATTAGTGATAAGGAGTTAATAAGTGAATGAATGAGATTAATCACATGACATTAGTGATTGGGAATTCGGCGTCTATTTGTTATGTTATGCCATGAATCCTTCTGCACCAAGATGTTAAGTTTTAAAGTGTATGGCAATATGCAAATTCTTGTCTGAACGCAAATTGAAAGGTTAATAACAAACGGACACAACGAGAACATTCAGGACCCTGAGTGCCTGGTAGAGGATATCGGGGTCCTTTAAGAGCTAAATGCTCATATTGGATACTTCAGGACTCATCGACGGGTGAGTATATCGGGGTCCTTTAATTAGAGCTAAATGCTCATATTGGATACTTCAGACTCATCGACGGGTGAGTGCCTGGCAGAGGATATCGGGGTCCTTTAATTGGCGGCATGAGCTAAATGCTCATATTGGATACTTCAGACCTCCTTATGGGTAAGGTGCATGGCAGAGACATCAGGGTCCTTTAAATTGGGCCGACAGAAGCTTAGACTCAGACACATGATATGACATTGGTTTGATAATCTATGACATGGATTTGAGACAAAATGGAGTATTCGTATGAGAAACATAGAACCTGAACTTGAGTTGCCACCTTGGATCATCCAATATGTCAATACATGTTTTGTATTCCTTCTTTTAGACCTCCAAATCATTGTGGCTTGTTCTCTTGATATGTGGTGGGCAATTTGTTTTGTGTGAATACATATTTGGTACCTTGTGGTGCTATGCTTTGCGAGAGTTCATATAGGGCATTTGCATATTAGACTCGTAAAAGAAATCTTATTGTGAAGGGATTTTTGATATATGTTAACTTGAGATTTGAAGATTGATTTGGGGTTGACGGGTGAGTTTCCTTGTTGTTGAGGTGCAGTATTGATCGACTTGTCATTGCTTACCTAATGTTCTAACTCTACGTGCCTAGTGTGTGTATTTTTGGGGAGAGGTTGGCTAGTTGTATGAGAAAAGAAATTGAAAACATTTTCTTTAAAGAACTCAGATTAATCTTTAGGTTATTGAAATGGTAATGAAAAAGCAAGGATTGATTTGGGTAACGCCGTAACGGTAAGCTGAGATTTTAAGAATATTGGTGTGTGTGTGGGTGAGAGTGTTAGTGTTTGAGAAATGGAGTTAAGTATTTTTTTCCAGCGTGAGTATGGTATTTTGAGTTCCACTTTTTGACAAAACAAGTATGCTTTTTGGAAAAAGTTTTCCCTTGTGATCTGTCTTCACTTCTACATGTACTTTAGGTATGGATATCTCTACGAGCTAGTGTAGCTCACCCTATCCTTTCAGGTACCCGCCATGGCACTTAGCTTGGATTGCATGGAGTGCACTTTGAGACGTCTTTGAGAGCTTCATTGGAATCATTAAGTAGTTGTTTATCATCTAGTCAAATTCATGTTGTGTACCTTACTTGCAATTGAAGGTTGTACTTTTGATAAGAACAAATGCAAAGCTATGTATAAGTTTATCTCCTTGATTATTATGAAACTCTTTTAATTGTAAACGTTTGGGAGACTCTGTTCAAAAAAAAAAAAGAGGAAGAAGAAGAAGAGACATTGATTCGTTGTTTGGATTGGCACGACAATTAAGGGTAAATATAGTTGAGAGAAAGACTTTTGTTTCTAGAAAATGTATTATTATTTTAGTTGAAAAGTGAGGGCGTGACATTACCGAATTGCATTAGACATGTATGATAACTTATCTAAGTTTTTGTTTCAGGTTTGGCCTGAAGTGTAAGCCTGCATCTTTCGAAAGACATGTTTGGCCAAAACCTGTAATCCCACCAAAGCCTTACATCACTTCTTTTTTTTTTTATCGGCAGCCTTGCAACACATCGTAAGCTTGCAACCCAACAACAATGTATATCCACTAAAAACGTTATTCTCCTTTCGGCAAAACGCTCTACTCAAGATGCAAATGAATCGGACTTCAGTGACACAACAGTAGTTAAAAACCAATGCTTGTGCGAAGGACAAAATCAGGAGGAGTACCTCCTATATCCGGACCTGGACCCATTTATCGTGATGAACGGGTTCCCGAGCTTGGGCAACCCTCCAGGTACCCTTGGCGCCACAACTTCTACATCTCAAGTCCCATTATATAATTCTCTGAAATTGTATGATTGAGATGGTGTGGACTCAATTGGATTGGACAATGCTGCAAACTGATTAGGTCTGCATCTATGCCTATACTCTGGTTCCCTCTTTATTTCTTTTTCTTTTTTACACCTGTATTTTTGGTTACTTATTATGTTTATAGAATCTAATCAATGTGGCAGGTGTTGTAAGATGGAGCTACCATAACATTGTGAACATTTTAGAAAGTGTTGGTGTATGCTTTGTTTCATTTCTTTCGTTTCTGATTAGGGTTCTTTAATTAAGCTGAATTCTGTTACTCATTGGATTCATCAATTTCTGCAGTTTTGTCCAGAAAAGAAATCAATATTTTTGGAAAGGTTTTGGTGGGATTCCTAGGGCTTTAGATATGCTTAAGGTACTCAAAATCTCGATCATTATGAATCAAAAAGACCTAGAAATTGGGAGTGAAAGTTTCTGAACGTTGCCATATTTTGATTTGTTTGGGATGGAAGTATTGAATGAGAACTTGTCTACCTCCAATAGTTGCCATCTGATTATTATGTATATTGTATACTAGGAACAACATATCTTTATGTTGGTTTCACTTGTGTTAAAGCTTCCCATACTAGAAAATCAGGTTTTGTATTTTTGTTATCGCCATTTATGTGTTGTTTTCTCGACATGCTGTAGTTTTTAAGCAGTGTTTTAGCATCACTTAATTAGTTAGCATACTATGTGCTTTTGTTTCTTATTGTCATTTTCTTAGGCAACTAAACTAGCTGAAGTTTGAGGAGAAGATAATTCCAAACTTGTGTAGTTAGTAATGTATTGGTGGCTTCTGCTGAGAAAATTGTTTTGCTCTGTAGGCAGTTGATTTGTATGTATTATTGAGCTCATTTCTTCCTAAGGGGACAGATTATATTTGTTGCTGTATATCCATCTGAGTTTGGAGTTGGACTAAAGCGTATGGAAGAGGAAGCAGTGCGTGGTCCAGTACTCCTATGAACCTATTTCATGACAACAAAGAGCAGAAATGAAGTGATGATGAAATCGATGTCAAGAAACTGCGTGAATATGAATTAAGTAGGCTAAGGTAAATACTTGATGCTGTTGCTTTCCCCATGCATGAGATATATATAGATTAGTATTAGCTTTGCTAGCATACTGGTTCATAACATCGTTTTGTTGTTTCTTCGTCTAAGAAATAAACCACTGTCTTGTGCTCTTATGATTACTAATGCTTCGTATTTTTGCTCAAGTAATCTGTGAGATAAGAGTAAGAAAATTAAAAAAAAAACTCTTCCTTTATGATGTTTTGTGGCCTCGTAAGAAAAGAATTTTTTTATGTAAATGGGAAAAAAAGTTTAACTGAAATCATGCTTCTGCTGACATTTTTCTCCTCTGAACTGAGGAGAGCTTTGGTGAAACTTTTGCATGACAAATTTGGAGGGTTTTCCATTTTTTGTTTTAACTAGAGGAAGTTCAAACTTTTTAGTTGTCTCTTTGTATTTTGAAGTATGACTCCAGCAGAATTCATGCTTAAGAAAACAGGAAAGCCTACATTGTTACGGAAGGTAACCACCGCATTACTTTTGTATCTATACCTATTTCTTCACTTTGTTTCGAGAGTTCAATGAACAATGGTCTATTCAATATTTCCTTAAATTGAGCTTGGTGCAACTCTGGTTACATAGCATGCCATACATCACTTCAACTTAGGATTTCTTTTCTAATGGAACACTCTTACTTCTTTCCAAAAGCAGGCATAGACCTACGTGATGCAGAAGAGGCTGAAGTTAGCAGAATAGCCCTTGAAAATCAAATTACCGAATTAGCTTCTCAAACCGATATTGAGGAACAGGAGTGTCAAGCAGAGCTAAATGCTCGGAATCAGGTGATCAATTTCTTTGCACCTTCAAAAAACATATACTTTCTTTCTTTTATCTCGATTTTCCTAGATTTTGAAAAATACACGTCATTCGTCAAGTTTTGGCCCTGCACTCATTGGCAAGGTTTGTTGCATACAAATCCTCCCTTTCTGAAGATTTCCCAGGTTATCATGGGGATTAATAAAATTGGGTCTTGAGCTTGAATAGCATTGCTGAACAGCCCAACGGAAAACTCTGCTGCAGCAGCTGAACAGACATCCGAGAGCCACAACGACAACAAATAGGCACCAAACTCCAACATCTGCAGACCTACCCAAGCTTTTGCCATGAACAGCTTGCAAGTCATAGACTTTTGCTAAGTCCAAGGAAAGCAAAATCTACTTTAGTACTAGCCCTTTTGTAATCTACTTCAAGCTAGCCCCGTTGCAGATACTTATGTTAATGTACCAAACTTATGTAACCTACTCTGGATAAATATAACCTAGCTACTTGTATGCAGCTAGATCGCAGGAAAATTTAAAACCGATCAATTCAACGGGCAGGGCACACGTGCCTTGCACGTAGCAAAGTACCTAGTGTATATAACTTACTACATTCAAGCATATAATCTCACGTATATTTTTCCAAGAATTCTCTCCACAAAACCCAGAAACAGAAAAAGTTCTTCCCTTCCCATCCTCTTTTAATCGATCCCAAAGCCTGTTGTTGTCGAAGAAGAAGAAGAATGGAGGACGACGAGTGGAGCGTTTACGATTCCGAGGTTATGGAGTCCGGGTACGATTACTTCAAATTCAAAGAGGTATTGAAGCGATCAAAAGAGTATCTGCGTAAACTTAATGCCGAGAAAAGATTGGAGATCATTAGAGAAGTGCTCAAGAACCCGAATTTCAACGACACGGATGTGTATTACCTCACCATGATTGAGATACAGGACCCATCGTACAAGCCGCCTTCCGTTGTGCCCAAGAAACCACGTCTCAGAATTCGATTCGTGATGAGTGAAAGGCAACCCACCAAACCCATTTGGGAGGAAGAAGAGGCGGCGGGCAAGGAAGCTAAAATAACGGGTCGAAAAAGGCCACGGGGCAGCAGTGATTGGGAATTTGATGAGGAGGAAGAAAAGAAGAGGGCGATCAAGAGGAGGGCGAACAGAAAGAAGGTGAATAACGTTGTTTTTCCGGAAATCGTACCAGACCTACCTGCAGAATTCCAGGAAAGAATCCGAAATCTTGGGGGAACCGAGGCTACTTTGGTAATTCAAAAGGAACTCACTACTACAGACATGAGCACTGACCACACACGCCTGTCTCTCCCGCGGGGTAAACTCAAAGACAAGGAGTTTCTGGACAAGGCCTTTTCTGCCACCGGGCGAAATGGGAAAGGCGTTGCCAATATGGCAGCACGGCTTATCGCAGAGAACGGGAAGGAGCACGAGATAGATATAAGGCAGTGGAACATGAACAAAGGAATATATAATTTGGTGAAAGGTTGGAATGAAGTTGTGGACGAACACAAACTGTGTGCGAAATGGGTAGTGCAACTTTGGTCATTTAGAGTAAAGGGAAACCTCTGGTTTGCACTTGTTAAACTCTGGAAGGTAAAGGAACAAGATTGATGAGTTCTCCTGCTGTAAGTATTGGGAGAATCATAGGGAAAATCTTCAGCCTTTGGATTTTTGTCCAGTTCTTATTTAGCAGCACAAGGGGCACAAGGGGGTGTGTCCCCTTTCAGTGTTTTGGTAAATACTGCATATCCTTTTATGAACTTATGATCGTTTGCGAGACATTAACTTGTCATTTTGGAAATTGCAGTGGTTGGTTCATTCGAATTAATCGCTACTTTTCTTTCAAAATAACTATTCCTTCATCTTTCAATGTGCTTGGTTGTGTTTTCCTCTTACTGTCGATTCTCTTTATCTTCTCTTCCCTTTTGAAGCCATATTTTTTATCAGCTGGTAGGTTGTAGTCGCTTGGTTTGTTGGTCCTTTTTTGTTTCTTTTTTTAGGGTTATGCACAGTAGTAGTGTATGCAGCTTCTGGCTCTTTTGGTGAAATGAATTAACTTACCTAAAAAATAGTAAATCGTTTTATCAGAGTTCTTGTCACAATTTTCTGGCATGCAACTGGTGTTGTGTTAGCTTTTCATTTGAATTAATTTGGTTGTGCTTCTCTTACTGTCAAATCTTGTTTTCTCTTAATTCCCATTTGGAAAGCTAGGTTTTCATTTGGACTTGAGCATAAAAGGATATTTGGTGATAAAAAAAAAAATGGGTTGTAGTTTTGCTGCTGTTGCGGCTCCTTTCATACAGTAATAATTGTAGACCTTAACTATGAGCATTCTAAGGACCTCTCTGTATACTTAGTTCAGAAAAAAATGACTTGCTTGTCCATAACACCAACAACAAATACACCTTTCTGCAGATCGAATGATAACTTAACGACTGGCATTTCTGAAAAACTAAAGCTGGTCCATGACTAAAATTGTTGAACACTAGGCAGATACCAGTATTAGAGGACATTTGATGCAGATTAGATTTTAGAAAAAATAGTAATGTATTCGTATTTTATTTTATGGCTTTAGTTTTAATATTTTGTTAAGAATCTTATAATTTAGGATTGTTAACATAGAATTATTTATTACTGGAGTAGTTTCTTAATTTAGGTTGAGTCAATTTTCTATTTCTATTTTCTTGTTTTACAAGAATTAGGGTTGCTTCCTAATATTTTTATTCCTTTTTAATTCTATGGTGGCTACTACTATATAATAAGATTGTAGCTATTAGGGCAGGGTAGTTGTTTTATGATTTGATTAATGAAAATTGAGAGTTTTCTTATTATTGTGCGTTTGTAGAGGGAGTACCTCTAGTTCATACTTATTCGTGATTGTCCTTGTTGTGCGTTCTTTTATTCCAACACACCTCCCTGCAAAGATTATAACAAGCTTGCTGCGCGCAAAATTGGCCCTGTTGAGATTCTTGAGAAGATTAACCCAAATGCCTATCGATTGAAACTTCCAAGCCATGTCCGCACCACTGATGTGTTTAATGTTAAGCACCTGATACCGTTCAAGGGAGATAGCTTGTCTGACGAGGAAGCGAATTCAAGGGCGAATTCTTTTTTAGATGGGGGATGATGCAATAGCCCAGGAGGAGGAGTACCACCTTAGGCGTTTCAAGCCTCGGGTGGCAAAGTTGTAATTATTTGCCCATGGAATTTGGTGTCGGGCCCACTTGCGTTCTATCCAAAACGGCCCAACGGTCAGAACACATTACCTTTGGCAATGTGCCGTGTGTCTTTTAGCCGTCTAAGACCGTTTAGGCCTCCGAACGGGCCTTCATTCTGTTTTGGGCCATTATCGTTTCGCTTATAACTTTCCGTAGGAAACTCCGTTTCAGCCCGTTCTTTTTTCAGAAGTCTTGTTTTTTCCTCTATTTTGTGGGTCTGTAATAATTTTGGTATTTTTACTTTACGATTTCTAGGGTTAGAGTTGCTACCTATATATTCGGTTGTTCGCCTTAGGGCTAGGGTTGTTGATTATTGAATATTAAAAAGAGTCTAGAGAGAGTTCTCTAAACCATCGTGTTTGTGATTGTCCTTGTCGCATCGTTCTTCAATTTCTTATACGCTTCCCTGCATCAACATTGTTCAACCATATGAGGAGAAAACATAAGGGGCAAAGTACGTGGCTTCCACACCAATGTGTGATAAAAAAAAAAAAAAAAAAAAGGCCCATGAAGCATTGTGTTACGGTGCACATGAGCCACATGAGAGATCCATTGCGAGCCACAGAGTGTTTGTTTCCTCATTTTGCCGTACATGAGAGATAAGAGCATCTTAATTTCTTTACTTTTTGCGCGCCTATCCAATTTTGTCCAAATAAGCATGATTCTACGAAGCAATTCTTCTCGACATGAACCCAATAAACTGACCAAAGTCATCTATAAGACCACCACCCAGGGCCTATACCAAAGTTGTCAACCTCTTTGAATTAGAACCTGGCTTGGTCAAGCCCAATGGTTTTTTCCCTTGCCAATTTCGAAGTATATGACGATTTATGTGTAGGAAAAAATATGGAGATTTCCCACCAAGTCTCAATGAAAAAAGAGAACATGTCTGTCAATCAAGAGATGTGCAAACTACAATCAAAAGAGACTCAAGTTGAGGTACATTCACAGGACCAAACTCTTCTTCTTGGTATGATACGCTAGCAAAATAGTTTTTCAGGGTTCTTTAACTTTTTGAGTAAATAGTTTTCGGGGTCCTTTTAACTTTTTGAGTTATTGAGCCATAAGGCCAAAATATGATTTTGCGGACAAAATTACCTTAGGGTAGGATATATTAGGCTTTAGGCACTTTCCAAGAATTTTAGGGTACAGTTTGTTATTAGAGAATTTTAGTAGTCAAAGATGGAACCATGGGGGTCTAGTGGCGGCGGCCGCCACGACAAGAATTTTAGAAAATGCAATTATTATATGTAAAAGAAAAAATTATCCCCAACTTATATAGATCCGTCACCGCTAGATTTTTTTCATTATTTTTTGCTAGATACTAGTCCTTAATTCTCTATTTTTTTTTTTACAAGAAAGAAGACCCAAAAAAAATATTCCAAAACTAAATTCATTGGGCCAAAGTGAAATAATATAAACGATGAAGTCTAATTAAGGAAAAATACTACACACTTTGTTTTTTTTGCAAAGTACTCTATAAGATAAGACAAAAAAGAAAGAAAACAAAACTTAAAGCACATTAACCTAATGGTGTGCACTGTACACGACTCCAATGCCAGCAGTAGTGGTCGTGTGATATACTGGTATTGAGGGACGACTCACCGCTCACATCGAGACTTCCGAAAAGTTAAAAATCATTTATCGTTTGGCGTTTGGTGTGGATTTCTCAAACTCCATTGGAAAAAGGTTAGTCTTTTTCAATTTTTCAATATTCAATTGAAATTAGAGAAATTAATGAATGTTTTGAATCCCTTGTTGAGTTTGTCTTGAGCAATAGATGGTATTTGCACTGTGTGAAAAAAATATACTCCAACAGTTTATTAATTTGTGTAAACTAACGTGGTAGGTAATCATGGTCAAGAAAACATCATTTACTAATTATTATAGTTTTTATTATGGTATTTTAATTTTTCTTAGAGCCGATGACTATTCATATTGTCATTCATTTTTTATTATTTTTTTAGTATACATTTCGCCACTGCTTGGATAAAATTTTGGTTCTGTCACTACTAGTAGTTTAGGCACTTTCATAGGGTTTAGGGTTTTAGGCACTTTCATAGGGTACCCTAAGGTTTTAGGCACTTTAACTAACTTTCAGTTATTTTTTTTCATCAACAAAGAAAGTTTCCATACCATTAATAAAAATGATACAAAACAGAAACCCTGTGGTGATACACAAGGGAGCATCATGCATAGACGGTAGTACCTCACCTATCACTAAACCTCACAGCATATTTTTTATTTTTTAAAAAAATAGAAAAGAAAAAGACACCCAAATGTTGGCAAGACACCAACAAACACCCAAGAAACCAACAAAACACCCAAGAGAATGGGACCAGCCCAACACCCAAAAAACAGCTCAAAAAAATAAAAATAAATCCAACCCTAGCCGTTGGCATCTCCATCTCAAAACCCCTAAACGCCACAGCTGTCCCTCATCCGCTGACCACTGTATCCAACATCTCCAGCCGCCATCGTAACCCTTAAAGCACCGTCGTCCAAGAGCCAAGACCAACCACCACCGAACTGGAGCAAGGCCCACAAACCGGTTTCGAATGCACGCACCTCACCAAAACCAACCAAAGCAGTGGACGGCCCCAGGCCAGAGAAGGGAGACGCAGTAGTTTTGCAAAAAGTGTATTTCAGTAATCATGCAGGCCAAGTCTCCTTTTTTAGAATTATTCGAAAGAACCAATTAGTTTCTTCCTACGTATATTCTGAAAAAGCTTTTACCGATACCTAATTTAGCTGATTTATTTATTATCACACCTTAAGAAGAATAAACGGTTCAAATCATCTTTGTGGAACCCAAATTGGGACCCACAAGAATCGTATGCGCATAATATGTGTACTTACTGTTTCAGTAACACGTGATAAGATGTTATATTCTGCTTATCCTTTGACTAGATAGATACGAGAAGTAACAGCTCACGCTTGATTACCATCAATCAAATGCATTTACCCCTCCACTTTGAGGAGTTTTTCAGTGCCGGGTGGGCACGGGCCACGTGTTTTGGACGGTCAAGATCTGTTTCGGTAATTTTTATACTTAAAAATTATCAAAACACCCCCTCAAGTCCAAACAGGTTTGGGTTGTCCAAAACACGTTTGGACGGCCGAGATGTGTGCTCGGCACCACGTGGCCTGTGCCCGCTCGGCACTGAAAAATTTCTCCTCCACTTTTCAATCACCCCACCCAACTTAACACCATTCAAAATTGAATGTACACAGGCTAAAAGGGATTTAGTAAAAAACAGAGCATCAACAGAGATTCTCCCAAACAGAATCCCAGTCAAAATTAAAACAAAACTAATTTTTTGATTATAAAACAAAACTAATTGATATCCCAGTTCTGTTCTTTCAAGAATTATTATTATGCTTACGTGTGAGTTTCTTAAATTCACGGGATTCTTAGATACTATAGGAACAGAGAGTTCTTTCCTAATTCAGAGAATCAAAGGTCAAGATGAATCTCACATTAATTAATCTTGTTATCTGACAGTTTTTGTACAGCTCCATCCCGTTCAATGGGTAACTCAAAACAAATCTAAATCCCTTTAATTATGGAAACTTGAGCTCTAAGTAGTTCCTAATCTCGGATCGGACCGGTTTTACAGTTCGGACGGGTTTTCTTGAACACCCCTACTAAGTAGTTCCTAATTAATCTCGGAAAGCTTCGCTCCTAGTTCCTAATTAATCTCGGAAAGCTTCGCTCGTAGTTCCTAATTAATCTCGGAAAGCTTCACTCCCAAGCAGCCTTTGCCTGATTTCTTCCCAACTATATATGTATATAACTTACTACATTCAAGCATATAATCTCGCGTATATTTTTCCGAGAATTTTCTTCACAAAACCCAGAAACAGAAAAAGTTCTTCCCTTTCCCATCCTCTTTTAATCGATCCCAAAGCCTGTTGTTGTCGAAGAAGAAGAAGAATGGAGGACGACGAGTGGAGCGTTTACGATTCCGAGGTTATGGAGTCCGGGTACGATTACTTCAAATTCAAAGAGGTATTGAAGCGATCAAAAGAGTATCTGCGTAAACTTAATGCCGAGAAAAGATTGGAGATCATTAGAGAAGTGCTCAAGAACCCGAATTTCAACGACACGGATGTGTATTACCTCACCATGATTGAGATACAGGACCCATCGTACAAGCCGCCTTCCGTTGTGCCCAAGAAACCACGTCTCAGAATTCGATTCGTGATGAGTGAAAGGCAACCCACCAAACCCATTTGGGAGGAAGAAGAGGCGGCGGGCAAGGAAGCTGAAATAACGGGTCGAAAAAGGCCACGGGGCAGCAGTGATTGGGAATTTGATGAGGAGGAAGAAAAGAAGAGGGCGATCAAGAGGAGGGCGAACAAGAAGAAGGTGAATAACGTTGTTTTTCCGGAAATCGTACCAGACCTACCTGCTGAATTCCAGGAAAGAATCCGAAATCTTGGGGGAACCGAGGCTACTTTGGTAATTCAAAAGGAACTCACTACTACAGACATGAGCACTGACCACACACGCCTGTCTCTCCCGCGGGGTAAACTCAAAGACAAGGAGTTTCTGGACAAGGCCTTTTCTGCCACCGGGCGAAATGGGAAAGGCGTTGCCAATATGGCAGCACGGCTTATCGCAGAGAACGGGAAGGAGCACGAGATAGATATAAGGCAGTGGAACATGAACAAAGGAATATATAATTTGGTGAAAGGTTGGAATGAAGTTGTGGACGAACACAAACTGTGTGCGAAATGGGTAGTGCAACTTTGGTCATTTAGAGTAAAGGGAAACCTCTGGTTTGCACTTGTTAAACTCTGGAAGGTAAAGGAACAAGATTGATGAGTTCTCCTGCTGTAAGTATTGGGAGAATCATAGGGAAAATCTTCAGCCTTTGGATTTTTGTCCAGTTCTTATTTAGCAGCACAAGGGGGTGTGTCCCCTTTCAGTGTTTTGGTAAATACTGCATATCCTTTTATGAACTTATGATCGTTTGTGAGACATTAACTTGTCATTTTGGAAATTGCAGTGGTTGGTTCATTCGAATTAATCGCTACTTTTCTTTCAAAATAACTATTCCTTCATCTTTCAATGTGCTTGGTTGTGTTCTCTCTTACTGTCGATTCTCTTTATCTTCTCTTCCCTTTTGAAGCCATATTTTTGATCAGCTGGTAGGTTGTAGTCGCTTGGTTTGTTGGTCCTTTTTTGTTTCTTTTTCAGGGTTATGCACAATAGTAGTGTATGCAGCTTCTAGCTCTTTTGACGAAATGAATTAACTTACCTAAAAAATAGTAAATCGTTTTATCGGAGTTCTTGTCACAATTTTCTGGCATGCAATTGGTGTTGTGTTAGCTTTTCATTTGAATTAATTTGGTTGTGCTTCCCTTACTGTCAAATCTTGTTTTCTCTTAATTCCCATTTGGAAAGCTAGGTTTTCATTTGGACTTGAGCATAAAAGGATATTTGGTGATAAAAAAAAAAGGGGTTGTAGTTTTGCTGCTGTTGCGGCTCCTTTCATACAGTAATAATTGTAGACCTTGACTATGAGCATTCTAAGGACCTCTCTGTATACTTAGTTCAGAAAAAAATGACTTGCTTGTCCATAACACCAACAACAAATACACCTTTCTGCAGATCGAATGATAACAACGACTGGCGTTTCTGAAAAACTAAAGCTGGTCCATGACTAAAATTGTTGAACACTAGGCAGATACCAGTATTAGAGGACATTTGATGCAGATTAGATTTTAGAAAAAATAGTAATGTATTCGTATTTTATTTTATGGCTTTAGTTTTAATATTTTGTTAAGAATATTATAATTTAGGATTGTTAACATAGAATTATTTATTACTGGAGTAGTTTCTTAATTTAGGTTGAGTCAGTTTTCTATTTTCTATTTTCTTGTTTTACAAGAATTAGGGTTGCTTCCTAATATAAGAGTATATCTAGCGGTTTAAGTACATCCCAAAGAAGAAAACTACCGGCAGCAATTAACCAATCATTCACGGAATTTCAAACAACAATACCACAATAAAGCAGCTCCAAGCCCGAAAATGAATCCGAAGTAACAAAAGTACAAAAGAGAGAGGGGCTTTAGATGGGATCAAGCCCAAGAAGTGCCTTCAAAGAGCATATATGGCTAGACCATGGTTCCCCTGCAAAATGTTGAGAGTACTGCTGCACATTGTTAATTTGCGGGACTAGAGCCTAGATGTTCTTTCCCTGTTAGCTGTAAAAT
Source organism: Rhododendron griersonianum (assembly GCA_018127125.1). Taxonomy (NCBI): domain Eukaryota; kingdom Viridiplantae; phylum Streptophyta; class Magnoliopsida; order Ericales; family Ericaceae; genus Rhododendron; species Rhododendron griersonianum. The sequence continues at coordinate 47,385,686 of CM030789.1, read as the reverse complement.
AAATTTGAACCATCAGTGAGTAAGTATACTTTGTATGAAGAAAACTAACGGGCCCTCTGTATGGTGAGAAAAGATGAAAGAAAAACAAAGATTGTGGTTTCCTCTAGAAGTTCATCTTTCTTTTCCCAATTCCTCACGCTTTTTCACCATTTCTCATCTCTTTTAACAATCCAAATAAATTACAAGATTCTACTTTCTTTTCTTTCTCACCCTTTTCTCATCATCCGAAGGGGCTGTAAAAGCAATGAGTATTAGCCAATTAGATGGAAAAAGAGATGGCAAGAAGCTTGGTGCATATTGCATAGAGAAGAGTTATAGCAAGAACTAGAAAGCTGAAACTCGAACATTAATTCAAGACGGCCAGTTGTTCTTGTTTAAATGGATCAGCCAATGCAGCAACTAGAGGTGGCAATCTCAACCCATATTTTCAACCCGCCCATATCCGCCCACTTATTACCCAACCCAACCCGCCCAAATTATATAATGGGTTGATATGGGTTCAATATCAACCCATATTTACATGGGTTTAGAGCATCTCCAACCTGACCCATTTTAAGACTCAAATTTAAAAATGGGGCAAAAATTACAAAAATCTCTCTCCAATCTTTGACCCAAACCCTTCCCCATTTTGGGTTTGTTGGGAAATCGGAGCCTCGCGCTCGACTCACAACGAACAAAAAACACACAGGAACTTGAGATACTATCGTCACAGAAAAACAAACCAGAGAAAAGAAAGAGAAAGAGGAATAGAAAAACAGAACACACAGATATACGAGGTTCGGCAACTTGCCTACGTCCCCGGGAGCCACACCAGTCCACTATGAACGAAAGAAAACGAAAGATTACAAGTCTTCTCCTTCCTCTCTGAGAAAAGTTTTCTCTTGCATTTTCTCTCTCTTTGTGCTCTCTAGCAAACTGCTCAGGAAATAATGAATACAACAACTTATATTTATAGGCAAACCCTAAGTGACAGCTGGACCCGTCCAACCGACTTGGGCCGCGGCCCACGGCCCATCCCGGGCGCGAGCCTGCCTGTCGCGCGCAACCCGCCGCGAGCCTGACCGCGAGCCTACCTGCCGCGGAACTCTCCGCGCTGGTCGCGGAACTCTGTTGCTGAAAGTTGTCTGCATCCCCAACAGGGTTTTACCCATTTCTTTACCCAAATTTGGGACAACTTTTGCCTTGACCCATTTCTCCAACAGCTAGTTAGAAAGAGAGAGAAAGAGGGAGGGAGGAGGGAGAGAGAACCTCGTCGGTAGCGGCGGCAGGCCGAGGGCCAGCAGTTTAAGAGGCGATGCAGAAAGTGGCGGTGGTGTTGTGACCTCTAAGTCTTCTTGGGTCCTCCAGAGTTGTCATCTACTATTCTAGCCTCCTCCGATGATGATGAACGAGTTTCAAAGTTGTCTTTTGTGATTGTGTCCGGTTCTAGATTTTGTGTGATAAAAAATTTGTGTTTGATTCTGAGGGAGAGAGAGAGATGACGATGGAGAGAGAAGAGTACCAGGTCTCCTCATTTTGGATTTGATTGTTTTCCCTTATTTATGATTATGCCATTAAGAATAAAATGTATATTTGGGTTTGATGGTTGGAGATATGCCTACCCAAAATGGATTTTTACCCAAAATTTAACTTAAATTTGAGAAAAAAATGGGTGAAGGCTGGAGATGCTCTTAGGTGGGTTAAAAATGGGTTCAATATGGGTTGAAATTAAAAGACCCAAATCTGGTCCAAAAAACACGGAAGTGCTGTTTACATCACGTCATCACTTCGTAATTTTTTTTAACGGACGATGCCTTTACTATTTACTTGAGTTTGACTCGTGGTTACTTCTTCTCCTGTTAAAGAATTACACCCTTTTTTTTATTACTTTTCGTAATTTTTCAATGCCGATTTCTGCGGCTACATTTTTTTTACTTTTCGTAACTTTTTGTTTAGCTTTTCGTCGTAATCTTGGGGTTAATTGAAACCCAATTTTTTTAATAAAGACAAAAAGAAGCTGCTTATTTTTGTCTTTATTATAAAAATGGGTTTCGATCGTAATTTTTTACTTTTTAGATTCCTCTTGTCATGACGAAGCAATAATCCACAAAAAAAATTGACGAAAAACTAACAAATGCGATTAAAAAAAATAGGTTTGGACCATAATTTTTTACTTTTCTGATTCCTCTCGTCGAATCGAACCAATAATCCACAAAAAATTGACGTGAAACTAACAAAAGTCCAAAAGGCAAACCTTTACAAACCACGCAAATAGAGTAGAGTGCAGTTGGTATCTCACTTGTACTCTATGCACATGACCAGGTCCCCTAAAGAAGCGCCAAACCTTTACAACCACACAGCCACACACTTTGAAAGACAAAAAATATTTGCATTTGTTAATTATGCGTCAAACTTTTGTAACCTTTTTATTCGTCTCGTTGAGAGGAATAGAAAAAGTAAACAAAATAATAATCAAAACTCATAATTTTTTGAATAAAGATGAAATTAAGTTTTTAAAAAAAATGAAGGAAGGAAAAAAAGAAAGAAAAAAAGAAAAACGGGTCGGGCGGGTTTGGGTTTGGCTTGACCCACATTTGACCCGACCCGTTCCAACCCGTTTACTATTTGACCCACATTTGACCCGCCCACATTTGACCCGTGACCCGTTTCAACCCACCCAAACCCGCCCAGACCCGCCCATTTGCCACCTCTAGCAGCAACAAATCAGTGACATTCAATGGGGCTGTAACATCAAATCTAAAGTTGAAGGAAGTGCCACACTAAGGGGCTGTTTGATAAAACTGAAAACTGAAACTGAAAGCTGAAAAGTTAAGTACTGAAAGCTGAATGCTGAATTTTTTAAGCTGAGGAGCTGTTTGATAAACATATTAAGCACTAAATTAAAATTAATAAATTAATTTTAGTTCTAATTCTCTTTAATTTTGGTGATTGTGGTGGTGGTGGGATGGTGGCGGTGGAGAGATGGTGGTGTGATAATGATGGTGGAATGATGGTGGTGCAATGGTGGTGTTGTGGTGGTGGTGGCAGCGGCGTGGTAGTAGTGGTAAGGGGGGTGGTGGTGGTGGTGGTGGTGGTGGTGGGGGTGGAGTGGACTAGTGGTGGGTGGTAATGGTTGTGGTGGTGGTAGCGTGGTGGTGGTGGTGAAGTGATGGTGGTGGGGGTGGAGTGGGGTAGTGGTGGTGGTAATGGTTGTGGTTGTGGTAGCGTCGTGGTGGTGGTAGTGGAGTAGTGGTGGTGGAGTGGTGGTTGTGGTGGTGGTAGCGTGGTTGTGGTGGTGGTAGCGTGGTTGTGGTGGTAATGGAATAGTGATGGTTGTGGTGGTGGTAGTGTGGTAGTGGAGTAGTGATGGTGGTGGTGGTGGTGGAGTGATGGTGGGAGTGGTGGCAGTTGTGGTGGTGGTAGTAGAGTGGTGGTGGTGGTAATGGTTGTGGTGGTGGTAGCGTGGTAGTGGAATAGTGATGGTTGTGGTGGTGGTAGTGTGGTAGTGGAGTAGTGATGGTGGTGGTGGTGGGAGTGGTGGCGGTTGTGGTGGTGGTGGTGGTGGTGTTGGTGGAGTGATGGTGGTTGTGGTGGTAATGGTTGTGGTGGTGGTAGCGTGGTAGTGGTGGTAGTGGAATAGTGATGGTTGTGGTGGTGGTGGAGTGGTGGCGGTTGTGGTGGTGGGAGTGGTGGTGGTGGTGGTTGGGTGACGATGGTGGTGGTGGTGGTTGAATGCAAGCATATAAGAATTCAGGCAAAATTAAGTAGCTCAAAGCTACTTAATTTTTATCAATTTTTTACACTATATTTTAAGTGGCACTTAATCTGTTAAGTAATGTAAAATGTGGTTATCAAACATATTTAATCACTTATTACTTAATTGTTTCAGTTTTAAGTGCTGAATATGGAATATCAAACAACCCCTAAATAAGTTGAGATAACTTGCTATGTGGCTTACATAGAAATTGTACCATACCATAGGCAATGGGAGGAATGAGGAGAGATGCTCTCTGTTTTTAGGGTTTTTGCGATAATCCCTTCACTATGACAGTGAAGACAGAGACGTATCCCAAGTTTTCTGATATCCCATAGCCCCGTTCTCCTTCAAGTTTTGGTATTTTTTATTTATGGTAATTTTATTCCGTCTTTTTTGAATTTTTATTAAATTTACTTTTTTTAAAAAAATTAATTATTCGTCTGGACACGAATGAATCTAAAAAGTAATGAATTATGATTTTTAAAAAAGTTATACTACTAACAACCCAAAATACCAAACGGCTGGTATTTATGACATTTTTGTCGTCTTATATTACTCCCTCCGTCCCTTTATTACAGTCCAGTATTCCATTTTGGGCTGTCCCTTAATAAATGTCCATTTTGTAAAGTTAGTGGGTAAAAGTTGATGAATTGTCTATTTTGTCCCTAAAAGTAGATTCCATTTTGAAAAGTTAGTGAGTAAAAGTGTAATGATGATGGGTAAGTAGGGAAAGTGGAGGAAAAAGTTGATGTGAAAGGTATAATGATGATGTCTTTTTAATAAGTTGGAGTTACGAAGCAGGACATTTAAAAAGGGACGGAGGGAGTAACTTTTTTCACTTTTTTTTTTTATACTTTTCTCATTTCTTTGGTTAAACGACAAAAACCCACTAGAAATTACTAAAATAAAAAAAACTTAGGGAGAATGCTAAGTGCATACGTGGTGCTCCACGAGTTTCTCGACCGCACATCAGTGTGGGTTACACAGCAAAGTACGTGACTTCCACTCCAACGTGTGATGAAAAAGGCCATGAAGCACTACGTTGCAGTGCACATGAGCCACATGAAAGATCCATTGCGAGCCACACGAGCATTTTGTTCCCCATATTGCCATACATGAGAGACAAGAGCATTTAATTTTAAAAACAGAGGATTAGAGTCTTAAATAATTTAATCTCTTAAAAAAAAAAGATTCCAGTTAATCGAATCTAACCACACGTGTAATAGTACTAAAATTTAAAATCCTACTGTACCAAACTTTTATTTGCCTCCTTATGGGATGGGATCATCCACGACATCATCTATACTGGAATCAAACTTCAGTCCCATGGATGGCAAAAGCGTCCTTCATTTCCAGGCAAGACTCAAGTTCGAGTCTTGTTAGTGGCAAGGTAATGGAGGATTTGTTCCATTGTCATCCTGTACCTAGGTGGTGATGTGGTGACGGTCTGCCCTCACGGACAGTAGCTATGGCTTAAATCGGACATTCCACAGCGGGTAGGGAGCCCCTATGGTCACGCCCAAAGGGGGTTGCTACGCTGGTCGCCCCCTCCCACCCTTTTTCTGATAAAAAAAAACATCAGTCCCATGAATGTACCTCAACTTCGCTTCACGGTTTCATTTCTCTTTCATGGATACTTGAGGTGGCAAATCTCCATTTTTCCAAACACAAAAGTCATCAGACTTCGAAAATCTTTAGGAACAACTGCTAATTGTCCTATCCAAGTTCCGATTCAAGTAAATTACTAAGCAGTGTGCTTAGAACATAAGTAATTTGTAGAGTTAAAACGGCTTGTGAGATGAGGCACCAAGGAAAAACATCTTTAACGGCCGTGCTTGCGTTCTTTTCTCTTTTCTTTAATCCAACCGCGGCTAGGGCTGTAAACGAACCGAGCAGCTCGCAAGCTGGGCACGTTAAGGCTCGGCTCATTCAGTAAACGAGCCGAGCTAGAGCTTGAGTTTCAGCTCTTTTAGTAAACGAGCCGAGCTCGGCTCGCCTCGTTTGACAAATGCTCGGTTCGTTAAGGGTGGCTCAGCTCGATTGAAGAGGCTCGTTTAGTAAATGACTCAGCTCGGCTCATTAAGGCTCGAGCCAAGCTTGAACTCGAATTTTGGGCTCGTTTAGTAAATGAACCGAGCTCGAGCTCGTCAAAGCTCGGCTCGGCTTCTTTACAGCCCAAACCGCACCTAGAGTTTAAACCTGGATCCCCAGCAAGACAATCCTTGTGCTATTTGAAATGTTTTAAACCAGATACATTCGTATCGAAACAGACAACATGCAACGAAAGAAGGAGAAGAGCGGCAGCAGAGGAGCTTGAGACCGAAACTGTGACCGAGGGATATTGCAGTAGCAGAAGGAAAATAAACCACGAAGCGCCATCGATCTGCAGCAGCAAATGACACTCGAAACCAAATGACCTTTGGGAAAATGCACCAGATCGAACAGAAAAAATTCGACTATCAGAACGGAAAAACTAATTGGAAAACATAATGCCACATGAAAAAAAAAAACCACGGTTCCAGTTACTACTGCAACCAGCACTTCTGATATGCAGAGGCATTTCGTGCACATATTAAGTTATTTTCCCTTTTACTTCTCATGTCGGTGTTCAACGAAAAGAAAAACATCTCTATTCGGATGTCGTTTAAAACCCAATATGCTCAGTACTAGATTCTATCGACAAAAATTTACCTGTGGTTTTTTTTCTTTAGGATCTTACTTTGCTTGCAGCTGATATTGAAACTCATGGAAAATGGCAGTAAAAAAAAGAAACGATTTCGTTTTTGCGCGCTCAATGACTGAAAACCACTTCAATTTCACCTTTTTCACCACTTCATGAACCACTGCTCAGGTAGTGAAAGAAGTCTACTGAAGTACTTGTTTGATCAACTACACAAACAGCTTCAAAAAGTGCACAGGTTTTTTTTCTTGTTCAGTTTTGTGGTATTTCACCAGTAACTGTGTGTATAACGTATACGGTGCCAAAACAATTCCAAAGGGCCAAGGGGGGTTCTATTGGTATGACATTTCTCGCTTACTTACGCATAAAAAGCCAGACACATAACAACTCTGTTACTAAAAAAGACCGAGTTTTGATAAGTTGGCGTAGTTCGCGTGCTTCTTGAACTTTCGACCATAAAAAAGACACAAGTAGTGTTGAAATACCAATTGTTGGATAATACATTTACCAGCAAGAATGTGTACATATCCATGAAAACCTTGGTTGTAGCACCTAACCCGATGTTATCAGAGGTTTCGCTTTATCGAAGCAGAACCTCTGGTGATCAAAATCGTGGAAACAGTTAATCGTGTGTTAAGGATGAAATGTGGTAAGGCCAACAGCCATTGCACTAGTAGTTTCATCCTATTCCCAAAACACCCCTATTTGATCTAGCCTGGTAAATTCACAAAAAGGGTCCACACAGGGACCACAACACACTCTTGATTTAGTCTCCATAAGCTCTCTAGTACGTTTACCTATTCCACCAGTCTGACAGTCTAAACAACTACACCTCTACAAGCGTTCCAGTATGCGATATAATCTGCAATATCGGTTTCTGATTGAAAATGTTCAGGTGAATCTAGAGGCTACAGTTTGGTTTAATTCCAGTGTTGAAAGAGAGGTCTAACTGAGGATGCAAAAGGCATATCAGAAGAAGTACAACACTGGCTGAGTGATACCTTCCCATGAATGCCATCGATGTCGCCCAGCGAAATTTCAACGTCTTAAATTAAACTCCATCGATTAGGCTTCCGAGTTTGATATCTTGCTAACCAAGGAAACTTAAAATCGTAAATTTCTTTAAACGCTTCCGTTTAGACTATACCATGCAATCATTTACGAAACAAAATACACAGTCCTCCTTTTTTACTACTATGAGATCGATACGCATGCAGTAGCATCAACCATAGTATAGAAAGTTAAATTGCAATCCAAAGCGTACCGCATCAAATTTGTTCCTTTCCAATTGACAACTAGTTATTTTAGACATCAAAAATTTAAGAGTGGAAATAATAGATTCTAAGATCATAACCAGTGTACCTCCATAGGCCTTACGCATATAGTTTACACTTGCAATCTGGAGATTTTGAAACTTTAACAAAGGCGAACCAGAGATTTCTCTCTACTCTGAATGACCACAACTGCACTGTCGTATGCCTGCAGAGTTTATCGTTGCGGAGTTCATGAGCCTTCAAAACATCGTTCCACCCGGAAAGAAGATTGTATATTACACTCACATTCTCCGATAAGCTCTTGGGCATGTTCCACTTGCATAGGCATATCCCCTGCTCCATTCCTCCCTCTCCGATGATCCTCGATCTTATCTGCGTGACCTTACTCCCGTCTTGCTTTGTTGCCAGGAAAACCTTCTCTTCCTCAGTTAGGAATCTCATGTCGATTTGTCTCGCCGGGAGGGAGAGGCGCCCGTTGCCAGTGTTCACGTCCGTTTCGTAGAGTTTCTTTTCAATGACCATAATGATATCGGACCCGTTCAGAGCTCGGATCCTATCCTTGAGTTCTGCCGGCAAATCCCGTTGTTTTTCTGGTAAAACCACAGGATTTACCATCTTCTTCTTCTTGTTGTCCACCCTTTTCTTCTTTTCCCTACCCGTTTCTTCTTCACCGCCACTCCAATCCTCGTCGCGAGGCCCTTTTCGACCCATTCTTCTTTCAGATTTCTTCACCGTATCCTTTTCCTCCGTAATGGGTTTGATGGGTTTCTGTTCTCTCATCCGAAACCAAATCTTGAAAGGGTTTCTAGGCTCAGGTGGGTTATGAATCAACTTATGATCAGATGGTGTTTGATACTCGTTGAGACAGAGGATGTATACATCAGACTCATCATAATGAGGGTTCTTGAGAATCTCCCGAACGACGTTCAACCTCTTCTTGCTATCCAGTTGGAGAAGCCACTCTTTAGTTTCCTTCAAAAGCTTATCGATTTTACGGTAATCGTCAACACTCCACTCCTCCATTCTTCTTCAGCAGACCAAGAATTTCTAGAACAGAGGATGGCAAAGGGAAGAGCTTTTTTCGTTTTTTTTCCGGTTTTGTGGCAATGAGAACTCTTTTTGTTGCTTTTGGGTTTCTTTGATTTCTGAGGGATCCCCTAAATATAGGACTGAAAACCTAAGTCGAATGGAAGTGGGGTTTTTGGAAGAATGACTTGGGGGTGAAGTTTTGGAATTGGGAAGTGGTTGGAACTCAGAGATTCTGAACTGGGTGGGATTTGGATTTTGATTCAGGGGGATGGATTACTTGGGAGTTAAGTTTTGAAATTAGGAAGTAATTGTAACTCAAGTTTTTAATAAAGAATGAGAGCAATTTTGATTTGTTTGGGATAAGAATTGAATGGGAGATCTTGGGTTTCCAACGGTCAAATTTTAGGGTTTTGAGGGTCTTGCTCATGAGACCAGATCCCCTGTCCGAGTGAAATCCGGACAGGGGCCTGTCCCAGTTCTCGGAGCCGTTGATCTCGCAAATCAACGGCTGAGATCTGCCGAACACTTTTTGGGCCAAAACGACGTCATTTTGGCTCGGCAGATCTCAGTCGTTGATTTGCGAGATCAACGGTTCCGAGCACTGGGACAGGCCCCTGTCCGGATTTCACTCGGACAGGGGATCCTCGGTGCTCATTCCTAATTCCCCTGTTTTTTTTTTTAATAAAAAGGAATGAACAAATGCATGTTATATTGATAAAAATCAGGTACAAGCTACACGGCTCGTAGTTCTAAACAGATACAATAAAGGATTCAAAAATGTCCGAAAAAAGATTTTTAAAAAAGAAAAAGAAAACAAAATTGAAGAAAGAGCCGGCCGAAGAAATAGTTGCAGTGTTGAAACCACCGATACGCTCGTGGATGTTGCTTGGAGGAAACAAATCTACATAATATGAAGCTCAACGGCCTTTCTCCTATTAAACCCACAAATCTGCTGCCCCAGTTCTGAGTGTTTTTTCTGCCAATCGATAGGGTGTTAAGCAGGGACGGATCCAGGAATATAGTCTAGTGGGGGCACCGGTTAATTATAATAGAGAAAGTTCATTTTTTTTAGTCAACCACAGTATGATCGTACAAAATTAAGGCATACATTACTAATTACAAAAGTTTAAAGAGCATACTTTAAGTTAAATTAGATAAAAATAAGCAAAAAATCTTAGACAAAATTTTAAAGTATGTTTTAAATGAACATCAACAAGTTTTAAAATGATCGATCTAGTTTTGTTAATGACTTTATTTTGAAATATTTCTTCCAGACGGTTACAAATAAACAGAATCAATAAAGAATAGTTCCAAATAAACAAACAACTAATAAAGCAACAAGTATAAATGTATCATATGATGAAATTCAGGCATAAACTAATTCTATATGTGTATTTTTGAGACATATACAAGTGTGTATGTTTATATATTAGCACACTTTTATAATTATGCAAATTTATACAAAAATACAAAAAATATATTTTAATTTCGAGTGGGAATACGCGTTCGAGTGGGGGCACGTGACCCCCTTTGGGTCCGTCCCTAGTGTTAGGGGTTAGTTATTAGTAGTTACAATGGGGTCGAGCACCTCCTCCATGAGGATTCGAACTCAGGACTAGGGGTGGGCATCGTGTCATGTCGTATTTGTGTCGTGTTGTGTCGTCTTCGTGTCAGAATTCTTTCAACTCTAACCGACCTGTTTAGATTTTCGTGTTATCGTATTATGTCATATTCGTGTTTCATGTCAGAAATAGCTGACTCTAACCCGCTAACTTCGTGTCGGGTTCATGTCGTGTTATCGTGTCATTTCATAAATTCTCGTGTCGTGTCATTTCGTGTTTGTGTCAGAATTCTTTCAACCCTAACCCGACTTGTTTAACTTTTCATGTTATCATGTCGTGTCATATTCGTGTTCTGTGTCAGAAATAGCTGACCATAACCCTCTAACTTCGTGTCGTGTTCGTGTCATATTCTCATGTCGTGTCGAAAATTCCCACCCCTACCTTTTCTTGAGGAAGAATAAGGAACAACACACTAGATGGTGAACACTTTAAGGTCACGTTCTGCTAAGGTTCTTATTTTTTAATGACTTATTTTCTGTTATACGAGACGAATCAAAGCCAGGTTGATATGGAAATCAAACAGCATTTATTTATTTACTTTTTACAGTTTCCATTCCATCTAGGTTTTTCTTTTTCTCACATAACATGCAATTGAGATGAATTTACTACTATTTTGCTTGTATGGGCGTGTTTTGAGAGTTTATTGCTTTTAGTGAAGTGTCTTATGGCCATAAATTTTTTTAAATTTATTTTTGACCTTTAAATAGAAAAATTAACAGCACAGTACAAGTTTCACGTCCTTATTACAAAAGGCTAATTATAAAATTTAAATCACATTCACATTCAAGAATTTCAAGAATCATACACGACCAGAAGGATCAATCAAACATTAATAATTGCAATTTTATGCCAAAAGTTGAGAGGTAGTATTCATCAAAAGATCTCCATGAGGGCAGGTTGGGAATCCACAGATCGGACACTCCAACGGAAAGAGCGTATAAACGCATTGATACGCCACCCTAGAGAATGACAAGAAACCCCCCCAAAGGAGGACAAAACCCCCAAAGAGATGACATTATTAAAACAAATAACAAAATAAAAGAAGTACCGCCGAGACATTCGCCGCCACTCTTTCGCAACCATCTTAATAGACTCGCAACCACCACATCTGCTACACAAAATATGAACACATCGTTGGGAGGTGGTCGTCCAGCAAACGCGGTAGATGGCATCAGGTCACAAATCTAAGAAGATGGGGGGCTGAGAACGGTGGTGGACAACATCTTACCTGCAACCATTGAAACCGAAGCCCCGGAATGTCGCCGGAAAACGATTTGGCTGAAAAATTCCCAATGGACGCTCGAACTTCAATCACGAGATTAAGAGAGAAGACGGTTCGACGGTGAGAGAAAGAGAGCAGAGGGAGAGAGATCGGAAAGGAAAGATCCCTCCTCTCCCGCAGCCTAAGAAGGGAGGAGGGGAAGCTGTTGACAGTCTGCTTGTTAATAATTGCAATTTGATTCCCTCGAAATGTATCGTATTCTTTCCTAGTTTACATAATAAACAGTAGTATATCGGTAACCAAATAACCACAAATGCAATCATCCAACTGAATATTTTTTCTAATGACCCCAAATAACAAACCATTTTCTAGTACACCAATGTTGTAACCAAATAACCTCGAACTAAATGAAAATGGTATGCTCTTTAACTTTTGAAAAAAAAAAAAAACACAATTAGGAGTAAAATGTAACAAGTTGCCAATTTTGACGAAAAACAAAACATTTTCTGCTGGAGTTGAAAAAATTTAACGATTCTCAAATATCTCCAAATCTTCCAGAAGCGAATATATCAAAACAAGCAACTAAACAATGACGAGAAAAGGAAAAAAATACTTCCCATTATTTTCCGAGTATATAACTTTAGAATACAACAAAGAAAGAAAAACTAAAGATATAGCTGCAGACGGCTATTTTCATAATCGCCATACCCGATATGAAAAAATTTGCCAAAACATAACAAACATAAGGGACAATCAGCCACGAAGGGTTCAAATTCGACGCCAAAGCCTTCTTCAGATAATAACCATCCATACTCGGTTTCATAAGAGCTATATACAATCATCCAAGTTTAAACAACGAGGCCAGGATAACAATATAAGTGTAAAATTACACAATACACTGATTTAGCAACAATGGCTAGACTTCTTCCACCAACATACCACTATTATGCATAAGAGCGAAACAATTTCACACTTACAACAGACAACCTACAGAGCAGCAGATGGATGCCATATACGACGCCAACATTGCACTTCATACCCGGGTTTTTAGCATATCAATGTGCCAATTTCTTTAGGTGTTGGAACGTCCGCTGCTTAATCCACTGACGGTCGTAGGGTAGGTAAGCCTGAACCGAGTGGTCGTAACTACAAAGCCAGAATAAATGAAATGAAGGCATAAACAAGAGACTGATGACAAGCACATAAATAAATATATATACATACATATATCTATATATCATAAAAGATGATACCAATAATCAGGAATGGAAGATTGTGCATTAGTTAGGTACCAAAGGGTACACAAGTTTCTCAAGAAAAAAAACATAAGTGTTGCTTCTTGAACCATGCAAATGGCCCCAAAACAGCCACATTGCATTGACTGCTCTAAATGTGTGTATGTGAGTGAGTTTGTGTGTGTGTGCTCCTCTGTGTGTGTGTGTGTGTGAGAGAGAGAGAGAGAGGGAGAGGGAGAGGGAGAGAGGGAGAGAGAGAGAGGGAGAGAGAGAGAGAGGGAGAGAGAGAGAGAGAGAAAGGGAGAGAGAGAGAGAGATATATATTTACACTAGTGCACTCAAGTCTGCAAGCCCATCCATGAAATTGTAGAGATCTGCAATATCATAAGTGATGTTTCTAATGGCTGGATTTAGCTCCTTAAGTTTCCTTTCATAAAGTCCACAAATACCTGTAGATGCGCAGCAGTAAATCACCACTCATGAAGCACATAATATTGCATCAGAAAGTACAGAAAACAATGAATGGATTCAGGAAGCACATAATATTGCATCAGAAAATACAGAAAACAATGAATGGATTCAGGATACAGAGAGCAATGTATTAGCTTATACATCAAATTTCAAATCATCCATCAAAACGTGGACATTTATAGGCAGTAAGAAAAGTAAAGGTATAACCTATATGTCCAAAGTCTCTTCCGTTTTGACAAATTAAAGAGATAAGACAACGCTTAGGGGATACCTGACAAACCATCTAGAGCAACATACCTTAGAATCGCACAAATACAAACTGCTAAATTCAGTAGGAGAGATTTTGTTTATTAGGAGCAAAGAAATGCTAACAAGTGTGCCCAATGGTGGTGGAAAACCAAAAAATGGTAATAAGTGCATTGAAACATACGAAAAGTCTACAACTATTTGTAAAAGTGCTTAGGGTTCTATGTAGCACGGACACGGACACGGATACGGACATGGACACGGACACGGACACGGGACACGGCAATTCTAAAAAAATGGGGACACGGACACGGCGGGGGACACGCCACGTGTATAAATAAATAAAAAATAAATATATGTACATATATAAAAATAATAATTATGAACCATTGTATATGAATAATTTCACAAATTGTATAAATTTTTTTCAAAGGCATAATTACAGTTTAACCCAAATGTTTTGAATAATTTCATATTAACCCCCAAAACTTTAAAAAATATTACATTTTGACCCCAGCCGTGTCCCCCGCCGTGTCCCCAGCCGTGTCCCCGCCGTGTCCCCTATCAAAAAATAATAAAAATTATTGGACACGCCACGTGGCGTGTCCAATACGTGTCCCCGCGTGTCCCCGTGTCCCCGTGTCCAATACGTGGACACGGCGCCCTTTTGAAGTGTCGGTGCTACATAGTTAGGGTTGAGTGGAAAGTTATTTTGGCATTTTTCTCACCTTATCGGCGGTGGTTAGCAAGACCATCCTTTGTGGCAGGGAGCTCCTAAAGTGGTGCCGCTCCCACCTTAGGAGCGCACTCATGCGCTCCCAACCAAGGAGCTTGACGGGAGCCCGATCCCATTGAGATGGGAGCACGCTCCTTACAGAGATTGGGGCTTTTGTATGATCTTTACATAGAAAAACAGGGATTTATCACATAAATTGGTCTTTGATCTACCTCGTACGTATAGCCCAAGTCATGATATCTTGAAAAGAAAAGCATGTTAAGTGTATATTCCATGCTACATAATTTTCGTAATGTATGTACGCATTCCTTTCACGTCCCAACCTTGGGAGCTTCGATATTCCCATGCTCCCACGCTTCCGGTCCCGCACCAGCTCCCGCTTTGTGCAACTAACAGACCATCTAAGCAATACTGAAAAACCTATAGGAAATACAACTTATAGATTGGAAAGTGGAATATACAACAGCTGCAAACAAATAACATTCGTCCATGAATGGCTTGATGCCAGGGCCGGCCCAAGGTATAGGCCCACCAGGCGTCCGCCTAGGGCCTCCCGTTTTGGGCTCAAAAAATTGGGCCCCGAAATAGTAGAATATATTAAATATAGTGTAGGTGAAAAACTTTAGAAGTAGGCTATTGTGGAAGAGTGGTTAGGTGCGCCCGAAATGAGTGTAAGGTCGCAAGTTCGATTCTTGGCATCTTCAATTTTTTAACACCAGTAGCTCTGGTAAGCGTACAAAAAAGTTGTTTCAAATGACAGTTCAGAGCTTCGAACTCAGGACCTAAAGGTACCAAAGAGGTGATATACAATTATGCCACTGAACCACAACGCTAATATGATTCTTTTATCGAACAACTATTTAATATACTAAAATATTATAGGCCCCATTTTCAAATACCGCCTAGGGCCTAAAAAAACTCAGTGCTGGGCATGCTTGATGCTCTGTTTGTAAATGGTATACGTACTTGTTTACTTAAGCCCAGCTTGAGCTCTTACTCCGAGCTCATTTAAGAAATTGAGCTAAGCTCGAACAAGCACAACGATGATTCATCAAGTTTGTGCATAATTTCATTGCACAAGAGGGACAATTTTACATTTGAACGTCCTGAAGATAATGTTAGCAACACATAGCTAAGAGATGCGCAAAAACACAAACCGTACTGTTGTAGTTTCTAAGTACTATCTGTACTTCTTAGAGATGAAGAAAACAGTTGGGCCTTTGGGGTAAAGTAGTACCATGACCATCCATTTCCAAAAAATTTAGAATTGGGATATCCTCATTGCATCATACATGTACAAATATCCGCATCCATGCTTCATAACAATTAAGTTTAATGAGAGAATATTAGAATACTTGAATTTGATTTCCTCAATTAAACAACCAAGCACAAATGACATTTTTGGATATTAGAAGTACAAAAAGGCTAATGAGAGAACACAAAAAGTTGGGGGCTATCCAATTATCTAGATATAAAGAGTTTGACGTAATATGGGAAATTTCCATTAAGTATTGAAAATTTAAAATTAAGGGTCCTAAGCTAGCTACTAGCTAATTCCTACACATAAGTATTTAGTACAACTAAATTACACAGCTTCCTCACCGCTGTTGAGTTTTTGTAAACGCTAAAAGTATCGAAAGAATATGCTTTGTGGAGATATGACAGACATCTTCATATTGCACTTCATAGATAGCATAAAGCGTATGCGAATGTTATGCTTGCAATAAGCTTCCTTTATATGTTTCTTTTTTTCTTTTTTACTAGCCACTGGTTTGTTTTTAAATCGAAACTTCTCTTAACAGTGACAGTACGTTAGGGAGCTCAGTATGGACTATGGATCAACTTATGTTCTAAGTGTTCGCACACGATAGAATGATTTAAAGTGGATAAAAATGGCCAAGGCCCACGGATCTAGTGTACGATGACATTAACCTACTACTTCTCTTCTTAAAATGCAATTTATTGTTCATGTCAAAACTCCAAAAACAACCATACATTCACCATAAGCAACACATAATTTTGCATCAGCACCAAATTAATGACTCAGCAAAACGACGTATTAAAACCCTTGAAAATCAAAGTCCTACCATAACAAAGTATTGATATTGGAAAACAAGTACAAACTCCAAGAAGAAAAAGAACCGAATGTTCCCTTGTCAAGTAATGACGCACCAACACATGAGTAAAATGCAAATGCAGCAATTACATATGCACTCTAGAGTACTAGAGACTAAAAAGTTCATCACAAGACAATCTTAATGGTAGCACTGAAGCTATGTATATCAATAGATCTCTTAATCAAATTAGCAAATGATTTAAGTCTTGAAGAAGGCAAAATCAGTATGTATGATATCAAAACTAATGATGGTTATAGACAAGGGTGAGTATCACGTACCGTCCATTGCCTGACTTATTGAATCATAATCCATAAATGTTCTGGTTGCTCTGTTTGGAGAAGTCTGCATTAGGATAATGGTGTGCCTATTAGCCTGCAACAAGGGAAGAGTCGGAAGACAACAAATAAGAAAATGACAAAAGGAAAAATAAAATTAAGGATGAAGGAGCAATTGAAAAACATGTCATAATAATTAAGATTCACATGATTGATCAAGGGTCGCCCTAGATTCAAAAGAGGGCAACCACTTAGCACAACAAAAGGAACTCGAATCATGAACACATTATACCGTTGAAAATAAAAGCAACCTCGCAACATCATTCATGATAACTGAGATGCCACCACTTCCCACCTTTAGCTACACATGACCAAATTCTAAGTTCTAGGTAAATACAACAAAACGAAGGGAGGACTAAAAGAAAAATTAATTTTGTGTTTTCATATCATCAGACATGAGAAGCTCAAACAAAATGAGCATAGAGCAAGGGACTAGGGAAGTTTTTTAAGAACAAAAAAAAGTTCTTCCCTATAAGTTAAATCACCTCATTATGACTTTTTCTGTGCATACGTTCCAAATGTCCATTCAGTTCCACCATGATCAGACTAGATCATGTTGAAATGCTAGTGAATGTAATATATCTTGTCCTCTGTCCATTTCCATTGGGCAGTCGGTACCGACACATTCAATCACATTGTAATTGTTTGAGAGCCTATGTCTGCGTACTTACTTCAAATAGTGGATGTTTAATCGATGATCACCTATTTGCATCCACATTCTATACCTTTCAAGGAAAAAGAAATATTACTGCAGTTTCTTGCGCACTTAAGTACAACAAGCTCTTGTCAAAAAAAAAAGGTACAACAAGCTGACAAAATGCCCAACCAGCTGGGCTAGCCCATTCGGCCACCCTTGTGCCCTCCCAAGTAAGATGCTAGGGAGTCAAACTTTGCCAAGGCAAGGATTGATCATCTCTCTTCTTTTATAATAAAAGAGCTTTCTTTGTCGGTTATTTCTTTCCCACTACCGGGCTATCTCTCAAGCCAGTTTAGTTTTTTGGGTTGGATTAGTTGTTTCCGGGCTCCCAAATAGTTGCACTGTAACCTACCAATTAATTGAAAAAAACATATAGGAAAAACCGGAAACTAAATCCATCACTTCCAAAAAGTAAGTTCTTGTTAAAAACATAAATCCAATAATAAAGTCATAAAAAGCTACCATTTCAACCCTCTGTTAAATACCATCCGATAAATTCTCAATCTTTTATGTTCACATGCTTGTAGGGGGAAAAAAAAGAAGGCGGCTTAAGCATAGTATAAAAAAACAGATCCAAAGGCGTTAAGCTACCCGAGAAACCACCTCCACCGAAAATTAAAACCCCCTAAGGAGTTAAGCTAATTCCATCTCGAATCGCTAAAACCCCTCGTATGCGGTGAAGCTATATGTGAATGTACAAATCAAACCCTAACAAGAGAACATTATCAAAGCTATGGATAGGGTAGCAAAATTTGAACTTTCCGGTTTGCGATTATGAGGAATAACTGAACCATGAGAGAGAGAGAGAGAGAGAGTGTGGGTATTACCATGTTGAAAGGCAACGGCAACGACGAAGACTCCAATACCAGAGCGGGCGAATCGTTTACTGCAGAGTATGAAGTACGTCGGGAAAAGGAGAGAGAGAGAAAGGGGTTTTGGTCCAGACGGGTCAAACTAGAGGATGGGTTAATGGATCCGGGTTTACCCGAGGGATGCTCAGCGGATTAACTGAACCGCCGAAATCGACCAATCCGCAGAAACCGATCCGTCCGTGAACCAAACGGAAGTATGTGACGGATGGAAGTAGATGGAAAAAACAACAATCGGCCGCGAGGCACGAGCAGATCGGATGCCCCCAATCCGCCCAAAGTAAAAATTACTATCGTTCTGCTTTCTTTTTAAACCTTCTTTTTCAAAAAGAATGTAATTTCAAATTCAAATATAATGAAAATAAAAAATAATTTTTTAATTTTTTTTGCACTATTTAAAAGATCTCAATGAAATTTATCAAACAAGATCCATATTGGTAGAAAAATTATTTGCGTAAACACATAATTTTTAAGCTTGAAATTACCTTCTTTTTCTAAAAGTTCTTTTTTAAGGAAACTGGAATACCCTGCCCTTCACAATAAACTATTATCCTTTAGCCCCACCGTAATAGTATTGGTAAGTTTGACAGTACTCCATATACCATGCTGCTTGTTATTGACATAGAAATTTCAACATTATGTGTATACGAAAAATTATTTACTAGTCGTGGGGCAATAGGGAATGGTAGGATGTTTTATTGTGCTACTATTTTTTAAATTTTTGGTATTTATAAGAAATAAATTGCAAGCTTAGATCCGTCCAAATTGCATCCAAACTGATCTGATCGAACAACGCTCACCGACGGGTGGTGGATGAGGTAAGTTTGAATGTGTGTGTGTTTGCCCTTTGTGTTATGGGTGTCAAAGAGCATTTTAGAACAGATATGAACGTGTATTATTTTAAGAAATGTTTCTTGAGTAAAGTAACATTTTTACAAATGCGAAATTTTGGAAACTTTTTATATTTTTTTGAAGTACATAGGTTGTTTCGAATCCGTCCAAACTGACCAAGCTGAACTGCCTAAACCGCAAACCGAACCGACCGAACTGTGAAACACTCACTGACGGTTGCGGATGGAGAAAACAACAATTCGGTAGATGCAAATCCACCTAGGAACCAAACCAATCCACCCAAAACCGAACAGCGAATAGCGGGCAACCGTAGACGTGGCCTGGTTTCGCTACGATTCTTATTTTGTAAGCACTTATTTCTTGTTTTACATCACATTTAATTTAAAAAATAGGGAATTGATTTTCACACTCCCCTTTTTACAATTCACACTCTTTTATTTGTCTTTATCAACTTGAATTTACTTTCTTGCCCTTTATTCAATACACTTTTTTACATATTCAAGGACAATATTATAAATTCTTGTGGATAAAAACAAAAAAAAGAGTGTGAATAATTAAAAAGGAAGTGTGAAAATCATTTTTCAAAAAATAAATATTTATTTTAATTTGGTGGAACACATCCTTCCGTTTTACTAGTTAAAATAAGTACTTAGTTCCATCAATTCCTTCTGTTTCACAGGTTAAAATAATTACTTAGTTTTCAAATAAGTATTTATTTTTAAATTAAAAATGATGTATTATAAGAGAATGACTTGAAAAATAAGTATTTTTAAAAATATTGTAAGAAATCTTAAACGGAACAGGGCCAATTAAATGTCCAAGTGGATTTTTTTCTTTGATCATACAAGATATAATCAATTAAAAAGTGGTACGGACTCTTAAAAAGACTAAAAGGATTACTAAAGGTATATATGAGTTTGTACAAACCATATATATATGGGTTTTGAGGGGCCCACCTCGGGTCTCACAAAGATAATTCGAACCGCCTATTATTTTTAAAATATTTTTTACGGAGTCCTGTAAAAAATCAGCTCAACTCGATATCGGTAAGAATTTTTTTTCTGAATTTGTGGGGACGATGCCAACTTATTACCTTTTTTAATACAGTAGGAGTAACTTTTAATTTTGTCTATATTTGAATTTTTTTTGCATTTGTTAATTTTTTGTTAAACTTTTATAACTTATTGCTTTCTCTCGACGAGACGAGATGAAAAAAATTTCAGTTTTACCCAAATATTTAATTTAAAAAAATAACCACTTTTAAGTAAAAAAAAAAAAGGTCAAAAAAGTCAACCTGTTTTGCTAAAAAGTGGTTATTTCTCAAAATATTTGGGTAAGAGTAAAAAAAAATTTACTTTTTCGATTCGTCTCGACGAGATGAATTAGAAAATAAAAAAAGTAAGGCTCAAAACTAACAAACACGAAAAAAATTCAAATAAGAACAAAACTAAAAGTTAGAGAAAACGTTGAGTGGAATGGAAATGGGCCCAACAAGTCTAGTAACAAGTCAAAACCTAACAGAAAGAAGAAGAAAAAACTTAAATACAAGCACAACAAGTTTAGATACACAACTTCGGACACAACTTTAAAACACAAGTGCAAAAAAATATTGACTAAGAACAAAAAAATAATCCAAATGAAATTAAGCTAAAAAAAAGCCGAAAATTTTGCTTGTATGAACAATGCTACATGCACAACTTTAAAGCATAATTGTACCTGAAACCATGAGATGCACATGGATCTACTTGCATTTTACGGTTCTG
This sequence comes from Rhododendron griersonianum, assembly GCA_018127125.1. Lineage (NCBI taxonomy): Eukaryota > Viridiplantae > Streptophyta > Magnoliopsida > Ericales > Ericaceae > Rhododendron > Rhododendron griersonianum. Next base: position 47,364,802 of record CM030789.1, on the reverse strand, counting down.
GACACAATTGTGTCTGTACTCCGCAGTTGTTTTTTAAAGTTGTGTTGCTGGACTTGTTGCGCTTGTATTTTACTCCATTCGTTTCTAAATGAGAGTCCATGTTACTATACCGGACACTTCCAAAAAATTGTTTATATCTTTCAATCTATAATGCTAAAAATATCCAATATGGATCTTGTTTGATAGATCTCAATTAATTTTATCATATAAATTTTTAAAATTATAAAAGAAATTATAAATTAAAAGATAATAAACAAGACAAAAATAACAAAAAAAAGTGAAAGTGTAACTCTTATTTAGAAACGGAGGGAGCAAGTTTTTTTTTTTTCCTTTCCGTTGTGTTTTGACTTGTTGGGATCAGACTTAATTCTTGTTTTGACGAGCCAAAATAGTGGGCTCTGGGGTGGGAAATGGCCTGGTCCATCTGGCAAAAGTGTAGCCATGGATATAATTGTGAATGTATAAAATGAATCTCAACCACACAATGGATGATAAAGGACAAAAGTATTTCGGTAGGAACCAACCAGTTCCCTACCGAAATCGTACCGACGGTCGCGCCGGGCAGTCTCCGGCCATCGGACGGCCGATCCGAGTCGTCCAAAAATTCTTTAAAAAAAAACAAGGGGGCCCTCGCGAGAATCAATGTCATCCGATGTATATACATATATACACGAAAAATAGGGTGTTTGGATCAAGCACCCCACACACATCGGATGCCGTTGATTCTCGCGAGAGCCCCCTTGTTTTGTTTTTTAGAATTTTTGAACGGCTCGAATCGGCCATCCGGTGACCGGAGACGGCCCGACATGATCGTCGGTACGATTTCAGTAGGGGACCGGTCGGTCCCAATAGCTTTATGGAAGTTCTTATTGGGGTTTCCATATTCGTAAATCATATTGTAAGGATCCGAGTCCGTAGCCTTTTTCAACTTCGTGATTTTATTGCTGCTACGCGGATTGACAAAATTAGAGAGGGCTACATTCAGAAACAAGAGAAGCTTAAACAGAAGCAACGTGAGAAGATGATGCATCCAAAGATGGGGAGAACTGATATCGATTTTCGGGTTCTCCATGATGCGTTTTTCAAGTACCAAATGAAGCCGAGTCTGACAGCACACGGTGATATCTATTACGAAGGAAAAGAGTTCGAGGTCGAGCTAACGAGAGAGATGAAGCCTGGGATGCAGCTATCACAGCTACTGAAAGAAGCAATTGGTATGACACGAGGCGGCGCTCCTCCCCTCAGGCTCATCAGTATGCAGAGACATGGTCCACCACCTTCTTATCCAAACTTGAAAATTCCTGGGGTGAATGCTCCTATTCCTCCTGGAGCTAGTTATGGTTATCATCCCGGAGGTTGGGGCAAACCTCCTGTCAGTGAATACGGGGATGTCTTTGGGGTTCAACAACAGTACAACCAGGAGGAAGAATTAATCGGCAATACCAAGCATTGGGGTGATTTGGAGGAAGAAGAAGAAGAAGAAGAAGAAAAAGAAGAGGAGGAGCTGACCGAGGAAGAGGAACAGACCGGGGGAGAGGAATCAGAGGCCAACATTCAATCTGTTGGCGTTGAGACACCGGATGTTATTGATCTTCGCAAGAGACCAAGAACAGAGCCAGATAGGTATCTTTATCGAGTACTTGAGAAAAAGGAAGAAAGGATTGCTCCGGGGACCTTACTTGGAACACCTCATGTATACATCATTGGTGGCTCTGGCACTCCAGACAAGACTGCTGGCAAAGGGGTTGATTATTTGCTGAAGTGTCGGAAATCTGATGGCGTTGATGTCGTTGGAAGTAATGGATGACGCTTTGCCCGCAAAGTATGAGGAAGTGAGGGAGGAGGAGGAGAAGCTGCGTAGTCTACGAGAGGACTTCAGCAACATGGTTGCTGAGTATGAGAAGAATAGGAATACGAAAAGGCAGGAAAAACAGGGCAAGTTGAAGAGAAATCATTTCAGGTTCTAAGATTTTTTGGTTTTGCGGTTGTAATGTTTGAACGTTTGGCTGCTGGCCTGTATTTTTGTTTACTTCTCTAGTTATATTTAAGAAGTTATAATTATAACTTGTTGAGTAATTTGGAGTTGAGGGCTGAAATCTAAAAGACAAGTTAAACACATGAAGTCACAGGTCACATGACTTCAATTTTTCATATTGTTTTGTTCCAACACCTTGCTAAGGGCACTTGAAGTTGTAATAAATACCAAAGTCTTTGGGACCATGCCTTTAGTCTAAATTACGTTAGGAAGCGCCTTTAGATGTGCACATTGCTAGCTAGTACATACAGTGGCGGATTTAGAAATTTCGGACAGAGGGGTCACCTTTCAAGTATAAACTTAATAAAAATACTCACAATCCAATATAAAGAGAACATGCATTCAAGAAAATATAATGAGAGTAAAAAATGAATGTACTACAGTACTAGTGTCTCTGCATTTTCACTAGATCATTTATTACATTTTTGTTTGTGTATTTGGTAGAATTGTATGGGTTGGCTTTGTGGTACTACAACTATGTAAGTCTAGGATGAACATGGTTCAACTCTTGTTAGTTGCGAGTTTTGAAGAATTTTTTCCCCAGCTGCGTAAGCCAGTTAGAAAAAATACTCGAAGGCCAGTGGTCTCAAGTTTCGAACTCGCGACCACTCAGTAGAAAACCGAAGACCTTACCACTTGAACAAGACGTCAATCATTCTCTATTTTTGGGTAGTTTAATATATATTACTTCCGGTTTCAATTCACACAAAAAAAATCCCGAGAATTTCAGGAGGGTCAGGGTCACGTGACCCTCCTGTGCCTACATTGGATCCGCCCTTGAGTACATATCCATATGTCGAAACTGTAATGTCTAATAGAATTTTTAAGAAAAAAAAATCCCAGATATTGTATGTCCCATTGATGGAAATTGTTCTAGTACTATTTCCTTTAGTTAAGCTGACAAGGGAAAAGAGGTCATTTTTTAGTTCTTGTGCTTGTTGATTTGGTTTGTATCTTTTTGAATTTTAGTTCTTGAAAATTGAAGGGCCCTACTAGCGAATTTGCTTAGGCCCCTAAATCTCGGTAACGACCTTGCCTAAACATACATCTATATACATGACTAGCCGTGCTGTCTATGTACATGCATACAGCATATTTGCCACAACACAAGTCCAATCACCTCATCTCCTGATCTTCTAGGTTAGCTCTTTCTTTGTATTTGTTTTGATGTATGTGTTGTTTCAGCAGGTGTGAGCTCTCTCTTTTTGTATTTAAGCTTTGATGTGGTTTGATTTGATTGGGTTATTACATTAGAGAGATGAATCTACTGTCATTTGTGAGTTCGTAGAGGTTCATACATATTTCCAAGCTCAAAAGTGTTGGTTTAGTTGTTTGTATAGTGATTTTGGTATTTGATGCTGATATCAGGGTTTTGGAGCTCATTTTCTGGTGTTCTTCAAACTGTAATTATCTGTTGAAATCACAAAATCTCAACGGGGCGAAAGAAGCCTATAGCACGTGAAGACGACAATCAGGGTGGTGGGGGAAAATTGAGGAAGAAGTTGGTGGTAATTGATGACGATGAATACACGATAGGGACAGAATTGTCGGAGGAACAGCAGGTTCAAGATGAGAAAGTGGGGCCAGTTAGTGCAAAGAAGAAGAGGAAGAAGGGAGCTTCTAAGAATTCACATGAGAAAGATGAGGGTGCAGAAGAAGAAGAAAAAGAAGAGGGGGACAATGTACCAGCAATAGCATTTGTGGGGAAAGAACCAAAAGACAAGAAAGAAGCACAAAATTCAGATGCTCACCCTGACCAGAGTGAAGCTACCATGCGATGCGATCCCCAATTTGCTGCATCATGGGCCATGTTGATAATGGAAAAACCAAGCTCCTTGATTGTATTGGAGGCACTAATGTTCAGGAAGGTGAAGCTGGAGGGATTACTCAACAAATTGGTGCACATATTTTCCATCTGAGAACATACGGGAGAGAACAAAGGAACTGAAAGCTGATGCAAAGCTGAACGTCCCAGGTCTTGTAGTTATTGATACCCCTGGACACAAAGCGTTCACTAATTTAGGTCTAGGGGTTCAGGTTTATGTGACATTGCAATTAGGGTCATCGACATAATGCATGGCCTGGAACCATAGACTATTGGATCACTCAATCTTCTGAAAATGAGGAATACAGAATTTATTGTCGCATTGAATAAGGTTGAGATTACACTGCATTGTTTCCTTGGCGTTCATAATGCCTTGGTTGGACTTTATTACCCGTTATGTTTATTTGCTTCTTTGATTCCACAACTTTCAGGTGGACTGATTATATGGGTGGAAAGCTTGCCGTAATGCACCAATTGTTAGGAAAATGAAGCAGCAATCCAAGGATGTCCAACTTGAATTTAAACGGAGGCTAACTGAGGTCACATAGCTCACCCTTTCTTTCGGTTTGATTTCTATGTATTGTAGACCTCGCCAAGATTGTATTCCTGGTTATTACTCAGTTCAAGGAACAAGGATTGAACAGTGAATTGTATTACAAGAACAAAGAAATGGGGGGCAATTTTTCAGTGTAGTTCCCACAAGTGCAATCAGGTAGACTCTTGATCTGTTCTGGTCATGGTTGGTTCAAAGTTCTTCTGCTCTCTATTAAGGTGGGGAAAATGATATTTTCTCAACAGTGTACTGATTTTTTTTGGGTTTTTGGATGCAACAGTGGCGAAGGCATTCCTAATTTACCGTTATTCTTTGGGTTTATGGATGCAACAGTGGGAGGCATGCAATGTAAAGAAACAGAGCAGCTTTTTGGGTGGGAAGGATCCCGTTTGCATTTGAAGTGGCACCCAATTTTGTGTTTCATGAGTGAGCTCTTTTTGTCTGCAATCACGGGCTAGAGCGATCTTCCATGCACTATTTTCCAGGTATTTATGGATTTTTTGGTTAGTTTTATTTCTCAGACCATGCCTGAAGTTCTTAATGTCTGGTCTGTTTATGCATTTGGTAACTAATTTTTTTTTACTCGTTAAGCAATCATTAAGCTCATCATTCGTTTCCCCTGTTTTCCAGTCGTCTCTCATTTTTGGCGCGGATGATGTTTAAGATGTTGGAGAGAGTCTAGTTTGGTCGCAAACATGGCTATAAATAACTAGTTAAGGAACTTGTTTTAGGAGTGCAAAGAAAACTATAGAGTAAATACCTGGCAAGTTTCATTTAAGTGGAGAAGAGTTGCTGCGACGTAAACTATTGAAAGGTTTTCAAGCTAGATTGAAATAGACAAATTACAGACATTACATAGACAAATTACAGACATTACATAGAACTTGCACACAACTCGGATACACAAAACGTGCATTGGTTATGCTTCAATGCAATAACGAAAATTGTAAATGCATCCAAACTCACATTATTTGCATGGCATTTGACCGCTAGTCAATGCTGGTTATTTAGATTAAAACATACACAATGTGTTGTGTACAGTTGGACTGTACGCATACTACGTTCATGATTAGGCTCTTGGGATAGAAGAACAAACATGTTTGCGGAATTCTGCCAGTGCCCATGTGGGGAACACATTTTTGTACAGAGCATAATGTAGCATGCAATTCCTCAAAGAGGCTCCAGTTAATTCCTGTGATGATACATAGCTTGAAGGTTATGAGAAGAATGGTATTATAGTAATTCTCATTCTAGAAAAAACATTGAAAACTATTTGCCAGATATCTTCCTAAAAATGTTTTCTAAATTTTGTTGGGAAAAACAAAGTTTTCAGACACCAAAACAAAATTTATTTTTGGAGTTATTAGAAAAAATTAATATTTCATACAGTACACCAAAACAAGAATTTTATCTTCATGAGATAACATTGTTTGATCAATAATGAACACAAAGGGAAACGATAGTTTTTCTTTTATTTTTTTAAAGACTATTATTTTTGGAAAAGTGTTACGTAGAACTAGCTAGGTTCAAATTCTTTTTGCCGGCTGTAGAAATTGTAGGTTTTTTTGCCACCGCCATTGTGGGCCCACCGTATAGTTATTTTAGTAATCTAAACCGTTTATATTGTAAAACCCGTAGGGTAATATATCCATGCAAAAAATTATCTTTTATCAGACATTGATTTGATAGGTATGTCAAAAAAAATTGATTTATAAAATGGACAAATCGTGAACAGTTTAACTGTAAAATTATTGATAGAATCAGACTTTCCATTTTATAAATAAAAATTATGTTTCTGATATATACCTATCGATGTCCGATCTAGCTGATATATATATTTTTTTGTGTGGATATACTACTTTATGGGCTCTATAAGACTAACAGTTGATATCACAACAGTAACTGCACGGTGGGGCCCACAATGGTGGTGACGAAAATTCCGCGACGGAAACTGCCGACGAGCAGAATTTTAACTCTACATAATATTGGAATGAGAATCTAATAGGACTTACTAGTTAGATACCTAGGACAAGGAAAGATATCAAGAAGAAGAAACTTCCACATTAAAACTTAGAGATATGATCAACTACCAAATTTTAGAAAATGAAAGATGAGAGTTCTTATATTGTTTAGATTACCTGTTGCGGAAAATCACCGTCTTCCATCTGTGCATTAATTAGCAGTTTGACTGCTTTATGCAATGGGGTGGGATCTCTATCAGCCTAGTAGTAGAAAAGCCAAAACTAATAAATTTCTGAATAGTGTATTTGATGAACAAGTAATAATAGTGTGCACTTATATATGTCTACTACAAAGAATATATCTCGTTTGAATTGTAAACCAAGTTATTCTGTAAATAAATATTCACCACACATGTGCTATTACGATCCAAATATCCTGCATCGACTTAGTTCCTGGCCTTGTTTATATATATAAGTTCTCGGGCATCCTTCCCCAATTTTCAAGGACAAATCCTATCGAAGATTCTAGAGCTAACCACCACAATGCGATTTGAGCTGCAAATAGGATGACCTATAGGCTGGATTAAGATGGAGAACTGATAGGTACGGAGCTGCCAAAAGAGAAGGGATACAATGGGGCATCGAGTCAATGTCTACAAAGTGGGGCTTTGTAGACGTAGACCCCGGAGCGTGCTAGTAAGTTATGATTTTAATTAATGTTCTACATCGGCCAAGTTTGAGCTTGGCTGTGTACATTATAAGCTCCTGGGTACCCTTTCCTTGCAAGCTGGTTTTGCAAGGGGAGTTCTTTCGAGAGCTTTGTATCATGAGCGTTTCTAAACCAAAAAAGTTTTGGGGCTATTTTTTGGTTCCACAAACACGATATACGTTCTATGTTTTAACTCTTCACAAAGCAATCTCCATTTACCACGAAAAAAAAAAATTTGTTTCTTGAGAAGGCTATTAATTTGTGCACTATATTCCTAAATTAATAAATAAAATTTGAATGCAAAAAAGAGCTTATAATTCATCACAATAAGTAAACACTCACCTGTCCAGCAGAAATAAGACCCAACATAGCCCATGATGTTTGTACAAAATTCGTTCGATTTCCTTCAAGCGGTTTGTATTTCTGTTTTTAAGAATTACATAATCAAATAGAAACCAAGTAGTTAGATAGTAGCGATACAAAACTATTCAAAGTAATCTGATTGTTTTGGATTTCTTTGTAGTGATTTTTTTTAAAGCTTATAGTCATAATTTTGTTTTTTATTCTCTCATTGAGACAAAAAATCCAACAAAGTTTGACGCACAATTAAAAAAAAAACGAAAGAGAAACACAAGGAAAATCTGAAAATTAAAATAGCTTAGGCCAAATGCGGCTTAGAAAGCTAGTAATTTATTTCTTATTTTACTGAGCAATTATTTCTCCTGCTTGGTTTTACTTTTACATCAGAGCCAACCTTGTGTGACACCAAGGTTCTACACATATCTTACCGGATTTGGTATTGGTTTTATTATTGGTAGGGTTCGTATCAGTACCGATGTAATTACGAATTCCGTTTTACATATCCATGATTGTTATAAATACAACATACATATATACTCCCTCCGTCGGCCAAGGTATTTTTTTTCTATTTTTTGAATGAAAAGAATGCATCAATTTAACGGCCTAGATTTGCGCATCGGACATTTATTTAGGGACGGAGGGAGTATGTTTTAAAATTTTGAAATATCCGATTGACGTGAAAATATGTACTAAAAAACAATAATACAGCGATTATGAAGATCATCAGGAGAAACTGAAATTGTAAGTTCTTAAGTACAAAAGAATGAATTAATTGTTTTCAAAATATATCAGTACAACAGTTCTTCACTGTAGGGAATTAGCTCCTAGAAAACAAAAATTAAAAAATGTGGATATTACCAATATCGGCTAGTATTTTAAATATCCGATATGTATCGGCCGGTACCACAGTCAAAGTACCAATTGTATCAAATTGGTGCATTCCGGCCGAGACGATATGTTATTGAAAACCTTGGTAGTAATTAACTGATGATAGAAGAGGTCAGTTACCATAAATTGGCATGAATCTTGGCTTTCCCCCCAACCACCTTCCTCATTTTGTGTTGAAAGCAAAAAATGAACACCTCTATGAACTGATTGACTATTGTCATATGTACTCCCAGCAGCAGTCAACCCTCTTAGCGCGAAACATGTACCATAGATGAAGCAAATTCCCCAGTAGCCATACCTGTCAATGTTTAAAACCGGCTTTCAATTAGGTCACAACTAATCATGTATCCATTTCCTGTATGCTCAAGTTAGTTCAAAAGAAAATGAACCTACCAAGAACCGTTGGGTTGTTGTCTCTTTTCGAGGAAACGCACTGCTCCTTCCACAGAAATATCTATTTCCTTCTCTCGATACTTTGGGTATAAGCATTTGAACGATAGTAAAGTTTTAATTATGGATGCAGTGATCTCGACATGCCTAGATCCCAATATTATAGCCACTATCAATAACAGTTGTTCAAGCTATAGAAAATTCTCCAGAGCAAATACAAGGAAAGAAGTAGCACAAGAGCATACTCTCGCTCGACCGTAATGTCCGCAAAAAGTTCTGAAGGATTCAACACCTGAATAGAAAGGGGAAAATGAGAGACCAAGTCAGCGAATAAGCTTCAAAAGCGCAACATTCCATTAGACTCCAAACAAGGTCTTGTTTGAGTAACCTATTGTAATTTGGAGTTACCAAGAGAAAAGAAAACAAAGTATTGTATAACTGCTTACTGTTTTACATGCATATACAATGCTTTAGGAATTTAGAACAAGAGAACAACTTACTTCTAAATATGGTTGTGGAACTGCTGGTTCCCAAATAGCAAAACCACCACTTTCAGGACTCTGAATTAAATGACATAAAGAGTCATAATTCTTGTCAAACGCCTGAAAACTATTGAGATACAATGCTTTTCATACCTGTAAGTACAAGAGGATGTCCACCGCCTTGTATAGTCGCTCAACATCCACTTTTTCTCCTGCAACATCTGGTGGCATTTGCGAAAGTAGTAATAGACACTGTAGAACGGTCAATTGATTAGAAAAATCAATCTTTTGAATTTCAAGTAATCTTTCTTGTTATAGTCATATGATTAAAATTACCCTCAGTGCTTCAGATGTGCCGTCTGAGATTATCCAACCTTGATCTTGATCAGATAAAGTCCATCCTCCTTTAGTAATGTGACGATACATTTTCTTGAAATTCCCAGCAGGGTTTTCTTTGATCTGCATATTTAGTAACGGAGAATGAATAAGTTGAAGTTGTGCAAAGTTTTAATTTTCTCTTGGTACATAGAAAGATACCTGTGATTCCTTTATGTAAAAATGCGCCCTTTTAAGAGTATCTCCATATTCATCTACAAGATTACTTGCCATAATGGCCTGAGTCAAATGAGTACAATCCCATAACTGAGTACCAAAACACTGCAATCCAAGTCACAAGTCAGCAAATGAGTAGTGTGCAGTACTATGTTTGAGTCTTTGACAAATAAAACTAACAATCAAACAAGCACAACCAACATCATTATTTTGTAACGCGGACCTGTATTTTCATTCCATCTTCTGCAAGCCACAAGAAATCAGGAACTCTAGCAAGGTGATACTTGTACTCATCACCATTGGGGTCCTCCGCCCACCAACACATCATTTGTAAACCCTACATTGCAATAAAAACCCATTTCCCTATAAAAAGTCTAAAGAGTTTGGTTCCCTAGTAAAATGTTGGAAGACATTCACAACCAAGAGCACATCTTTACGGAGATAGATTCATGGGATAAATCTACATTTATATGTTAAGATGAATTGCACAAGCTTAAATACCTTGTGAATTTGACAACTAAGAATCATAACGCATGGAGTCATTACAAATGTTGTTAACTCTAGCATTGAAAAGTTGGTTCCATTTAGAACGTTTGACTTCCTACAGAAACTGTTTTGAGAATGAAAAAGATGATAGAAACAGAATATAAAGAATTGAAACTGTCGTTGAAGAACAATTCCTTTGCCCCTCTTATGAGGGACCAATAATTTTATAACTTTGTGAAACCAGTATGAGGCCTTAATGAAGATCATTACATGAAATGTAAGGGATTTGGGTAGTTCTTAAAAAGAGGTTTGAGGTGTCTGGTGTTCGAAGATTGTGGAGTTCTCCTGATGTTGAATATGCTTTGTTTGGGACGGTGAGGCCATCTAAGGGAATAATAACAGTAGAATGGAGAGGAGCATGAAGGTTTTCAAGGAATTAATCAATCGGTTAGAATAAAAGAATTTTCCGATGATGGGAAGGCAATTTACATGGTCAAATTTTCAGGATAATGCTATTCAAAGCAGGCTTGATAGATTCCTAGTTTCTGTGGAATTCTTAGAGAAGGTTAATTTGGTGTTATGGGGCTTTCCACGACTTATCTCATCGAGTTGTTATTATCAGTGGGGTCTTGTATCTCAAGAGTTGAAGGTGGTTTAATTTTACCCTTGCAGTGATTGGTCCTAGAGTTTGTGTATCCTTCAGAAGCCGATGATATTGAAGAATATGTCATGATGATGCTGGCTGAGGTATCAGTGAGATAGATAGCACTTGGGGTAGAATTGAGAAGTGGTTCCTGTTTAGGGCTTTCTCGTTTTGGTTGTTGTACTGACTATTGGATATCCCTTGATGTCAAGTTGGGGCTACCCTGGTTCAGAGCCCATTCAAGCTTCATTGAATGTATTTTTAGCTTTTGTTTTTTTTTCTTTTTTGGCCTTTACAGTTCCTCAACCTCCGAGGGCTGTTTTGGTCTTTCCTCGATGTACCCTTTGTCGAGTTCTTAATAAAATTTTGTTGCTTATCAAAAAGAAAAACTGTGGTAAGAATGTTTAACTACTATGTTTATCACGACTTATTAGCAGCAAAATCCTTGTACATTGAGTTGTACCTTTTATTCTACCTAGACTAATGCACATCTTGGCCTAGAGAATTGCAACTGGACTTGGTATCATGCCTTAAATCTACTTTCAAAGTGTAGATAAATACATCTTTTCTAACTGCTCTTAGTATCAACAAGACAAAACTAATACTCCGATAAAATTCATTCACTTGTTTGTATTACTCACCTTTTGTATGCATGATAGAGTAATGTATCTGGTAGTTTCTGCTTCATGCCGTAGGTGCTTGATTACTTTTCGAAGAGCTTTCTCTCTAATCTTTGAAAACGGCCACTGGTTTATTATTGGCTCGCTCACATAATGAAGACCATCCCAAAGCAGATCTTGGATGAATGTGTGAGGGTAATAGACATCCTCCTGCATTGAAATTTATCTTTGTTAAGCTTGAACTTGTTCAAATAGTTTCTCCGATTGAACCCAATACAGGGGAAGGCTTTGATTTTCTACATGGCTGTTTAAACTATGTATGCAAACAGCCATGCGGATAAAATATGGGACACGACACGGACATGCGGATTTGTTTTTTCTCTAAAATGTATGATAGGGAAGAATTTTTGGATACATTCAATACTACGTATGCATACATGTTTTATGTGTATTTGTATGACCATCAAGTTGCGTTCCAATCCCGAATAAAATAATAGACAAGGTACAATAAGTTATGAAGAATTTAGACTGATATAGGACTCTGTCGTGGGACTGATATAGGACTAATAATAGGGCATGGTCATGGTTAGAAATTCTCAAAAAAATTCTTAATGAATTTGTGTACGCACATTAAGTGAATTTGTATAGCATTTGATGCCATATAATGGCTTTTTTAATGATCGTCTATTTTACTCCGTCCCAAATTGCTTGTCCCCTACGAAAATTCGTGTCATTTTTAGATTAATAACTAAAGAATTTCCGTGCCTAATTTTAAAATTTCTTTGCACCAAGTTAAAGTAATTGGGGAGTTCTTTAATGTGGAGTAAAAAACATTCAAAAATTATGCACGAAAGCTTGTTATTTTTTATATTCAAATTACACGATTATTTGTAAGGGGGGCTAGCCATTTGCAATAGAGGGAGTACCATAGTGGTATGTCATATTCTGATTGTTTTGATGATCACATTGTTGGAAGTGTGAATTACATATTACTAATGTCCTTGTCATAGACACCAAATAAATGCCAGAAACGCAAAAAGAGTGTCGGATGTGTCCGAATGGAGATCATTATTTCTTTATTATGGACAGGGAAAAAATTGTATCGAATGCATGTCCGAATATCAAATGCGTGTCCAAAAAGTGTCAGAAGAGTGTCCGTGTTCGACACTTTTCAAGCACACAGACATGTCACCTTCTTGTAAGTGTCCATGCTTCTTAAGTTATACCCGACATCACACTATGCTCTGTTCTTTATGTTGGAAAAATTGCCCGGTTGGCTTCGAGTCACGACTATGTCGCTTTCCTAAAGATAGTGTTTGCCCTCACCAGATGGTATGCAAAGGGTTACAGCAAATCTGCTTTCAAGATAAATCGAAGCCCGAACTCGAAGTTCTACCGTTAACCACTGAATTCTATTTTCTGCAGCAAAACAGAATGCAGAATGAATGCTAGAAAATATAGAGAGAGATGTGGGAGAATTCGGCACACGAATGTGCAGGAATGTGTGTGTCCAGATTTTGTCAAGTAGTGGTCTATTTATAGGCCACTACGTATCCATTGTGAATGGGTACGCACCCGATCTAGTCTGACCGTTGGATTAGATCCTACGGTCTTGATCGATTAGTCACACCCAGTCACACCGAACCGGTGTACTGTTTCATTCACACCCACGGCTGGGATCGCACCCCACGAACCGGTGCACCCGTTGGCTCGAGTTGCACCCGATCGGAACTGCTCCTTGTGACTCACCTGCCACGCGTGTGACACACGGCATCCACGTCAGCGCCACCTTACTGCCAACTCGCAATAAGAAAGGGCGCCTAGCGCGCTAAGTGTAAAGTGCGCCGCTAAAGCGCCACAATGCACCACAGCCCACGCCGCCCGCGTGTGTGGGTGTGTCCTGGTGCGAAGCATTCGGCTCCGCCAGTATGGTGCGGAGCACCATAGGGCTGCACCACACTGGATTATTAGTTATTCACATTAGGAAAGTTTCCTAATATATACCACTCCAACATCTCTCAACTATCCAATGTGGGACAAAGCTCACAAAGAGGAAAACAAGCATTCTAAGGAAACAAGGAAATTTTCCAAAACCAAAACGACGACTCTTTTATTTTGAAAATCTCTAACACTTTAGGCCTTAAGTTGGCCTTCGCTCGTCGTCGGCGTTCCTCGGCCTTTTGTTGGTCGTTATCTTCTGGCAATAGCATAGTTTGTTTTGTATTTTGTGTTTTGCGGTTCCGTACTCTATGTTCTGTTCCTTAGGCTCTAGTTGGCCTTCGCTCGTCGCTGGTTTGTCTTAATTATTATAATAGTGGCAGCATAGTTGTACTTTTCCTTATCTTTATCAATGCATTTCTAACATGTTCCCAAAAAAAAACACAAACTGGTTTCCAAGTAGATATACTCAAATGTAATTCTCATTAAAGCTCGCTTGAAATACTTTTAGAATTCATGCACCAACCTTACAACAACTATGGCGTGCTTTATTCCAATTTATCTCCTCATATGGTTGTTGGTGAATTTCTTGTCTCAACGATTTGACAAGTTCCGTGATCGGCCCCACGTACTTTTTTCCATACAAGTACGACATTGGCATGTAAGTTGTGCGAGCATAACACCACATTTTCGCTGAATTACACAAAGTATTAAATTAAAGTCAAACCAAACCAATTAATAAAGCTTCTAGAGTTTAAAACAAATTGGGTGAATTGCAAAAACAAAAACAAGTTGAGTTTGTTTGCATCTGATTCTCGGATGCGGAGAATCGGACGCAAATAAATCATTCACACAATGCTTAAAATCTCCATCCTCAAATCCTTCGATATTTTTGTTTTTGTTAACAAAAATTGAATTTGAGTTGTGTCGCACAAGAGGACAAATAGTGCTCCTGGCGGCGCTTGAAAATTCAAAGGATCGAGTGCATTTCACGCCTTGTCTTACTCATAGTGAACCGATGCTGAAACAAGCCAAAGACCTATTTAAGTTTTCTGCAAAGAACTCTATTGGACACAAAAGTGCCTTTAAAGTTACCAGTTTAAGTCAATCTTTAATTCACCTGGATGGTAGGGAAAAAACGTAGGGAAAAGCCAAAACTCAGGGGGCAATGGGTTACATCCTGACCAGTCATACACTCCAAGAACCTGCACAACAGATCATCTTCTTTCAAACAATGTCACAGAGACAAGTAGATAATGGTGCCAACGCTCAGCTATCCGATTGGCTGAATTCTTGTTTTATGTGGAGTTCCAAACGACTAGGCGTTGAGATTTAATAAGAAACGAATTCAATGTAAAGCGTAAGGTAGTTGTGTACAGGTATCTACTCTAATATATGAAGGCCGTACGTAAATGAGAAATTAAAAACTACCCATCCTGATCAACCGCAACCCACTTTCATGTTTTATCCTCTTCCGTATATATCTGAACCTCTAAACTCTCTTTTTTTTTTTTGCTCGGCAAAAGAAGATTTTATTAACTCGAAAGGGGTACATCGAGTGGAAAACTCGTTAAGTACACAAGCTTAGAACAAAGAGAAAAACAAAGAAACCGTCCAACCGAAAGTTGAACCGCAGCACCCACACAAAAATAATTACACTTTGACCTTCCTCATGCCATCAAGATAACCCTTAAAATCCTCCACCAAGTGCACCTTAATATCAAACTTCACCTTAACCCACATTGCTATCCTGGTTTTAATTAACTCCCCTAGATCCTCCACCCGCCATGACGCATTGTTGAATACAATATCATTCCTTACCAACCATAACGACCAAGTCGTGGCATGGAAGGTTGTTTCCCACAAAAACTTCTCCAGATTTTTAAAACCCATACCGAGCCACCAATTTGACATCAATTTGATGGCTTGATTTTGTTATTGATCCAGGCACTAATCTGCCTCTTGCTTTTGATTTCCAAATCTTCTTGATCAACAGAAAGCCAGAGACAAGGGAGAAAATTCCAAGCTCAATCAGACTGCTTCTTGATTTTTATTTCAAAATCCTCTATCAAGTACGTTGTTTCAGTTTTGTTTTTGTCATGGTAAACAAAAAAAACCAAAAAAATTGACTAGTCTTACATTTTTGCTTTAGAAGTTGTTAGTATCATTTGCTCTACTCTTTAAGTACGTCCTTGATATAAATGAATTTCTAACGTGTTCCCAAAAAAAGTACGTCCTTGATAGATTGAAATAAAATGTTGCCATCCTTCTCATAGAGTTAAATGGCCGATATGTATATACGCGCAACTTTATCTCTTCCTCATACCTAGCAAGCAGTAATATACTCCAATATACTTTGCAAAATCAACTTTTACCGAAAAGTTATTAAGAGAACTAGGTTTAGTAAGCTTCACCGAAAGAAAGACTTTGCCCCAAGAGGGTATCCTAGTTGCACCACCATGATCAAGTATCCATTTTTTAGCCCTTTCCATTTCCTTGTTTTCTCCATCACAAGGACCTTTTCCTAACAAACGCAAAGATATGTAGCTAAGTGCCGAGCCAATCATAGTGCTATGACCCCCTACGCAGAATCCCCACCCTCCATCATCATTCTGCACAGTAAAAACATTCATGAATTTAGACAACATATCACAAATATAAAGTTGTGCTACTTGCACAGACACAGCGTTTCGTTAAGGCCCTTACCGGTATTAATTTGATTGAACTTACAAGGACCATAAACAAAATATTTTGAACCATATGGGCGGCTCTGATCATCTTTGTGGGACCTAAGATGGGTCCCAAAAACCATTTGTGTTTGATACGTCTGTGCAAGTAGCATTAGTGTTTTTAAAATGAAATTTCTACAAAAATAGCCAAAATGGTACTCATCCGTACCCAAATGTATTCAAAATCCTTCGATGTGTGTGAACTCCACATTTACTCATGTGCATAAGATGCCGGTTCCGGACACATCTATATTAGGATCTGTTCGTCCCCGTGTGTGTGTGTAGGTGCTCTTCGAAATAAAAAAATGTGACGGAAAGATGAAAGTGCAAATTGTTGAACACCTGTGTCCAAACCCTTCGATGGTTGTGAGTCGTGGGACCCACATGCATCAGACGCTTTCATACACATTTGTGTTTAGATATGTGCGTGTTCGACTGTGCGTATGTAGAATTGTTGTTTTGAAATTTCGCAGGCAAGAGTTGTTGATACCTGGTGATTGTAAAGGTATCGAATCATCTCCTTCTTGTGCTCTGCTGTTAAGACGGTGTTGATTGCTCCGCTAATGTATAGGCTAATGAGCTGCAAATTCCAATAGATTGTTTGATCAAAATTGAGTTTGTACAGTCTCTTTTTTCCGCATCGTGTCTTGTTGAGTGATCTTGATGCACACACCGCCACATAGTGTCCCAACGCCTTTCGACACCATATATTTCCATATACTCCATACATTTGGTATTGTGCCCCACAAAAATGTGTGGCAGAAAAAATCGTGTTTGAGTGGAAAGTATTGGTGACTTTTCTCTCTTTCTGTAGTTGTAGTCAAGTTGAGTTGGTGTGGCTGGGCATTGTAATTCTGGTTATGGGCTGATGTAAACGGCTAGGTTTTAGTATAGAAGTTAGGGACTGGATCAGGAATTGTATATAGGCGAGATTTAATTGGGTCAAGCTGGGGTTGTTTTAGACTTTTACGGCCCGTTTGTTGGACGAATAAAGTTTTGGGTGAATAATGAAAGGTTTGAATAAATTAAAGAGTTCTAACTGAAAAGGAAACTAGAACCCCCACTTAACAAGGTGATAATCTTTATTGTTATTTCCTAATTATTTTACAATGGAAGATTAAATCTAATATAATTATACGCAAATTTTTTTTAAAAAAATCGTAAATGAATTCTTGGTCTGTATATATCCTGCATCATACGCAGTGGCGGCTCCAGAAATATTTGGTAGGGTGTTCAAAAAAATCTTAATCCCCAACTCTGTTTAACAAGACTGAAATATTAGTATAAACATGGGTTGCTAGGTGTTCAAATGTGAATTTTTTTTGATAACTCAGGTGTCAGAGCTAACTTACGCACACCTCGATTAATCCCGTGGCTCAATTTCACCGCCCACTTGCATAGAGCTCTATTAAAGCCGAAGAAAATGTTCAAATCTGAGTTGATTTGTGGTTCTCTCAAGTTGATGAGTGTTCAAACTTTATTTGATTGGGTGTTCAAAGTTGGGGTAGAATGAAAATACATGCAACTCAATGTACCCTAGAAAATTTCTAGGGTGTTCAATTGAACACCCAACCTTCAACATGGAGCCGCCTCTGATCATACGGTCAACAAGAAATAAGATGTCTTTGAAACAAATGGAAGATTTTTTTTATGCTACTTTAGAGTCTGGACCGTCCGGTCCAACTTGTTTTGGGCTCTTCTCGGAGTCGCTTTAATAATTGAGACCGCTCACTTTTTTAGGCGAAAGTACATAAACACCCCTTCAACTATCATTTTTTCTCACGAAGACCCACTCACATTTAAAAGCGCCCACACAGACCTCCTCAACTAATCTCCGTTACCCAAGTGACACCCCTCCGTCTCTAAACCGTTTGTGATGAACCCTCTCATCCATAAATCGGACAAAAATACCCTTGTTGCATTACATACATACACCCCTTCTAACCCTTCTCTTTCTTCCCTCTACAAACAACCTCCAATCAAAATCCAAAATTAGCAAACAGATTTGAAACTTTATTGAAAATCATACTTATTGAAAATCAATTACTATTATTTTCTCGAATCACAATTATGATGTGGAAAACAAAAACCATAAAGTTTGAAACATTGCATTAGAACCCTTTTTCAACACAGGTATGTTTTGAAAACTCTTAAACAATACTCCCTCCATCCCATTTTAAATGCCTCATACGGGAATTCGTGCATTTTCGAACTCCAAAAATATATATTTCTATTTATTATTTAATTAATTTTTTACATATAGAAATATATATTTTTGGAGTTTGAAAATGCACGGATTTCCATAGAAGGCATTTAAAATAGGACGAAGAGAGTATCTGATAAATATAACTTTTGACGTGTTTATGTTCTCAATGAGAGCTCAAAATTGAACGGTCTTGATCATCAAAGTAGGCTCGGATAGGGCCTTCAAACGAGCCAGACTAGACGGTGCCTCCGAAGGGACTTGAGGATCTTCCTGATTGCAACCATAGCTAGGAAGTACGTACTTACCATGGGAGGGGTGTAAATATGCGGGCCAGTATGTTCAGCAGGCCAGTGTCCATCTTTCGACTGAATTGCACAATTCAATCGAACGGCTTTTTTGAGAGCAGTTGTAACAGCTTCATAGTTGACTTGTTCGTTCTCCCCTAGTCTCACTGGTGGTATGCTCAGATCAATGTAGCTATTTTCCTTTTTGAGCTGCGTTGTTGGTTTCATCAAAACATGCAAACTGATGATCAGAAAAAAATTCGAGAATTCTTCTACACCTTCAACTGAAACACGCAATCTATTTATTTGTTGTATCAAAGAAATTATGTGAAACAACTTGAGCTTAAGACTAAATACTCCCTCTGTCTCCTAATTGTTCTCCCTCCACGAAACTCATGCCATTTTCAAACCCCAAAAGAAAATACATTCTCAAAGACATGCAGTAGGAGTATTCGATTGCAATTTTGTTCACCCTCCTTAAAAGAGGGTGAACATTACCCTCCCTCTTATTGGTTGAAATGTTGTAGGTCCCACCTGTGCAATACATTTTTGGGTAAATTACAGTTAACCCCCTCTAACTATGGTTCGGAGACACTTTACCCCCTCTAACTATTATTTTTGACACTTAATCCCCTCTAAGTAATAGAAACTCTTATTCCGTTTACTTCCGTTAGAAATTGGATGGCAAAAGACATGTGCAAGTCACATGCCCCTCCCATTTAAAATTTCTGGACAATATTGCCCTCCGCTTTTCCAACACTACAAAACATGTCTCTCCCCTCTTGAGCCCAAGCCCAGACAAATCCACACCACCTCACCTCACCTCTGCTACACCGATCGACCAAAATCTGAGCCGACTGTTGGAAATCGAAAGCCCCATCCATTCTCTCTCCACAAGCCAAGCCTCTCTCTCTCTCTCTCTCTCTCTCTCTCTCTCTCTCTCTCTCGTGATGGCAACTCTGTCGCAGCTCTGTCATCGAAGCTGACTCAGTTGGCGGAGTCACTTCGCGATGGCAACTCTGCCGCTACAATCGCCGGAGCTTCGATTCATCTTCTTCTTCGCAGCCGTCCGCCAGATCTTAAGTCGTCGGCATCTGGAGGGTCTCGACCGAACTGACCACTTCGGGGAACGGGATGGGATAGACCTAGGTTTCTCTGGCTGCAAGGTTGGCTGCAAGGTTAGCGGAGGAGGAGATAGTGGTAGAAAATAGGAGGTGAATCGGCGGCGGTGGTGGGCTGGAAAGAGGTGAATCGGCGGTGGTGGTGGGCAGCGGAGGTTTGATTGGTGGTGGGTTTCTGCCAAAGCTCTGAAATCTGAGATTTCCAGTGAGGTTTGTAGATTCATGGTCTGCTTCGCAAATTGGTTTGTGGATTATATGATTTGTTGCTTTGTGAATTTGATTGGTAGGGTTTTAATCTGAATTTGTGTGCTGCTAGTTTGATTCTTATGTTTCAAGTTTAGAGTTGTGGGTTCAGTTTCAGAGAGAGATAGGGGGGTAGGGTCGACTGGATTCCGGTGCCGATGCGGCAATTTGTTTTGAGTTCCGAGAGAGAGAGAGAGAGAGGAAACATGTGTTTTGTCTGTTAAATGGAGTTGCAGAATGGTAGATAAGAGAGAGGGCAATAAGCCAAAACAGATGTGTGTTTTTGTGAAGGACAAAATGGTAACTTAAGCCCTCTCCGTTACGGAAGTTAACCGGATAAGGGTTTTCATTAGTTAGAGGGGGTTAAGTGCCAAAAATAATAGTTAGAGGGGGTAAAGTGTCTCCGAGCCATAATTAGAGGGGGTTATCTGTAATTTACCCTTTTTTAGTAAACATGATATCACTTTGTGGTGGGATCCACACACTTTCAACCAATAAGAAGGAATATAATGTTCACCCTCTTTAGTGGAGGGTGAACAAATCTCAACTCAGAGTATTCTGAACATGGGTGGGGCAAGAGACCAGGCCCTATGGATCACTTCCTAATTTTGTCAATAGAGATAAGGAGGTAATATTTGACCCTGTTCGTTTTGGGTTTTGAATGAGGTTTTTAAGAGTAATGAGCGGGGAGAGAGAGAGAGTATTAGGAACCGTGCACAGAAATTTTGGAACCCAAAACGAACAAGCCCACCGGTGACTAATCGAGAAAGTTGACAAGCTATATATGCTAAACAGTTAAAATTGAGGCACCCAACACCTCGAACGCAATTTTATGAGTTGGGTCCCTGATCTCCAAATAACTGTTTCAGATAGTTTTACATATTTGATATGCGCACAGATAAATATATGTCGAGCACGTGGAGCTATCATTATATTGTAGAGCTAATGTGCATCGGACGGGACCATATACATTTGAGTCCAAATCCGTGTACGATCTGCTACGTATGTGCACAAAACTTTTTCTTAAGATATAAGATTTAAAAAAAAAAAAAAACCTGCATTCGCATGAGAATATCGCCGCAGGGACGAACCCGGAATCTGTTTTTCCGGTAGTCGTCTCGAGCTTTTTCAACTGCTTCTCTTTCCTCCGGTGTTCCAGCATTAGGATCGAACTCCCAAATTTGCCTACCAACGAAGTTGTTGGTGCTATACAACCATGGCCCTTGGCCTTCTGCAACCTTTAGCTTCCACATGTATTCCTTTTGCATGGAACAAATTCAAAAACAATTTAAAGCATAAAGTCAACAAGGGAATTGGAAGGAAACGTTTAATTCGATACCATTTTTACTTACAAGAGGCCTGGATGACTTTAGCTGTGTACTGTGGAAGCTGCTGTGGAAGTCCAAATATAGAAACCCCAAGAGGTATTATGTTATTTATAGACCTTTTTGTGAGAGAAGCTTATTCACGGAGCAGCCGCGCGTGAATAAGCAAGGCGCCCAATTACAACCGTTCGTTTCGGCGATCCGGATTTTAATGAAATTTTTTTGGAAAAGAGTTTAACTCTTCTCCGGAAAAGTTTGTTTAAAATCCGGACCGTCCAATACACTTTTGGAAGCGCGCGATGGTGCTCCGTAAAAACTTTTTCACGGAAAACTCCGTAAAAAAGATTTGAAAATCTTTTTAACGGAGGGTTCCGTGAACAGTTGTTTACAGAGGTGAATCGCAACCGTCCAAGAGTGTTTTAGACAGTCTGGATATTAATGAAACTTTTCCAGAGAAGAGTTTAACTCTTTCCTGAAAAAGTTTCATTTAAATCCGGACCATCTAAAGCCGAAACGGACGGCTCGAAAAAATATGTACCAATCTTAGGGTCCAAAATATACGAATTTGAAAACATCCCTCTCATATTATATAGATTTGTTTTGGAAAATTATCTATCATTGAAAGCAACAACCAACTGTCCTTGATCACCATAGCATTAAATTAGTGTGGAAAAAACCTTCTTTGATGAAAACTGGGGTGACACCTCCATGTAACTGCCTTCGTCGCCCCATGCCACTCTGCCTTCCTCCATGTGATGACTCTGCCGGTTAGAGGTATATTTGGAAATGATGCTTCCTACTATACTAACGGCCCGTTTGGATGGAGGATTTGATTTTTGGTGGATATAGAAGAATGGTGGATTTGAGGGTGGATATGTAAGAAGGGTGGACCCACATCCGTATATTGTTCGTTTTGCGCCAATTTTTTTTGACTTTCCGATTCGTCTCGTAAAGTAAATTTTTTTTACTTTTACCCAAATATTTTCACTTTTTCGATTTTTTGAGCTTAAAAGTGGTTCTTATTCAAAATATTTGGGTGAAAGTAAATTTTTTATACTTTTCCGAATCAAAAAGTCAAAAAATTAATGCAAAACTAAAAATTTAGAAAAAAAATTCAAATACAGACAAAATAAGAAAAAGCTCAAAAAGCCTAGAGAAACTCAGTTGAGTTCATATCTTGTTCCCCCTCTTTCCCTTGAAATACTAGCCAACCTACTCAGCACTTAGGCCCCGTTTTCGGAAGGGAAAAAAGTACTTATTTTTTAAGAAGGCAATTTCAAGTTCAAAAATTATGTGCTTATGCAAATAATTTTTCTATCAATATGGATCTTGTTTGATAGATCTCAATATCTCATTGAGATATTTTATACGGTGCAAAAAAATTGAAAAATTATTTTTCATTTACATTATTTTTGAGTTTGAAAATGTGAAATTTGTTCGACTTTGACCCGAGGAGGGCCAGGGTAAAAAATATATATGTTTTTATCCGGACGTATATTTATTATATCATAAATTTTTTGTTTTTTTAATACATTGCATTTGAATATTGAAATGATTTTAGCCTAATGCAGTTAAAATATACAGATCATTTTATTTTTTTCTTTAGACAACTTCAATAGTCACGTGATTATTTTTTATTTATGAAAAAAATTGAGAAATAAGAATATAAAATAATCGATTTTTTAATCTAATCAAACCAAAATTATTAAAATTATAAATTGCTATACACGAATAATTATTAATAATATTTAAAATTATGTATATACAAAATAAACTTTTTAACTCGAGAGCTCGGAGAGGTAGGGGACCGGAGCCACTCCAGATCCCAAGATAGCTCCGCCACTGGAAAAATAGTTGGATGGTGACCTCTTAACTCAAAGCGTTGATTTACTTGGGGGGTGGGAAATCTACTCCAATAATGTCATTTCGAAAAAATAATGTCATTTGACTGGTTTAAATTAAGCAACTCTGCTGCAATTAATTAATAATTTCGGTTCTTTTCTTCTATCCATCTAGTACATAATAAAGTGGAATCATAGTCTAGAGACAGATGGGTGGAGAATCAATTAATTGGAACACATCTCTTTCTCTCCGACCAAACGAAAGTACGAAGTCGACGACTACAAAATTAACAAGAAGTACGATCGAACGGTTGTAGATGTTGCTTTGTTTGTGACTCATTCTATTGTTCAATGAGTTATTGTTATCATTATATTGTTTCATGCTTATTATATTGGCTCACTGTTCTTCGTTTGTCATTCCATGACAAAAAGGGAGAGTAGATTCTTATGGTTCTAATGCTTTGCTTTATTGAGTTGTGATTGCAGTGGTCACATTAGTTAGGGATATTGTTTCTTCTTTGATAGTGTGTTTTATCATGGAAGTGCCAAAGAAGGAGAGTGTAAGGTCCAAAAAGTCGAGCTCCCATTTGGTTGGCAATTCCATTGACAAATCACACATTTATTTGAATCCCGTATTTTTATTGAGTCTGTATTTTTTATTATTATTTAAGCTAGTGAGTTTGTATAAAATTAGAGTGAAAAGAATCTTGTTATGTAATTGAGAGTGAGCATATTTAGGGGCAAATTCATGAGATTAGCTTTCCAATTTATTGGCTCATTTAGTGGTGGCAGCCTTCAATTTAGGTGAATGCTGGTCTTAAGATATAAAAAGACAAAGGTTGTGCTCTTTATATGGGTGAAAATATTGAGCAAAAGGAAAACAGTAGGGTTGCCCCTTTTGTTGTATAGACAGCCGTGTGAAAAATGAAATGGTGAAGAGTAACCATTGTTGAGCCGCCAATTTTGAGGGATATAGATCGATTGGAAGTAGTTCGGTACTTTGAGTCTTGGAGTACAATGAGATCTTCGATCATTGATATACAATGACAACTCCAAGAGAAGTTTACATACATCGTTGATTCAACTATTCCTAAATCATCTTTCGGTGGATTTCTGGAGGTATTTCGGAAGGCTTGTGGATTCAAAGCAGCGGTAGCCAAGCACTGGGTACATGTGGGGAACGTGAATTTCTGAAAGTTTACATATCGCGTGTGGTCCGGCCTCTAGTTGTCCTCAATATCAAACACCACAATGACAAAAAGTGTCAAGTTATGCATGGGCATGGATCTAATTTATCTAAATTTTCAATGACAACTTTTTAAAAACTTAAGTAAATTCACCTCTTCCCGTGGCAAAGTACGGTCACATGCAGCATCTCCGGGTCCGGCCTTCGAAAAACCTCGACCGGCCCACTCTCGGCAAAGTACGGTCATAGTGTCCCCGGCCCTCCGAAAATATCCTAGGGTAAAAATCCAACTGATTAGCATCTCATTTTTAAGGCTATATTGAAGTGTTTTTTTCCTAAGTTTCCTTCTGCATGTGCTTTGGCGTTAAATTTAACTTGGAAAACTACATCAGTGAGCATAACCGTAACTTCAAGTTTGATCCTCACTATTCATAACTAGTTGCAAAGACGAACACACATAAAAAGTACTGTTAAGCACCCAATATTGTGTATATTTGGTGCGCTTAGTCCCACTTCAGGACTTTCTTGTTATGTTTATCTTTCGTTGAGCATTTCAGGTTATACGCAAGTTAAAGGGGCTGTTTTGATGAATTGGACGACCCATGAGGGTATCCGAGTGGCGACGCCCTAAGGAGTGTGGCCGTCGGGCTTTGGGAGTGTATCAAACTCAATGTGGGCGATGCTTTGAAGGCATTTGGAGAGCCGCCAGGTCATCGGGTGAACGTCGGGGGGCCATGCCAAGGCCACAGCCTGGGATGCAAGTGATAAGCATGAGGTATCGATACGGGTAAAACAGCCGTATCGATACATAATTGGATCAGAGCTTTTGGCATCCGTAGAGAAGTAGTATCGATACGGGAAATTTGGGCCGTATCGATACAGGTTGTTTTCTGCAGATTTTTTCTGCTTTTTGGAGTTTCCACTTATGGAATATTTTCTTTTTTTGGTACACTTCAGGATATTTAGCTGAGTGGCAGGGGTGCCTTTGTATAAATAGGCCCTTCCTCTCTCCTCTTTATCTCTCTCTCCGGTTCTTGTCTTTTACAACTTAAAGTCTTTTAAAGTTTTGGTTTTCCTCCATTAGAGCTCCAAGCTTTTCTAGCTAATTCCTTGAAGAACACTAGTAAGTTTAAATCGTTTGCTATTTTGTCAATCATTAATGTTATAACTACGGTTGTGATTGTTATCAATATCAAGTTTATTTTCGAATCTATCGATTGAAAATGGTGTCTCATTTTCATGCTATGCTTAGTGTTTTAAGTATGTGTGAGTAGTCGTTTGGCTAAGTCTCAGGGTAATCTTTTCCGAGGACTTTGGTTGTTATTTGGTTCTCAACTTCTTGTGTTTATAATCATGGTTTTTGGAATTAAATTAACCTAGCCATTTTGGTCTAAGCGAGGGGTGTTAACTCCTTGATATGAAGTTTAGTCAAGCGGTCTTGGCAAGCGACATACCGAGGGCTCGTGGCCTCCTACCCCATTTGTTCGTTCTATTCAATGCAACTCCACTCCTCTAGACCTCTACTTGTCCTAGTCCCACAGTCCCACCCTCACTCCTCAGTCGTCGCCCTCCTCCATTTTTCCTCCCCCCAAAACCCTAAATCGTTGATCAAAAAGCCCAATATATAGCAGACTCCACATGTCTTCAACGACAACGTTCTCGTCCTTACTGCAGTCATTCCCAACCGTCCACCTCGCTGATAAGCCTTCGATAGTGTATATAAATGGGCTTATCAATACCAATTTTGTCCCTCTTTCGTGCATAAGTTACTTTAATTAAATGATATTGCGCGGAGTTGGTGTTTTTGGCCCTTACAGGTTAAAGGTGGAAAATAAGGCATTTTGAACGCCAAGGAAAACAACCCTGGATCATCCAAAGAGCCAAGCCCACATGGCACCCCGCCACCAAGACCCAAGGGGTGTTTAAAGAAGTGTCGAATAGTGTTCGGGACGTCAAAGGGGCTGTTTGAGGGAAGAAAACAATTCGGGAGCAATCTGCCAGCAATGTACCGGTACCGCAGATTTGTGTTACTTGTACACCTCGGATAGATTTGGTCCAAAATGCTGAGAAACAAGACCTGTACCGGTACTGGGATTTCACGGTACCGGTACAACCTGGAAAAAATCTACTTTTTGTGCCCGACTTTTGTAACATTCTAGGGGCATTTAGGACCTTTGTTACTCATTTTTAAGGGGCTATAAATACCCTCAGACCTGATTTGAGTAGGTTATCTTTCATTTTGCACTTTCTCTCTCTACCTCCATTAATGGAACTCCTACCTCTCTCTTCATTTATGCTTTGAGGAGGGTTTTTAAGCATGATCCATTTACTTACGAACCTTTTGATCTTCATTAAAGTTGTAAAAAATCTCATTCTCTTCGAGGATCTTGTGTTTATATCGAATTTAAGCAATATTTGGTATTTTCCTTATGTTTACCCTTGCTCATTTTGTTTCTCCTTTCAATATGAGTGAGTAGTGTAGTGAGGTTAGGTTGTGGGATGATTAACATCCCGTAACCAAGGGTGTGGCTTGTTCTTCTCTTGTAAAATCTCGTTCTCTAGCTTAAACATGGCTTAGGGTTAATTTTATGTATCAAAACTAAGAGGTGCTAATCTCTTTGATCAAGTGTAGGCAAGGGTTAAGCTTATTTGCCACATTTGATGCTTGGAGCTATGTCCCTCCTTGTGTTTGTCTAACTGTACCAAAAGAACCCTAGACATGTTTAACACTTGTGTTAAAAAGAGAAGAATCGAGCTTATCCTTGCATTATGGGTGTTAGTTATCCCTAAACCTAGCCTTTAGTTTAATCTCCAGTTAAAAAGTCGTAGTTAGTTTAAGTAGCCAGTTAACTAAATCTTTCAGTTGGCCATCTCAACGCCAAAGTTTGGTTGGCGATCCTAACGCCAAAACTCTCTACGCAAGCTAATCTCCGAATCAAGTTATGGATGCGCTCCATGTGGATTCGACCCCGGACTTCCGGGTTTTATTATGCTTTCAACCGACCTAGACCTACACTTGGGGTATTATTATTTTGGCACACAATTTGGTCGCAAGCATTTGGCGCCGTTGCCGGGGAGCGCTTTCTTTTATAGCTTTTATTGGAGGTTTGCCGAACCTTTGTAAGTATCTCGTTTAATTTTGCTTTGCGTAGTTTATACTTAATCTAGTGGATACCTCTAACCTGAGTTTCTTCTCTAACTTGAGGTTTAACGAAGCTAGAGTAAATATAAACTACCATTTTATTTATTGTTCTTACTTATCGAGGTGGCGGCATAGCCCCTTGAAGCTGTTGTTCGGAGGTGGCGGCCTAGCCCCTCTTGTCTGTTTACTTTGATCGTGTTGACCATTGTTTCTCGAGAAAGTGTTTCCAGTGTATGCGTGGTGGTCATCGTGGAGCCTTTCGAAGCCCAACTTCTAAAAGGCTTCATAGATCATTTTCTCCTCCTCGACCCAAAACTCCTCGTCGGGTTCGAGTAAGGACACCATCACCCCAAAGAACTCATTTTTTAAGAAGCACCCCTCGTCGAGAAAGAATGGTTGACGACGCTGGTGATGGTAACCTGGTGGTTGTGCCCGTAAGGACTATGAGTGATTATATGAATCCAGCTCGTACTGCTCCGCGCCCTACCATAGTCCTTTCGACCGCAACCGAGGCGAATACTTTCACCGTGAAAATGCATCATATTAACATGATGCCATCGTTTTATGGCAAGGACAAAGAATGCCTGTACACTCATATGCGGGCATTTGAGGAATTGGTTTCCTAATAGTATCCACGCCGGCACAGCTTGAATCCGCAAAGTTAAAATTCTTCCCATTTTCGGTAAAAGACAAAGCCAAGATTTGGTTGAATAACATGAGACCTCAATCTTTGGCCAATTGGGCGGATTTATCCAAAGCTTTCTACATGAAATTCTTTCCCCCACATCTTACAAAAGACCTCCTCCATCAAATTCAAACTTTTAAACAAAAAGAGGGGGAGTGATTTTATCAATATAGGGAAAGGTACAAGGATTTGCTAAACTCCATCCCACATCATGGTTTCGCAACCTTTCTAAAGGTCGAGCATTTATTGAAGGGATGTTTCCCAAGTACTCGACACCTTATGGATAGCATGTGTACCGATGGAGTTATGGCCAAAACCCTTGATGCGGCGTGGGACTATTTTGAGGAATTGGCTGAAAAAACTCAAAACTGGGATTGCTCGGACCCATCTGAAAAGAATGTGTTTAATCCTGCTCCAAGCAGTTCCGATAAATTTCACTTGAATGAGCAAAATGAGCTAGCCCACAAGGTCGCCCAGCTTTCCCGCCAAATTGAAACTTTACAACTCAACAAAGTTGCTGGGGTGGCCTCTATGGCCAAGGCGGAGGAAATTTGTGTTTTGTGTGAAATTGCAAGTCATGCTACGGGAGATTGTCAAATGCTTCCCGCCGTTAAGGATATTTTCCAAGGGACGGGTCCATCGGAAGTCAATGCCGTTAATCAACGGTTTGATCCTTATTCTCAAACTTTCAATCCGGGGTGGAAGATACATCCAAATTTCCGATGGAATGACCCTCAACCTCCCAGACCTCCACAAGTTTCACCACCTTAACAACACCAAGCATTCCGGCCTTCTCAATCTCAAGGAGCGCCAAGGTTTTCTCAAACTTAACAACCTCCAGGATTTGCACCACCGGGACCTCCTCATGGGCCGAATCAATTTCAACCTCCAAAGCGGTCATGGGAGGAAATTATGTCATCTTTCATGCAAAGCCAAACGTCCCTCAACGAGCAAACCACTCAAACGCTCGGGGAAATCAAGAATCAAATGGCAAAGTTGACTAAAACGATGGGGATTCTTCAACAAGAAAAAGGGAAGCTTCCGACTCAACCTCAAGCGAATCCGCAAGGAACTCATTTTGTGGCGAGCTCTTCGGTGCCTAGTCCCGAGCAAGCCAAGTCTATTATAACATTGCGGAGTGGCAAGGAAGTTGATACGGCCGTTGTTCCCAAGCCTAGCAAGCCACGGGTTACGTCGATTGTTGTGCAAGCGCCGGATGTTCCTATTGACTCACCAACCTTGGAGCCCTCTCCCGTTGGTGAGTAACCGGTAAAATCTCAAGAGGAAGAGCCAAAGGCCCCCATCACCCACATTCCAACTCCTTTTCCCCAAAGATTGAAAGCTCCGGCCCATGCCAACACAAACTCCAAGATCTACGAGCTCTTTAAGCAAGTGCGGATCAATATCCCGTTGGTGGATGCAGTCAAGCAAATTCCCACGTATGCCAAGTTTCTCAAGGACTTATGCACTCAAAAGCGTAAGTTGAATGTTCAAAAGAGGGTATTATTGATGGAGCAAGTGAGTTCTATAATTGTAATAACTCCGATTTTTAGTAAATAAAAATCTCGTTCAATAATTGAAATTCTACTTTTCCTCTTATAGTCCGTCATAATTAGATTTGAAACTTATGAAATTATATCTTTTAACATTGGACGTTTTAGCCCTTTCCAAATGCAAGTATATTTGACAAGGCACTTGTATATTTTCCTAGCAAGTACTATAAAGTCCTTAAATTATATTTCTTGGCTAAAAATCCTATATGGCAAGTAGAATTAGTTTCCAACCATTTAGTTAGCCTAACCTAAGTACCAATTGACTTAGTTACATCTCCTAGCATTTTAG
Organism: Rhododendron griersonianum; assembly: GCA_018127125.1. Lineage (NCBI taxonomy): Eukaryota > Viridiplantae > Streptophyta > Magnoliopsida > Ericales > Ericaceae > Rhododendron > Rhododendron griersonianum. Next base: position 47,334,756 of record CM030789.1, on the reverse strand, counting down.
AACCATTGGACAATACAAGTAATCATGATATTCCAAAAGTAACACTCATGGCATAATGTAATCATGACCTTTATGACAAGATTCCCTTTCTAGGAAACTATTATCCATTGGACCGTGTTCTTGCCTTTAGGAAGCTTAACCTTTAATCATGACCTTCATTAGACCTATTAGGGCTACCTAGACCTAGGTACACCTAGTTGTATATGTATAGATATATATATGATTGTTAGGGGAAGTGTATCCATTGGACAATAATAACTAGTCATTAAAACCTTAACTTTAATCATTACCTCTCCCATAGCCTTATAAGCCTACTTGGACCTAAACACCCATATTCTTTCTCACACATACACACATATACATAACTCATGAGAGAGGGAGAGAGGCCGAGAGAGTGTGTGGTGTGTGCTAGTGTGTTGTCCACTCCAAGCTACCCTTTTAGCCCTTAAGTCTATTTATGACTTGACAACTCATTCTAGTCAATTTCTAGCATAGAATCCTAGCCTTAGTCATTCTAGATTTGCTTCCAAAGTAGCCCTTGATTACCCTAGATTTTGACTACTAACCTAGACTAGGATTGACCATACATGGAAGGCTATACCTTAGCCTAATCAAACCCTACATTAGACTTGTAAGACTAGCCATAATCACCTAGATTCACCTAGAAAGCATAAGATCCTTGTTGGTATTATAGCCTTATGCCTAAAAAGATTGGACAAGACAAGTCATGGAAGGCTTGGCATGTTTTCAAAGCATGAAATGACGACTCAATGGAGCAAAATCCATGGGAGAAAAGGAGAGAGAGAGGGCCGGCTATGAGAGAGGGAGGGAGAGCCAAACTTTAGCTATAAATAGCACCCCATGCTTGCCATTCAACTCACACCTTCATCCTTCAACTTCTCTCTCTAGAAACCTTTGTGTTCTTGCCTTGTTCTTCCCTTGTTCTTGAGTTCTTCTTGTGTTCTTCAAGAAACTCATCCTAAGCCGCCACAAAACCACCACTCGACCACCCTCTTGAACCAAAAGTTTAAGTAGTTTAGTCAAGATCTAGTTTCGAGAGAAACCATTCTCTTTCGAAGCTACCGGAAGCTTACCGTAGGAAGTCACTCCGTCCGATAGCCAACTCATCTTCCGTAACCGCTCTACCGCCAAGAAGAACGGTAGAATAACTCTACTTGCTTACTCTAAGTATATGTAGTTTATCTTTACTCTCTAATTCTAAGTAAGAATGGAAACTTGTTTGTTACTTGTATGTTTGAAATGCATGATAGTTAATAAACTTATTTTGCTAATGGAAATATGAAAATGTGGAATAATCAACTTTTACTCCGTATAAACATATGAAGTTTTGAACTTCCCAAAAAGGAATAAAGAACGGATTTTTGAAATATAAGCTTGATTGAAAGTATTTGTATTTTGATCTTAAGGATGGTTATGAGCATGTATACGTGAATACTAGGATTATTTGTCTTAATGTGTGATAAAGCATAAGTGGTATCCACTCCAAAGGCGTCCGTACATGTGGCGTTATGCTTTAAGTGGTTATTTGAGCATGATAAGTAATATAGAGTTGGAGGATCTTGCTAGTTTAGTTTCAAGATTACAATGAACGATTTATGATTACTATATGAGAAGTCCTACCGAGGAGTCTATGTATGAAAATGAGACACGGAAATCGAGAAAGTTAGAAACATGACACCTAGGGTGTTGTAGACACCCCAATTTGGACCTATTAACTATCCTTAATTTGTGCCCTCGAGGCTCCCCGATGATGAAATGGAATCAAAACAGGCCTTGGACAAGCTTGAACGATACCTCTCGGACTTTTTCAAAACCAAAACTCTTTTTTTCCCGACACCCTGAGGGTAAAATTGGCACACATTTTAGCATATAAAATATATTTGAATGAAACTAATTGGGTTAGAAAGAGGGCTTAACGAGCTTTCCAACGCTTCAAAAAACACCCAAAACCGAGCTTAGGAGTGTCCGTGGCGCCCTTCTGAAGTTGGGCAGCCACTCCTGAGCGCTTGGGACCACTCTAGAGCGCTCGGGAGTGCCACTCTAGAGCGCTCGGGAGTGCTGACAGGCCAATGCATGTTGAGCTTGACCTTTGACCATGTTTTTTTAGACTTTTCAGCCCTGCAGTTCAAACCTGAGCATGCCAGAGGCCTGCCTGAGCCAGCAGGAATCTCATCATCCCATTTTCCCCCCAAAAAACTATTTTCCATTGAATTTCCTTTTAATTTTCAAATTTCAAACATTTTCTCCTCTCCCCTATATAAACCCCCATCTTCTATCTCACAAAGGGCCACGAAATCTAACCCTCTCACTCCCCTATTTTCAGAAAACTCTAGCTCTCAAACACCCTCAAACATTTGCCAACTTCCATCTTCAAATAATTTTCAAAGAAAATCCAAACATCACAAAAGCATTTGAAGTCTTAGACTTCATTTTTCTACTATTTTTCAGCCCTCATTCAAGCATCCAAGTCAATCCAAGAGGTTTTGTTCAAGCACAAGGGTATAAAATTTCATTTTATACTTAAAAGCCAATGTTTTTCCACTTCTGAGGGAGATTAGGGGTTCACACTAGTTTTTTTTTTCATACTGGTTGTGACTTGTTTTGATCTTAGTTTAACAACAAAGGCAATGAGGCATGATTTGGGGGATTAGGAGCCTGCTTTTAATTTTTCAAGCCCTCTGCTGAGCCCGTTCCTTCTCTTAATAGTCTTATTTTTAAGCTTTAATATTGTGTTATGCTTGTACCTAATAAAGTTGTGCAGGCCATTCAGCAGCACTCCTGAGCGCTTAGGAATGCTCCCGAGCGCTCGGGAGTGAATCCAGTGGCAGATTTCCCAGTTTTCTGTCATTGTGTATTATTCATCATCATCTCATTACATATTGTTCACAGGCACAAGCATGCACTCCTTACTTGATATGACTGCGGATACTTGCTAAATGCTTTAATGAAACAGAATATTTTGACAAATTCCCACAAATATTGAGTAGAGACCGACCCCGTGTCGGGCGAGAGGGGTGCCGTAAAACCCTTCCCCTCTCGTAACGTGGCTTCCGAACCCAAAACAATCTCTGGTTTTCAATTCAAATATTCATTTTTCAATCAAGACGATTTCTCGGGTGGCGAACCATAAATCCGGATGGCGACTCCTCAACTCTTTCGATTCAATTAAAAAATGGTATTTTTTGGGCCGCCCCGATCCACCCGGGGCTGTGGTAGCCCACAGGTGTGGTTAATGAAAAGACGTGTTTTGCAAGGAGAAATGTTTTTGGAAACCGCAATGTGGCCGGACGTGGTAGCCCATTGTGTGGTGTGTGTGTGTGTGTGCGCGCGCGCGCGCCAATGGGAACCCGATGTGGTGGAACCATTGTGAGGATACTCGGGAGACCGGAACGGCCGAACCGAGGTTGGGTGTGTAAAAATAATTTTGGAAATGATGATTTGGTATATGAAAAGTGGAAAAAGGTGACACAGTCTACGACAAGTCGCGTAGGAGAAACTCAGAAAATCATGGACACCAATGTTAGTTTGAATAGTGAATGTGGATGTGTAATTGTCAACTGTTGTTAATTATGCACGTACTATGTAGAAATTGTTAATTTCATGATCTTCTGTCTGTAAGCTAAGGGTTAGTGGGAATGGTTTATTCTATTGAGCTCCTGAAGCTCATGGTGTTACCTTTGGTAACCCTGACATATTATACTGGGGGCGACGCTGGTATAATGTGTCTGACTTTGTAGATGATCAGGGTGAGCTGTAAACCTTGGAGGCTTTTGGAGCCGAGGAGCTGGCAAGAATGGAGGAGCAGGCGGAGCTGTAGTTAGGAACCTTAGCTTCCCTTCCCTTGTGTAATAAAAGTACTCTCATGGGAGTTATGTTGTAATAATGAGCCGGACTCTATTTAGATTTTCAATAAAAATGTCTATTTAACGTTCCCAAAATTAGGGGCGTTACAATAATCCAAACCAACGTGGTTTCTAAGTATAAAGATCCAGGGTGCCCGACCATTTCCATCACAATCGGAGGTACAAAAATCGAGAAAGCTCTCCTTGATTGGGAGCTTGTGTGAATTTACATTCGTACTTTGTTTATGAGCAACTTGGGTTAGGGGAGATGAGGCCAACGTTGGTGACCCTTCAATTGGCCGATAGAAGCATTCGTGTTCCTCACGGGATGGTGGAGGATGTACTTGTGCAAGTAGACCATTTTATCTATCCCGTGGACTTTGTCGTGTTGGATACTTGCCCAGTACCCTCCTCAAAAGCATCAACGTCAACTCCAGTTATTCTTGGGTGTCCATTCTTGGCCACTTCCGATGCCGTTATCCATTGCCGAAGCGGGTTGCTCAACCTTATTTTTGGCAACATGAAAATGGAAGTGAATGTGTTTAATATCGGGAGCCAAATAGGCGATGACGAGTGTGTCCATGAAATCAACCTTATCGATTCTTTGGTCCAAGAGCACGTCGATGCTTTCTTCTACAAGGATTCATTGGAAGTATGCCTTACCGCCGAAGAGGCGACATTTCTAAACTCACCAGAGGTGGAGTACTTGTATTCTTTGCTGGACGTGGAGGATGTGTGTGGGACGGATGTTTGGTCTCCAAAATTTGAGGAGTTGCCGCCTTTAGCAAGCAAGACTCTCCCATCAAGTGTGCAATTTCCGAAGCTTGATTTGAAAGTTTTGCCCGACACTCTCAAGTATGCTTTCCTTGGGCCCGATGAAACATTTCCCATTGTGATCTCTTCTTCGTTGGACGAGCATCAAGAATCTCAACTTCTAGAGTTATTAAAACAGCATACCAAGGCTATTGGGTGGTCGATTGCCGATATTCAAGGAATTGATCCTTCATTATGCACTCACCACATCTATCTCGAGGATGATGTCAAACCTTCCCGCCAACCCCAGCGCCGTTTGAATCCGATTATGAAAGAGGTGGTCAAAGCGGAGGTCTTGAAGTTGTTGGACGTTGGCATCATCTAACCTATTGCCGATAGCAAATGGGTTAGCCCGATACAGGTTGTTCCTAAGAAAATCGGAGTCACGGTGATGGCTAATGCTGATAATGAACTAGTGCCAACTCGGGTCACTACCGGTTGGCGTGTCTGCATTGATTACCGAAAGCTCAACTCATGCACTCACAAGGATCATTTACCTCTCCCGTTCATCGATTAAATCCTAGAGCGTGTGTAGACACCCCAATTTGGCCGAACGATTATTTTAAGTCCCACCTTGGGGACCATCCCGATGATGAAATGGATACAGTGATTGCTGATTGACTTCCTGCGAACCTTAGGACTTTCGGTAAGAACTTTGAGCCACTTAGAGGACCCAATCCAGAGCCATATAGCCTTTCAGGCAAAAAATACAGAATCCCCGAAGAATCCATCTGTCAGCCGTGACATTGATCTCACGGCCTTAACATCATTTCTTCACCCGAGCAACCTGTTGCTTTAAAATATCCCTGAGAGATCAATCCCTCGGCCGCAAGATCTATCCTTCGGCCGCAACATCCATTACTCGGCCGCCAGATCCTTTGCTCGGCCGCCAGATCCTATGTTTTCCAGACTCTGGAACGTTCTGTCAGACGTTCGATCCAACTCCACTACCTTCCCGATGCGTTCGGGCCACATTTAGAGATTACCAGGAAGAGTTTGAATTGCATTGCAATTGCAATCGTGCATTGTGATTGGCCGGAGTGAGTCACCAATTGCCTATATAAAGGGCCTTTAGGTTCCGAAAATAACAACCACGAAATCAATCGAATTCATATACTTTCACACCCTCTCAAGCCACGAAACTCTGCACAAATACTCTCTCAAAACCCCTAACCTCCCGAAGGCAGCCACCAATCCGACGATCAAACCCCGAAGTTCAAATCCTAACCCTAGGATTTTCTGAGAAGCAATCAGTCAATCACAATCAATCCGAAGCAATCAAGCAACTGAGGGATCAAGGTGGTGAGGCCCAACGGCCTCTGATTTGTTTTATTTACTGTATTCATAACTAATCGTAGCGTTTTGATCATCTGTTAGCTTTTCTGTTTGGTGTGAGGAAGAACACCGACCAGGGCTTTGATCCCTCGGCTGGTACAAAAAACCAGGAGGATCCCTCGGCCGTGACATCCATTCACCGGCTGCGGGATCCATCTCCCTGGGACAGTTTGTGTTGTATTCTGCTTTCTAATGCATGCTTTACTTATCGCATTGGCTCACCTTATTTACTGTTTAAAGGCTTAATTAAACAGACTATGTGTTAGAATTAAACAAAGCATCTACATGTCTTATGTTGAATAACTATGGGCCAGCCTCACAGTTGGGCAGAGAGGGGTGCCTAACACCTTTCCCTTACTGTACTTTTGGCTCCCGTACCCAGAATCTCTATCTATTTTCCTAGTTTTAATAAACTGGGTGGCGACTCTGTTTTGATGATGACCGCTATCGTGTGGCGATGTTTCTAGTCATGGGAATGTCCACGATCTTGGTTTATGAAGCAAGCAACCAATCGAGCAACAATCGATCAATCTCTATGGCGATGCTCCGTCCGGGAGGTGTCTACAGTTTTTGGCGACTCTATTGGGGAAATGAGAGCCATAACTAGAAAGTTCAACATAAGACTAATACATACTTTGTTTAATTCATTTGTCATATGCATCGAGCGGGCAACCTCGTTGAGTTCACCTGATACCCCGGCATGACACGGGCTATGTTAGGGGTTCCAGCAAACTCCACAGTCACTTGTACCTAGTAGTATATCAAAAAGGAAATCACCCAATCACCGCCTATGATGGGTTGGTGAAAGGACTGGTGCTCTTTGACAACGGAGCACCCTTGAGACTACCTAAACCTTTCATGTGTTAGAAAGCCATAGAACTTATCAAACAAAGACAGGAACCTACAGGCTAGGAACCTACTTGCATTTGCTTGCAAAAGTTCTTCCTCACACCTTGTATCATCTGTTGTTGTAACATCTCTTTATGTGCAGAAGGGTTAGGGCTTGAACTAAAAGCCCTAACCCTAAGTCTTTATAGCCAAGCACTAATGGCGTTGCCTGCAAGGTATATTTTTGGTAAAAAGTATCATTGCTTACTTAACACTCTCGCTTTACTTAAAGCACCGCAAAGCACGGTTTCTAGAACGAAATCAAACACTGGCTGCCCCGCTGGCAATTGAACTAGGGGTTGCCGTAGCAATTTTTGCCTTGCGAGGCTAAAAGAAAGAGGGAGTGTAAAGTAGTAGAGCAGGTTATGGATGATTGTATGCAAAGTCAAGGATATTATGGATAGAACTTGCAATACTTATTTCTCCATAGATGATTCAGCATGACAAGTGTAGGACTTTGGTTCCTAATTCAAAATTGGCCTAGCAACCCATCTTTCAAAATTCAAAATTTTGAGCATGCTTACCTCAACGAGCTGGTAAAATTTAGGAGGTTGTCAATGTGCTAGCAAATAATCAAGTGGATTTCAATTACCTCAATCACGTTTTGAGAAAGAATCTTCCTTAACCAAGAATTGAAAGAACTTTCAAAACTTTTTGCAATGCCTAATCTAATGACAAATTTTTCTGAAACATTCAAATAGCCGCTAGCACAGCGATGGACTCCGAGTCTACTTTCTGTTGTAGTCATATGCTCAACCTTTTTGGTTTGTCTCATAATATGGATTGGCTTGGAAGTGGGATCTTAAGTTGCAACAACGAGTCTTAAGAATCATCCAAATCAAAAATGGCTGGCTATCTATAGTATCCGATAAACTCATGCATACAAACAAATTGCAATGCATGACTCATCCGTAATCTGTGTAAGTAGCTGTGGTGCTATATATATACATATCATTTTGATTGCCTCTTTCTAACTATGCAGGGGCCAAACCGAAAGAGGAGTCCATCCCCCTCATTTCCTTTCTTTGTTCATCGCATGTCATTTGGTTGCAACACCACTAAGGGCAGTTTGCATATTAGAAAATGCGCCGCATGGAAAATTAGTTTTGGATATCTCAACTTGAGCATAATTGGGTTTCTCCTTCTCTTAGATTTGGAGTTTGATCTCAGACATGATGGTAATGGCTAACGAAAAAATTGAAGTTTTAATCCAACCAAGTTTTGAGCTATGGCAGCCATGTCCATCACATCTTGGCTTAGATTTTAAAACAACCTTTTCATACCTAGCTAACTTTCACCGCCATTTTGGCCCATGTTTTGCTTCTCTTGAAAAAAATTGATATCATTTTGATCGTCATGGTTTCTGGCCAATTGCCACACTTAGCATGAAATGTGGGTCTTAAATTCAAGTCTCCTCGAATATGAACTACGAATGGCCTGATTCTCTATTGGGATACGTAGGCACCTTTTGGTCGGCCACAAATTTGAAAATGTTCCCTTCTGTGCTAGTTCGCTGCTATAGAATGCTCAAGATAATATTGAGTATTGAAAACAATCCTTAGGGATTTCAAAGTAATCTTATGCCATCTTTTGGAACACATCATAATCACTTGAATTGTCAAAAGCGCAAAATGAGTTTTTCAAAGCTATGACCTGTGTCATTTCTGTTGAGCTAAGAAGGAGTTGACACATCTCTGTACCCTCACAGAGATCACTTGTAAGCAAAAACATGTTGTCAAAGATGAAGAAGGAGAAAGAAGAAAAGAGAGAAAAAAAAATGATAAGCTCGCTAGATTGAAAACCTGTAAGGGCGGTCTAGGCAAAAGTTAGAGCACGAACAAAGTGAGAAATCAGCCATGTCTCCATGCATCTACTATGTGTCTCAAAGGATTGTTCTCAATCATAGAAAATTCACTTGGTTAACATCGAAGCCCCTAATTTCTTGGTAAGGATCCTTGCCACTTTGTCGTGTGTTTCAAGATGAAGAAAGGCATTCATTTCTCTATCCCAAACACTTATCATTTGCTAGCCACGTTGAACGTCTGGATAATTCCTTTGAAAAGCCTGCTAAATAGCCATCCCCTACACTAGGGCATACACAAAAACACAAGAAGAGATGAAAGAAAAATCAATGAAAGAATGAGCACCCCGTCATACAAGGGGCATTTTGAAGGAAACATTTCTTCTAATACATACAAAGGACATTTTCGAAGAAACCAACTCTTTTCACACAAAGTGAGGCAAGAGATAATAAGAGTTGATAAAAATGTTAAAGATGGCTGCTAGCTTTTAAAACCCAAACGTGAGTAGAAATTTGGTTTGAGCCTTTTACATCCGCTTCTTTCTCAAGCCAAAACCCCAAGCCTATATTATGGTCCATAACAAAGTCCTCTCAGATTGGGGAACACGACTTAGTAGCAAGGTCCTAGACACTAGGGGCATCACCAATGTGGGAGTTAACACGAAGGGCAAGAATCTTGGAATTTGCATCACCTTGGCAAATCGCACAACATGGAGAGTTACGTGAGACAAGGGGCATGGCTATGTTCTCCTTTATGCACTTCTCTCAAAAGTATCCAACCTCTTATGTGGGTCTCAGTAGGCGCTTATTAATCCAACTCAAGTCAACCAAATCAAGCTCAAAACAACAAACTCACCTAATTGACTAGGGGCATAGGTTTGCAAAATAGTTCTATGTCCTTTGATGATTGAATGACATGAGTGTGGAACATGGATGGAATAATATGATTTTGAAATCCTTGAGGGAAAGTTTTCAAAGTTGGTTTTATCCTAAGCATTCTTAACATAGCAAATACAAGTGCAGCCACTTTTTGCAAATAACATGGGTCTCTCATTTCATGAAGAGTGTACCAATATGGTCCCTTGACCAAACAATGTTTTCAGTAGTGCCGCTAGGGCATTGCGGTCTTTCAAAACACCTGGCTAGTATAAGCAATAAGTTACTATCAGTCTCCCCAGGGCAAGGGGAAGCATTTGATCAAATACGCCAAAGTTGAGATGTCCAGAATGCATTACGGATTCACATACATATCATTATCACCCTGTCCTTTGCATTGATCTTTTGACCCTAGCATTTCATGTGTATGTCATTATGGCTGCTTAATGGAAGTAGTTGTCTTGGTTGCACGATCTAACCCCAAGTATGAGGTGTTCTTATGCTCAAGCAAGGCAGGTTCATCAAGGCATCATGGCCATCAAGGAATAAACGGCAACAAAGGGATGCACTGTAAAGTCTACCTCCCTGCCAGCACACTTGAAGAAAGCTCAGCCTAAGAAGCGTCATATCCTTGGGGAACACCTCAACTCTTTCATGGAATGTTGTCACACAACATTGTCAGGGGCATGCCAAGATCTCTGCCAAACAGAAAGAGAAACATTGCATTCATGTTCATTGTGGCATACATCACATATCTCTGTACTAAGGGCAATTACGTTGTCATTGTCACGCACAGATAAACTAGAATCAAACATCCATTGCCTAAACAGGGGGCGTCGATTTCTTCCTGAATGTTCAGTTCAATATGCATATATGTCACGTTGCAAACTATGTCACCCGCAGTGGTTCAACATTTGAACGAGGGTTCCTGAACTTGGTGGTTTTGCCCCTAGCAGTCAGCATAAAAAGGACTTCGGCCCGTGGTCGATCCCAAGCCTGTTGCATGTTGTTTTCCTATCCATTGCTGTTTTCTAAACTATTCAAATGTGGATTGCAGGATTCTCCTAGATTTCGGTCCTTGAACCGACCATACCAAGCTTGATATCTATGACCGATAGAGCCTAGTCAAAGAAGTTGAAAGATAGCCTCAACAAACTCTACAATTGGCACCATGTCAACAGTATTAAAGTGGCTTCGCACTTCACATCTCCATAGCTCCTTACTTCGCGCTTTCATCTCCATGTCGCCTTGCGCTCAACAGGTCCAATCTCCACAACTCCCTCTCAGCAGTTCCACTCCTCCCAGTAGCTCTATTTAGCAGCTCCCCGTGCCCATTATCTCAGCAGCCTTGCGCTTACTATCAGCAGCACCGGGCTTCAAGCTCCATATTCACTATCACGCGCGGCTCCACGCTGTAGACACCCTATTTTGGACTTTCCAGAATAGTTTATTTGCGGTCTTTGATTCCCCGATGATGAATATGGTCAAGAACATCCCAAGATTGTTGGTGTATTTGAGCTTTAAGCATCCTGAGCCTCATCCAAGACCTCTTCGAACCCTTTTCAAACCCTTCAAGCCAGAACCAAATGGCTCCAGCAAAACCCTACCTGCTTACGCTGGTACTGTGCAGGCGTGCGTTGGTAAACTGCCATGTGTCAGTCATCAACCGTTGACCTCGCTTCCACTGGCGCACACCACTCAACAAGGTGCGCATGCCAGTTAACTCCAGTCAAATCACCTTTATTCAGCCGTTCACACGGGACTTTTGTGGCCACCCTGACGTCGGCTACAGCTCCCCTGATGATTACTTCGTCCAGACTCATTCCCCCCTCTTTCCTACAAAGCCCATCACCTTGTCCCATGCATTAAATGCATGGGAGGCTCCCCCTTGGCCAAACCAACCCCAAACACTCCATTAAGCCAACTGATCCCAGTTGTCTTTTGCCTATAAATGCACCCCTTGCATTCATTTGCAAGGGGTTAACTCCATTAAAAGAGGCCCAAGCTTTGGTCCTTCTTCTTCCTCTCTTGTTCTCTTATTTTTCTTTCATCCATTGAAAGGGTGAGCAAGAGAGCAACATACCACAGTCCCTAACATCCTCACACTCATCTCTCAAGCCCTCAAACCTCAAAGTTCAAGCTCAAACTCACCTCCAAACTCACAAGCAAAGGTATACCACCTTTTGCTACTGTTATCTGTTCTGACCCTTGAGGGGGGCTGCAAGGGTCAAAGCTGGTAATCTATACCAGTCCTGGCCCTAAAGCTAGCAAAGCTTCAAAGATCGTTGAGGTGAACGGTGGCGCACGCCAGTACATCAACGCCGTACGCCAGTCATGGCAGTACGTGCACTATTGGCGTGGGGATCACCGATCATCTGTTTTCTACTTTCTTTTATCATTTGATCACCCTATAGCATGATAATAATCAGCTTACAGCTTTCTGTATTTAGAACTGTGTAAGCATTTATTTGTATTTCCTGCTTAGTATGGCCTCTGGGGTTATTCTGGTCATGTTCCAGAACCCAGATGGTGCAAAGCCAAAGCACTGGGCAAAAAGATCAACTGGCGTGCGGTCCTACACTACTGGCATACGGCAGTTGGATCAACATCCAATGGCTTGGCTCTTGCATGGATCTCTGATCCAGGCCTTTTCCATCTACCCACACTGTTTTATGGGGTGTTATTTCCTGTTATTTCTTTAGATCCTCTCCCTTGTTGTTTGTAACTATAAATTATTATTGGTATATACTGCGTGGTTTGTCCTAGGTGTGCACTGGTCCATTCCAGAGCCCAGAGGGTTGTTTACAAGAGCTGTGGACTTAGATCTATCGGCGCACGCCAGTACTGGTATGGTGCACGCAGGTCATTTCTGCATGCAGTGGCTTGGCCAGTGCATACAGGCTTGCTCCTGCGTGCATCACTCTAAGTCAGTGTGTTCCAGTTTGTCTAAGACATTCACAGGAGCTTGTTCTCAATCTATTATACTTGCTTTAGATCAAACATCAAACATTCATCACATTTTGTCATATAATGCAAATTTTTTACAGTTTTAATCCCCAGTAATTGTTCCCTCGCCGTAACTGGCTAAGAATGATCAAAAATAGAGAAATGCAAACATTTTACAAAAAATGCCCGAATAAAGACCGATCTCCAGATTGGGTGAGTGGGGTGCCATAAAACCCTTCCCCTCTCGTAACCTGGCTCCCGAACCTCAGATATCGAAGGTGACGACGGTCCAGTCTACAAGCCTTTTCAAAACTCAAACAACGTAGCCAAACATTTTCAAACCCGGTTCCTTGGGTATTTTCCGCAAAACCCAAGTGGCGACTCTGAATTGCAAGGCGTTTCGCCGCGCTTTCTGCAAAAAGAGAGCACCCGATTTTATAAGCAAAATCTAAAATTTTGGAGCGTGTACCCACACACGCCAACAAACTCAACGGCGATATACCCATGTTCACCTTCTCAGCAGCTTCACGCCTATACTCAAGCCATCTTAACACTCACCTGAGTCAAGATATCAACCTTCATAAAAGTCTTGATTAGCCAAGAAACGTCAACATGACCATGCGAGTGAAGAGGGGGCACCTTGCCCAAGAACCACTCCAAAGCCGCTACCCACTCCCAAAGCCTGGGGTTAATCCAAAGAGGAGCCACACCTACTCACAGGCCAGTCAGCAAAGAAAAGTCAACTACTGTGATCGTTATCTCACCAGCAGATGGAAAGTGGAATGTGTTGATACCATCACCTTTCAACCAGCGAGGTCATCAACGACCAGTCCATCTTCGGAAGGTTGAGGCCCAAAATGAACGCCTCTAAACCAGCAGCACGAAGCTTACCAAAACATTGAAGACGCTCAAGTGCTGCTCAGCAGCTCTACGCCCACACCACAGCAACTCTATGCCACGCCATGTGCACAGCCTCGCGCTCAGCAGGCCAGCAAAATAATCCTGCGGCTTCCACTCAATGCAGTGAGTGAACATTTATACAGTTCTGAGTCAACAGCTAACAAGAAAAAGCACCTGCATGAAGCTTACAATAACTTAGTGCACAGCCCTCCAGAAGGCGTTTATGTTGCTAGCTTCCGAAAAGCATTTATGTTACCAGAAAGCATTTAGCCACCAGAAGACGTTTGAGCCGCTAGAAGGCGTTTGGCCTCCGGAAGGCACTCCCAGCAGTGGAGGTAATGGAAATCGCCTTAACAAAGTGGAATATGGTCAAAAACTAGCTTTAGGGACAATCCCGAGCATGTGGAAATCTAGCCTTGGGGGCAATCCCGAGCATACTCAGAACTAGCCTTAGGGACAATCCCGAGCATGTGGAAATCTAGCCTTGGGGGCAATCCCGAGCATACTCAGAACTACCCTTGGGAACAATCCCGAGCATGTGGAAATCTAGCCTTGGGGACAATCCCGAGCATACTCAAAACTAGCCTTGGAAACATCCCGAGCATGTGGAAACTAGCCTTGGAAGAATCCTAGGCATGAGGAACAAATCAAACCCCGTGGAAGATGGAAGATGGAATACTCAACAGCATAGCAGTTCTACAAACTCACTACTCAGCAGCCCCAATCAACAAGATATCATCTATTCTTAAGCTCCATGCTTGAATGCTCAAAGTTCTACACTTTGAATGCTCGAAGCCCTTCGAATGCCCAACCACGGTGTACTGGATGCTCAAGTTCTACACTTGAATGCGCAAGCTCTACGTTTGAATGCCCAACCACTGCGTACTGGATGCTCGAACTCTATGTTCGAATGCTTAAGGTTTATACCTTGAATGCTCAAGCTCTACGTTTGAATGCCCAACCACTGCGTACTGGATGCTCAAAGTCTGTACTTTGAATGCTCGGATTCTGCCATCCGATTACTCGAGCTCTATGCTCTGAATGCTCAAGTCTGAAAACTTGAAAGAAGCTCTACGCTTATATCAAACACACACGCACGGGCCCGTGCACATTTGCATCAATTGCATCACCATTATGACATCGAGTCTGCATCCTCATATCTGTTTACATCTAACAACCACCATCATCACATATATACACTCTGCATATCTCTCATGAAACAGGTCAACCCTACAATCAACCGGCTCTACGCCTCGGTTTTATTGATCGGTCTAGCGCTTCGATCCTTTGGCTCTATGCCAAAACTTATGATGAGAAAGCTGCGTGCACAGACCATCAGAATGCAACTAGCTCTACAGTTCGGTTCAAATCACGTCAAGCTCTAAGTTCCGACACCTCAGGCTTTCGCCTTATGATCAACACCAGCTCCGCACTTCAGTTCTATCAAGCTAAAGCTCCAATCTCCTCAGGCTCTCGCCTCATAACCACAGCAGGCTCCACGCCTCAATTCTATCACCTTAGGCTCTCGCCTTGTGACTACAACCGGCTCCGCGCCTTGGTTCCATCATGCCAGAAACCATCGCTCTCCAGGCTCTCGCCTCAGGACTACAACCAGCTCCGTGCCTCGGTTCCCTCATCCCCAAAGCTTCGTGCTCTAGTTACTGGCCTTACGCCCCCCATATCTTAAAAACGGCATCCGATTCATCCCCAACAGATGGCTTGGATTCCACCCCAATCACATCAATTCCTTCCAGCTCATTCGCAAGGATAGGCTACCCTACCGAGCTCCCTTCAGTCAAAGTAAGGATGATCAAGAAAAGCAAACGCACCTGCCGTGTACTGATCTACCCTAAAATACTAAGGATGCTCTCCGCAAAAACTTCCCCGGCAGCCCCGCGCTCCTTCAACTATTCTCTGCCAAAACCCTGGCTCAGTCTAGGTACGTCACACTACAGCTTTTTAAGCCCTAAGGTACGCCTTCTGTCTCTAACCCTCCAAACTTTTTACTTTTCTTTATTGCCCGAACTACGATTGGTCTGAATTTCCCTTATGGAATACGTAGGAAGCCTCCCGGCCCGACCATAACAAAAACCTTTTTCAAAAACCCCTTGGAATAGTGGTTGGACCAAATTGAGTTGCTTTTACAGTTTTGACTTTTACTCAAACATGTCTCGCGATCCGTCTGAGCTCAATCAAAGAGGGGCATCTGTAGACACCCCAATTTGGCCTAACTATTATTTCAAGTCCCACCTTGGGGACCATCCCGATGATAAAATGGATACAGTGATTGCTGATTGACTTCCTGCGAACCTTAGGACTTTCGGTAAGAATTTTGAGCCACTTAGAGGACCCAATCCAGAGCCATATAGCCTTTCAGACAGAAAATATAGATGTAGGTGGAGAAAAATAGATGGTACCTAGAACAGCGTTGAATCTCCTTACTTCACGTGCTGTACAATCGGAACCCTAATACCTCCGCCTGAACCCTAACCTGTAAAACAGACAAGGGGTGAGCGCACCTCTGCCTCTCGTGGTAAAGGCCCTCCGATGCCTAAGTTAGTATCTCGTACTAAATTGAAACCCTAATTCTCAGTAGGAAAGTGTATAATGAGTGCAACTTATTGCGTACCTTTTTCCTCAAGGTTTACCTCGTATTTATAGACATGAGCATGCTTGCTTTCCAAGCATCCTTGTTACCCAGGTCTCCTGTCTCGTGTAGGAAGCCTGGCTCCTTTGGGGATCTCTCGCCCAATCAACCGAGATCCCTTCCTCATAGGGTCTCTTCTCACCATAGAACTCATCTCTTAGTAGGACTGTCTCTTGACTCACCTTTGCTGTATATCGAGTCCGTCTTACAGAACACTCCTATTGCCTTATCTCTTAAGACAACGTCTCATCAAGCAGCTCCACCTGTTCGGCATATGCCCCTACCGAACAGACTACACAAGTAAATGACTTCTCATGCCACTGGCCCATCTAGGCCGAACAGAATGTATCAACTAATGGCTTCTCATGCCACCGGCTTATCCCAGCCGAACAGATCGTCTAATCCGGTGCCTCCTCGTAGCACTGGACCTTACCGCCGCCGTTCATCTTATATGGGTCCCATATCACTTTCCTCATTACACGGATCTAGAACACCACGTGTTCGGCAACTATTTGCACCTGTTCAGTAACACCTCCGTACAATTGCTCCCCAGCTTTCGCTCATTATCACTGTTCGAAGATGATGAGTAAAGCTCAAAAAGTGAACTCAGAGCCGAACAGATCAGATCCCGCGTAGATACAGTCATTGGGCTTCCATTGATGTCTTTTGGCGGTTTAGTCATAATTTTCTCGAAATAATGACTCCACGTGGCGTGTTTCGTACACCTCGCATTAAACTCGAACTGATGTTTTGGCCAAACGCTGTTTTGCACGTTAGCCATCCACTTCTTGTGGCCGTTACTTTTCTTATAACGTCGTTTAAAAGAGACGTTTTGTCTCCGTTTCTGACCCTTAAACCCAAAAAAAAGGGCATCTTTTTGGTTTTTCCCAAAGGAAACTCAAAACTCTGGTTTTTCTCTCTCTAAAACCGAGCGAATCCCCTCCTCTTCATTCCGCCATTGCCGCCGTCTGCGAGCTCGATCGTTCTTCGAAAAACACCTTCGTAAGACTCTTTATTTCCACTCTGTTTTCGTTTTTACTCTGAGATTCTCATTCCCAGTTCTTTCCTCATCTAGGGTTTTTCGTCCTTATTCCCAGATTTCAGTTTTAGTATTCCTCCAGTTCATCCATGGCGGATGAAGCTGATAGCGGCGTTAAGCCAGGAAAATTCAGAAAACTTTGCGAGACACCCGCTGCAATGGCGGCGTTTAGGACTAAATACAACATACCAGAAACTGTTGGTTTAGAACTCGCCCCTCTAGGTGCGATTAGAAATGCCTGCAAATGGGATAGAATGTGTATCCCAATCGTGGCTATTGTTGAGGGTGGAGTTCGTTTCCCCCTTGACCCACTACTTCGTCGAACTCTTAATTGGTATCGACTCAATCCCATGCAAGTATCTACTAATTTTTTCAAATTAGTAATGGGGGTTGTAGCTTTGAACAAAATCTTGGGGACCAATTTAGGAATCTGGGATATCCAGTGGTGGTATAGCATTGTATTGAATCGAGAATACAATACCTACTACCTTAAAGTGAGAAAGGCAGAGAAGCGTTTCGTGCTTAACCTGCTAGACTCTGCTCGGGACCACGAGATGGACTTCCTCTACGTTACTGGAGCCTTCGAGCCCATGGGGGAAGATGGCCAGGTGGTGGGTGTCCACGTCCCCCACGAATGGGGCTTCCCACGTACGCCTCTACTTTCTGTTCTTTTAAGCTTAGTCACTTTTTCCTTTTATATCGAAGTTTTTCCACTGAGAGTTCCATTTGTTTGTTGTTTCAGCCGAAAACGCCAATAGACGCCCAAGAAGGGAGCCAAGCTATATTCGAGAAGGGGAGATCAACACAGTTCTAAAGTACAAAGGTGTTCCAGGTACACGCACTGCTGGACGGGGGCGTGATGCAAATGTTTTACTAGGCTACGATCCAGCCTACAGGGGATTCATTGATAGGAGACTTGCGAACCCAAGTACCAGCGGTGCATCAACCTCGACTGCACCCCCATCTAGGAGTTCGAGGCCAGGTGCTGGGGTAACAGTCGCCGGTCAGCCAGGAGAGGTTCCAATCTCTGAAGGGGTCCCTCTTCCTCGATTAAATCTAAGAAGGTCTTCTCGTCATCAGGAGCCCATCCAGCAACAGCCCGAACAATCAGTCATTCAACAAGATACCAGTCAATCATCCTCGGCAGGATACTCTCCATCCCCACCAGTTTCAGGTACTATGTCTCATCAACCTCTTAATCTCAGCACCCTACTTACCATCTCTCCTCGGGGACGCGGTGCCCCGGTCAGGGCGGCCTCTACTGGCTTTGCCCCTCTAGCGCCTCGTCGCTCCAGAGGGCCAGGACCTCGATCGTCCTCCTCTCCTCGGGAACAAGATGGTTCCCTAGAGGATTCTGATACCCATCGGGACAAACGCCCAAGGCATCAGGAAGCCGGGGCTTTGACACACAAACTCATGTACCAACTCTGGAGACTCCTTCATCGGTCACCCAGGTCGTTCATGAGGCTTGGGCCCCTCGACTCGTGAGGGTGGACCGTCCAGTGAATGTTGGGGACAGTGCGAGCTCTTCGGAAACCGCATTGGCCCTTGCTCAAAGTCTGCTACTTCCCGTGAATATGCAGAAGGAGTCCTCATCTACTTCTGATCGGCTCGTTTCCACTGGTCTTGTTAGTGGAATCAAGGTAATTTTATTTATCTCCTCCAACTTTTGTTGCACCATATTCGAGGTACATAATTTCTTATCTGCATACTAAAGAATTTGTTGGTTGTCCTTTTAGTTTATCCAAAAGATGGTTACCCTGGGACAAAGGTTTCAGGAAGCAGGTGCTGAAAGAATCAGACTGATGAACGAGAACACTCGTCTGATTCGATCAGTCACAAGGGTGGAAAGGGAGAGAGACAAAGCGAAGCTGGAAGCTGATGAGATGAACGTGAAGCTGGGTGCTGCTGAAGAAAACCTTCGCCAAGCACTGTCTGAAATTGACAGCATAAAAAAGGTAGCGTATGATGACGGTTTTAAGAAAGGGTTTGATGATGCTACAGCAAGCTATGTGGAGCAGATGCCTGGTATCCAGGATCACATTTGGGCTGCTGGATGGGAGGCATGCTTGATTAAGATCAAGGACCCTGATGATTCCAACCTTTGGGTCGACAATGATTTGCCTAGCAAACGTGTCCAACCATCTCATGGCTCCGCGGAGCCTGCTCTTGATGATATTGAAGAGCAAATTGACGACTTTGCTGACGTGTATGAAGAGATGGAGATGGAGACACAGGCTGCCCAGCTTGGATCCCAAGAAGCCCATGATGAGCAGCCAACCACAGACGGAGCAGCTACTGAGACCGTCAACCTGGAAGAACAACCAACCGGCGACAGTAATGCTGCTGTTGTTCCAAGCAATACTACCCCTGAGGTCCAGAACCTGGACTGACTTGGTAAGTCTTAGCCCATTCCTCCAACCATCTATAAACATTTTGCTGGTCCTGCGTGACCATGATCTTCAGCCCTGCGTGGCATCAGTACACTTGAATACTTTTAACACAGGTATTAGGCCCTTCGTGGCACTATATTGGTTTGCTTGGCCCTTTCGTGGCCTCTTTGAATTTGCAAGTGGTCCCTCGTGGCCAGACGTTCATTTCTTTTTTCTAAGTTTTTCATACTTAGCCAGTTTCTCGTACACGTTTTTGCATTTACCGAGTGTGTTCATACTTGGATATTCCTTCTAAGTCCTGTACATACTTTAGCTGTTGATGCATATGCTAGTGAGCTGTCTAGCTTTTATGTAGTCAAGGATGTTTCTGAGTTTCACTCATACTTGGATAAATATGCATATTCTCGTATGCTCCCCAATTTGGACAATTTTCCAAATATACTCGTACTTGGGTGTTTATATTGCTTTTAAGTTTTTTCATACTGTGTAAGCAAGGAAAGTTGTTTGAACAAGTATCTCGTACTTTGCTTAAGTTTCTCGTGCTTAGCAATTTGTTTAAACAAGTATTTCGTACTTGGTTCAAGTTTCTCGTACTCAAAACAGATTGTTAAGTTTTATCATACTTAGCAATTTGTTTAAACAAGTATTTCGTACTTGGTTCAAGTTTCTCGTACTCAAAACAGATTGTTAAGTTTTATCGTATATAGCAATTTGTTTAAACAAGTATTTCGTACTTTGGTTTTTAAGTTTCTCGTACTCAAAACAGATTGTTAAGTTTCATCGTACTTAAGCAATTTGTTTAAACAAGTATTTCGTACTTGGTTCTGTTAGCACGTATTTTCTTACGTCTAAAATATCACACCAATTACTTAAACAAGTATTTCGTACTTGGTTCTGTTAGCACGTATTTTCTTACGTCTAAAATATCACACCAATTACCTGCTCCCCAATACGAAGGAGGGACAGTTTGGCCATTGTTCGGATTCATAAGTCAAAAAACATCCATATATCGGAGGTAACAAAATTTCTGAAAAATCAAGTATGTTGTAAAAACATAATTTTTATTCATAATCCCTAAACTCAAGGGGTCGTTAGGCGTACTCCTTGCAACTAAAAAACAAAGGATTTAACTTCGTAATCCCAAGCAATCATAATCCTAAAACAGAATTAAACAAAGGAATTTTCTTCGTAATCCCCACACAAAAACGTATTCCTAAAACAGAATTTAAAAACAAAGGGATTTTCTTCGTAATCCCCACACAATAACAAAATCCTAAAACAGAATTTTAAAAACAAATCAAGTCCTTTAAACAAAGAACTTTCTTAAATTGTGGACATTCCAAGGCCTTGGCACTGGGTTCCCGTCCAGGTCTGCCAACCTATAAGCTCCGATGCCCACAATTTCAGTTACTCGATATGGACCTTCCCAATTAGCTCCAAGCTTTCCCTCATTAGCCACTTTGGTGTTGCCAAGTACTTTTCGAAGCACAAGGTCTCCAATGCCAAATTCTCGAGGGTGGACATGTTTATTGTATCCTCTCATTAGCTGTTCCTGGTATGAGGCCAGGTGGACCAGGGCCCTTTCTCTTCTCTCTTCGGCCAGATCAAGCTCAATTTCTAAAGCCCTGTCATTCCCCCCACTTTCAACCAATGCAGTCCTATTGGTTGGAAGTCCAACTTCCAGGGGTATGACTGCCTCTGTTCCATACGCTAATGAATAAGGGGTCTCTCCCGTAGACCTTCTAGGCGTTGTTCGGTGTGCCCACAACACCAAAGGCAGTTCATCAGGCCACTTGCCTTTTGCTTTGTTTAGCCTCTTCTTGATCCCATCAAGAATGGTTTTGTTGGAAGCTTCTGCTTGTCCGTTGCTCTGAGGGTAAGCAGGGGTCGAGTAATAGTTCCTTATCCCATACTGGGAACAGAATGCCTTGAACTTTTTCTGGAACTGTGCCCCATTATCTGTAATCAAAGAGTAAGGGACTCCAAATCGAGTGATAATACTCTTCCATACAAACCTTTCTATCATAGGTTCAGTGATTTTGGCCAAGGCATCTGCCTCGATCCACTTGGTGAAGTAATCAGTGGCCACCAACAGGAACTTTTGATTTCCTGTTGCTTTATGGAGCGGACCAACGATGTCCATTCCCCACTGGGCAAACGGCCAGGGGCTAGGTAAAGGCACCAGGTCTTCGGCTGGTGTCTTTATCATAGGTGAGAACTTTTGGCATTTCTCACAAATCTTAACATAGACCTTGGCATCCTCCTGCATGTGCGGCCACCAATAACCTTGGGTGATTGCTCGGTGGGCAATGGATCTGCCCCCAGCATGGCTTCCACATGTTCCTTCGTGGATTTCATGGAGGAATTTTTGCACCATCTCAGGGTGCACACAAAGCAAATATGGCCCAGTGAAAGACTTCTTATATAACTTCCCATCAGGGGACAGCCAAAACCTTGCAGACTTGGTTTTGATTTTGTGTGCCTCCTTTTTATCCGTAGGGAGAGTTTCATCTCGTAAAAACTCTACGATTGGATCCATCCAACTTGGTCCTTGGTTCACGTCCAGGACCAAGTCCATACTTCTTCCGATGCTCGGCTCGGCCAAGTAGTCGACTGCTACCTTTCGCTTGAACTCAGTTGGGACAGCTGCAGCCAACCAAGCCAAGGAATCCGCATGAGAATTCTGTCCGGAGCTTATTTGCTCTATACACACTCTTTCGAAGGTATTAAGCAGACTTTTGGCTGCCTCCACGTAGGCTGCCATCTTCTCATTTCGAGCTTCATACTCGCCGGACAGTTGGTTTACCACCAATTGTGAATCACAATAGACTCTGATCCTTTTAACTTTCAGAGTTTTTGCACTGTTCAAGCCTACCAGAGAGCCTCATACTCTGCTACATTATTCGATGCACTGAATCCTAGCCGAACAGATTGCTCCAACATAACCCTTCCAGGAGGGAACAAAACAATTCCAATGCCTGAACCAGTGTTACAGGCAGATCCATTAACAAATAATTTCCATTCCAAAGGGTCCTGTTCGGCAGGTGCCTTACCCTTTCTTCTTGACGGTTCAACCTTCTGCTTCTGTCTCGTAGGAGGCTGAGGTGCTACGGTTGGTGAGAATTCTGCCACGAAATCAGCCAACACTTGGCCTTTGATTGCCGTGCGCGGCTGGAAGTCAATATCATATTGACTTAACTCAACAGACCAAGTTGAGATCCGTCCAGAGAAGTCTGCCTTTCGTAGTAGTGATCTTAATGGAAACTCAGTATAAACCACAACTCTGTGGCTCTGAAAATAATGAGGCAACTTCCTCGTTGCCGTCCTTAGAGTAAGGACCAATTTTTTAAGAGGCAGATACCTCGTTTCTGCGTCCAGAAGTGTTTTACTCACATAATACACCGGGATCTGCTCGGATCCCTTGTCCCTTAACAAAACTGCACTCACAGCATGTTCAGAAACTGCTAGATATAAAATCAAAGTCTCACCTGGGTCTGGAGTTGATAAGAGGGGGGCTTGAGCCAAATATTTCTTCAAGTGCTGGAATGCCTGCTCACATTCTGCTCCCCATTCGAACCCTTCTCTTTTCTTTAGCAACTGGAAGAAAGGCCTACATTTATCACTTGAACGGCTAATGAACCTGTTTAGGGCTGCTGCCATCCCGGTCAGTCTCTGGACTTCTTTCGTAGTCTTAGGACTTTGGAGCTTCTGTAAGGCCGTTATCTGATCAGGATTCGCCTAATTCCTCTCAGAGTCACCAGGTGGCCCAGGAATTTTCCAGAGCCAACTCCAAACGCACATTTCGAGGCGTTGAGTTTCAACTTGTACTTCCTCAAGATTCCAAAGGCCTCTTTTAAGTCCAGAATGTGCCCCTGCCTGGTTTTGCTCTTGACTACCATATCGTCTATGTATACCTCCATAGTCTGGCCAAGAAGTTTCCTAAACATAATTATAGCCAGCCTTTGGTAAGTTGCTCCTGCATTCCTCAGCCCAAAAGGCATAACGCTGTAACAATACAACCCTCGTGGTGTAATGAAAGAAGTCTTCTCCTGATCAGGCCCAAACATGGCAATCTGATGGTATCCTCGATATGCGTCGAGGAAACTCATTCGTTCATACCCAGCAGTGGCGTCAACCAACTGATCAATCCTTGGGAGAGGGAAGCTATCCTTAGGACAAGCTTTATTTAAGTCTGTGAAGTCTACACAGACACGCCATTTCCCATTCTTCTTTTTCACGACCACGGTGTTGGACAGCCACTCTGGGTAATAGACTTCTCGTATTGCTTTGGCTTCTAGCAAACGATCCACCTCTTCAATAACAGCATCAACATGCTGTACTGCTGCCCTTCTCTTCTTCTGAATAACGGGCTTATGCTGCGGTCAACATTCAGGTGATGGCAGATCACATCTGCATCCACTCCAGGCATCTCCTCTGGCACCCATGCAAACACATCAACATGTTCTTTCAAGAAACCCACCAATTCGGATTCTTCTTCATCCGGCAATGATTCTCCAATCAGAAAATACCTTTCAGGATCAGTCTCGTTGATCAGTATCTTTTTGAGGCCTTCTACCACTTTTTCTGCTGGATCTCTTCCAACATCCTCAACAGTTGGTTGATCGGGTACTTCTACTGTATGAACTTGATGGGCCTTTGGAACCTTCTTGATGATGGAAATCAGCACTGTTGTGCTGACTTTTGATTTCCTTTTATCTTCTCGATCCCGTCGGACCCTGGGAATTTCACCATCTGGTGATAGGTAGAAGATACAGCCCTCATTTTATGCAACCAAGTCCTTCCTATAATTGCATTATAGGAGGATGGTACGTCCACGACCAAGAAATCTGTCCTTAGAACCACTGTCCCCGCCCGAACAGGCAGAGTTACTTTCCCAAGGGGCCATACAGCACTTGCACCAAATCCAACCAAAGGCGTAATAGATTGTTCCAAATTTGTCTGCTTCAATCCCACCTTTTTGAATACATCGTAGTACAACACCTCTGTGCAGCTCCCTGAATCTACCAGGATTCTCTCAATGTCATATTCCCCAATTCGTAGGGTTATGACTAATGCATCGTTGTGGGGCACCTGAACCTCTCCCAGATCCTCATCTGTAAAGACTATGACATCGTTGGGCATGTCATTATCTCGCCCTCTTTTGTTCCCCACTCGCATAACGTACTGGTCATGCTTGACCTGCCTCTGCATCAGTCTTACTTTCTTCCTCGTATAAGGTGTGGCCAATCCATGTATCATATGGATTACGCCCCTAGGATTCTGCTCGTAGTCCAACTCCATCGTTTTCCCTTTATCTTTGGGATCCTCCTGAATGAATTCCTTAAGATAACCTCGAGAGACCAGATCGTCGAGATGTCTTTTGTACATCTCACAATCCTCTGTCATATGACCCCAATCCTTGTGGTAACTGCAGTGCTGATTCGTAGCACGCTTTGCTTCCTTATCTCCACCTGACTTGGGGGCCATTTGAAGAAAGGCTGATTCTTTATTCGATAAAGAATCTTGTAGATTGGCTCTTTCCAAACCGTGGTTATTGAAAAGAACGACTTAGGATCAGGTGCCTGCTTTTCCTTGTAAGGCTCTTTCTTAGCCTGCCCATATTCTTTCCGATAAGTCTTGGGCTCTGGCTTATCTGCCCTCTTTGCTGGAGTCTTTGGTTGTTCGGCAACAACTCTGCCTTCCTTCCGGAGTATGTCATCCTCCATTCTTGCGTGTTGTTCGATTCGCTCCATTAGCCTTGCCAATGATGCCACAGGATGCCTATTCAATGATCGGCGTAACTCGCCCCGAACATGCAGGCCAGTTTTGAAGGTAGCAATGGCATACTCCTCACTGCAACTGTCTATCTCATTAAAGGTCTCCCAGTATTTCTTTGCGTAGTCTCTAATCGGCTCGTTCTCCTCCTGCTTCATCATTGAGAGACTTTCGAACGTCTTGGGAGCCTTTCTACTCGTTAAGAACCGAGCAGTGAACTCTTCTGCTAACTACGTCCATCCTCGTATGGAACGTGGTTCCAACTTATGGAACCATGATAAGGCCACCTTTCCCAAGCTTGAAGGGAACATCTTGCACATGATGGCATCATCTCCATCATGCATGAACATTGCCTGTTGGTAATGTTGTACGTGAGCAACGGGATCTGCATTTGTCTCGTAAAGTACGAACGACCCATGCTTCACTCTGCTCGGCAGACGTGCGTCCTATAGCCTTTTTGAAAAAGGTGACGCTGCTATATTACTCAGGGCCTGCCTTGCTGCCTCTCGTGCAGTCATAGACCCATCTTCTCGCTTTTTGGATTCGTGGGTCACTGCCCTGTTCCAATCACTATCAGGTCTCTCATACCTGTCCCTGTGGTGTTTTCTTATGCCTTCCTCGGGCGAGGAGCTTCGGCTCCTGCTTCCTCTGTAACGTGGGGGAGTTCTTTGCTTGCTCGGACTTCTGCTTCTTCTTTTTCGTGAAGAAACTCTCTTTTTGGAAGGAGTGGGGCTTCTGGACTTGCTCCTCCTTCTTCGTGAAGGGGCCTTTGTGTATTGCACCATGACCAGTCCATCTCCCCTGGATCTCCTTTCTGCTAACCCAGAGTCCTCAGGATGTTCACGGATCCGCTCTAACTCTCGGATCTCGTGTTCCCTTTTCCGAATTAGTCGAGCATATTCCTCGACTTCCTGCCTCTTTTTATCGAGGATATCCTCGTTGCTGTGCACACTCTTCGAATGTGCAACTGATTCTCCCCTGTGATGGGATTTACTCCTTCGCGTGGAGGTTGTAGCCGTTTTGCCCTCCCTCTTCTTGGAGTTGTCGTGGATGGTAAGAGGATCCCTGCTCGTTGTCCTCTTATCATGCCCGCTAGTTGGCTTTCTCGGAGCACCTGGTGGGGATTTATCCCCTCCACCACCAGCCTGGTTTTTATCGGTAATCGGTGTGACTGGATCTACCTCCACCATGGTCGTATTTTAAAAGGGAACTCTTTCGTTTCCCACAGACGGCGCCAATTGTAGGTGGAGAAAAATAGATGGTACCTAGAACAGCGTTGAATCTCCTTACTTCACGTGCTGTCCAATCGGAACCCTAATACCTTCGCCTGAACCCTAACCTGTAAAACAGACAAGGGGTGAGCGCACCTCTGCCTCTCGTGGCAAAGGCCCTCCGATGCCTAAGTTAGTATCTCGTACTGAATTGAAACCCTAATTCTCAGTAGGAAAGTGTATAATGAGTGCAACTTATTGCGTACCTTTTTCCTCCAGGTTTACCTCGTATTTATAGACATGAGCATGCTTGCTTTCCAAGCATCCTTGTTACCCAGGTCTCCTGCCTCGTGTAGGAAGCCTGGCTCCTTTGGGGATCTCTCGCCCAATCAACCGAGATCCCTTCCTCATAGGGTCTCTTCTCACCATAGAATTCATCTCTTAGTAGGACTGTCTCTTGACTCACCTTTGCTGTATATCGAGTCCGTCTTACAGAACACCCCTATTGCCTTATCTCTTAAGACAACGTCTCATCAAGCAGCTCCACCTGTTCGGCATATGCCCCTACCGAACAGACTACACAAGTAAATGACTTCTCATGCCACTGGCCCATCTAGGCCGAACAGAATGTATCAACTAATGGCTTCTCATGCCACCGGCTTATCCCAGCCGAACAGATCGTCTAATCCGGTGCCTCCTCGTAGCACTGGACCTTACCGTCGCTGTTCATCTTATATGGGTCCCATATCACTTTCCTCATTACACAGAACTAGAACACCACGTGTTCGGCAACTATTTGCACCTGTTCGGTAACACCTCCCTACAACAGAATCCCAGGAGAATCCATCTGTTGGCTGTGACATTGATCTCACGGTCTTAACATCATTTCTTCACCCGAGCAACCTGTTACTTAAAAATCTCCCTGAGAGATCAATCCCTCGGCCGCAAGATCTATCCTTCGGCTGCAACATCCATTACTCGACTGCTAGATCCTTTGCTCGATCACCAGATCCTATGTTTTCCAGACTCTGGAACGTTCTATCAGACGTGCGATCCAACTACACTACCTTCCCGATGCGTTCAGGCCACGCTCAGAGATTACCACAAAGAGTTTGAATTGCATTGCAATTGCAATTGTGCATTGTGATTGGCCAGAGTGAGTCACCAATTGCCTATATAAAGGGCCTTTGGGTTCCGAAAATAACAACCATGAAATCAATCGAATTCATATACTTTCACACCCTCTCAAGCCACGAAACTCTGCACAAATACTCTCTCAAAACCCCTCTTCAAAAGCCCTAACCTCCTGAAAATAGCCACCAATCGGACGATCAAACCCCGAAGTTCAAACCCTAACCCTAGGGTTTTCTGAGAAGCAATCAGTCAATCACAATCAATTCGAAGCAATCAAGCAACTGAGGGATCAAGGTGGTGAGGCCCAACGGCCTCTGATTTGTTTTATTTACTGTATTCATAACTAATCGTAGCTTTTGATCATCTGTTAGCTTTTCTGTTTGGTGTGAGGAAGAACACCGACCGGGGCTTTGATCCCTCGGCCGGTACAAAAAACCAGGAGGATCCCTTGACCGTGACATCCATTCACCGGCTGCGGGATCCATCTCCCTGGGACAGTTTGTGTTGAATAACTATGGGTCAGCCTCACAGCTGGGCAGAGAGGGGTGCCTAACACCTTCCCTTTACTGTACTTTTGGCTCCGTACCCAAAATCTCTATCTGTTTTCCTAGTTTTAATAAACTGGGTGGCAACTCTGTTTTGATGATGACTGTTATCGTGTGGCGATGTTTCTAGCCATGGGAATGTCCACGATCTTGGTTTATGAAGCAAGCAACCAATTGAGCAACAATCGATCAATCTATATGGCGATGCCCCGTCTAGGAGGTGTCTATAGCGCGTTGCCGGTCATGCTTTCTATTGCTTCCTCGATGGCTATTCGGAGTACAATCAAATCGCGGTCTCTCTGGATGATCAAGAAAAGACTACCTTCACTTGCCCCTACGGAACGTTTGCTTATAGGCCAATACCATTTAGGTTATGCAACGCTCTTGGAACTTTCTCACGA
Source organism: Rhododendron griersonianum (assembly GCA_018127125.1). Classification (NCBI taxonomy): domain Eukaryota; kingdom Viridiplantae; phylum Streptophyta; class Magnoliopsida; order Ericales; family Ericaceae; genus Rhododendron; species Rhododendron griersonianum. The sequence goes on along the minus strand of CM030789.1, from coordinate 47,306,189 downwards.
TGCATGCTGGGTATATTCAGTGATATGGTGGAGCGTATTGTCGAGGTATTCATGGATGACTTTTCGATTTTTGGGGACTCCTTTGAGGATTGCTTGTCGAATTTGGGGAAACTGTTGTAAAGATACGAGGAGAAGAATCTTGTGCTGAATTGCGAGAAAAGCCATTTCATGGTTACACATGGCATTGTTTTGGGGCATATCGTATCAAAGAAAGGCATAGAGGTGGACAAAGCGAAAATAGACTTCAGTGCTAATCTTCCAATGCCTAAGTGTGTGAAGGACATTCGTTCTTTCTTAGGCCATGCTGGTTTTTAGCGACGGTTCATTAAGGACTTTAGCACCATTTCGCATCCTTTGTGTCATCTTCTCTCTAAAGATACCCCTTTTGAATCACTACAAGAAAAATCACATTTTACATCGTTTGAAAAATGCTATTAAATGATATATATAGCGTTTTTTCAAACGCTGTATTAGCCGACGTTATTAAAAGTCTTAGACACAAGACAACGTTTTTTAAACGCTATAGAATGTAAAGTTTCTACAGCGTTTTAAGAACGCTATAGAATATAAAGTTTTTACAGCATTTTAAGAACGCTATAGAATGTAAAGTTTTTATAGCGTTTTAAAAACGCTATAGAATGTAAAGTTTCTACAACGTTTTAAGAACGTTATATTAGCCAATTTTTGGTATTTTTTTAAAAATTCTATAAATACTAATATATTAACATTTTCAACTAAGATCATGGTAATTTCATTTAAGAAACAAAAATGATTTATTTCATTCAACACCAACTATATCCAAATGTCAATATACAATAAATAATTTAACCATTGAATAAAGATTCATTACATTAGCTTGGGAAACAAAAACTACATAAAATAGCCCAACTAATTGGACTCATTGAAAAATAACTAATGTAATTCTACTTTTCCTGAAAATGTAATCATGCACAAGGCCAACCATCTCATTCCGAAGATTTTCTTTACTTGAAGCTTACTTCTTTGCCGAGCTTATACCCTTTCTACTCCCAATGCCAACCACATAAATGGGCTACTTGAAACCCTCCAAAATATGCGAAACATGCCCGTAGGTTGAAGTTGTAGCAGCAAAAATCATCCCCAAAAAGACATAGATTGTGTTGAATCTGAATGTTGATATTTTGCTACCCCTCAGGATTTGCTCGTACTTGTTCCTTGAATGGTGGAGCTTCATACATCAAAAATTGCTATTTCAGACGTTAACACAAACAAAAATCGTAAGCTGCCATTTAAGTAGACGAATGTATGCTCAAGACTCAAGAGAAAGTTGAAGAAGTTCTAACCAGGAATTGATTTTCCCTCAGAAGGGTCAAAGGAAATTTGTTCGACTGGAGAAAATATGGGGCTAACTAACTGTCGAGTATAGTTGGAAATTTCGGTAACTAACTGTCGAGTATAGTTGGAAATTTTTAACGGGCCATGGGAGAAAATATGGGGCTACGAATAGTCGCCCCCTACATCCGTGGAACACGATAGCCTCAGAGAAAGCCCACCTAACCGTTTGTTCTAAAAAAATCATATTTCAGTAGCCACATGATGAAATAGTACCAATTATTCGGTATCCAAGTGCTGAAAATATTATAACAATTTCGGGTTGTAAATGTTGGAAAATTACACAAATATCGGTATGCACGTACTGGAACATTATAATAACTTCGGAATGCAGATGCTGAAAAAATCAACCTCTGCGTGCTCAGTCAATTTCTTCACATCAACCCCATAGTAAAATAAATGGCACAAACAACGAAACAAACTCCATGGATGTGCTTAGTCAACAACATTGCAATGTAAAGCGACAACATGATAACCATACAAATAAAACGAGACTAATTTACGTCAAAGGACTCGGCGGTTGCTACATCACTTCCTATTATGGCTTTAAACGCTTCTATTTGGGCAGAAAAAAGTGTCTCCCATTCCTTGGCCTCCTCCCATCGGAATTTGAACCAATAGTTGGTAATAGGTGGCATGGGGGAACATGATTTTAGATCAACCTGTCAAAGTAAAAGGACTTTGAAAATTGCACATGAAGGCAAATTCTAGAAATGTTGAATTTTTGAGGAAGAAAACTATACGGAATGTACCTGTACGAAGTGATCTCTGTTCACGAGTCCAATTCCAAGAACCCTTATTTTGTCCGATGATGGAGGACGAGAATGGAATGGAAGGAAAGTAAGGCATTGAAGTTGGGATAGGAGGACAACCACCACATTATAAGTAGAAGCAACAACGTGACCCATGTCAGGAAAAATCATCCACTTGTCTTTGGGTGCAGTTCCGTCTTGAAAGAATGACAATCTATGACGTAACTTGTTAGCACCTTCGATACCGGTCATATTTCCGTAAAGGTCATAATGGTTATTCACCTCCAAGAGCAAATCATTTCGGCATGTCTTCCAATTGTGCTCGGATTGGTGCATAAAAAAAGCTACCGCTCGGTACCCACAATTTCCATCACTTCTCACATCCGTAATAGATTTTACGTGCGGTCGAATTGGTTCCGGAAAGTTATTAAGGTACGGTCCTACAAAAAGGGTTCCAACAAGTTTTGGCTTCTTCCGCCTCGGTAACTCCTTCGCCGCCTTGGGGGTTCTCACAACGGCCTTTGCCTTGGGGCTATTATCATCCACGCCTGCCTTAGCATTCGCCTTGGGCCTTTTTTTCACAGCTACCTTAGCCTTGGGGGTTTTTTCCTTCACTGACTTAGGAGTTTTCAAGGATGCCTCAACATACTCAAACTCAAACGGGTTCCTACGCATTGACTTATTGACAAAACTTGACTTTTGACCGCGGGTCTGGACCTTCTGTTGGGGTGAAGACAGGGATGTGGTTGATGGATTCAAAATGGGTTTCAAAGTGTTCATCCAATGCATATGGGTCATAGGGTTTTGGCCAACCATTTTGGCCATAAAGATATTCTAGTCGGCATTCATTAGGTCCAAAATTGCCCCATCATCTTTACATTTTTCAAACGAAAGCATCTTGCAATGATCATTAATCAACAACAACGGTATGAGTTCACGCCGATTCTTGAATGGAGCAATCTCGTGAGCACAAGGTAAACCATGGGTTCAGCGAATAGGACAGCCACAGTCAACCTTGTCCTCCACAACCATGTCATCAATTTTCTTAATCTCCGGCAACATCAAACCCATGGCAGTCTGTGAAGCAGCTCCCCTTAGATGGTCAAAGATAGGAATTCTAAACTGGTGCTGCCAACAATTCAAACTTTTCTCAAAGCTACCCTTTATATCCGTGATTTGTAATTTAACCAAGTCGTGCATTTTAGCCCATGCGGCCGAGAAGTTGGCTTGGCAATTCGCAATGTGGGATTTAAGTTTCGCATGTTCAGACTCAACCCTGTGGAAATGGTAAAAGGAAAGTTTTAGGCATCAAAATATCAATATATAATTGTGAAAATATATGGACACCGTTAAATATGCATGGTGTTAGCCATTTACCTACTGCTTGTCAAGTTGCCAAAGTGCATTACATTGTTCGTCCAAGCTGATACGAATTTCTGCCTATACGGTCCCAACCAATTTGTCTCAACGTACTTAATCGCAGCTGGATATAGCACAAACTCCCGCTTCATTGTACAAAGTGCTTGCTCATATAAAGATATAGTTGGTGAGTACACCAGTGAATCCCAAGCATGCTTAAACAAAGCCCAAGTCGTCTCATCAAACATCTTCCTACATTTGGCATATATACATTTTGCCCAATATGCCACCGACAAAGAAGATGGCTGGCCGTTGGGAACACTCTTGTAATGGCATTCACTAGGGCTAACTCCCTATCTGTCACAATAACACTGGGAAGTGTATCGGGATCCATCATACTCTTCAAATTCTCCAACACCCACATATAGTTTTCCACTTTCTCCCCATCGATGAATGCAAAGGCAGCCGAGAAAGTCCTCTTGGTGGATATAATGCCAACAATCTGGAGCAAAGGAAACCTGTATCTGTTGGTCTTGTATGCGCAATCTATCAGCAAAACCCGAGGGAAAGCACGCAACATGTCACCAGAAGTAGGATGTGACCAAAACAAGTCCTTCAGGCAGTCATTGTCATCTTTTCGGTTAAACTCGATGTACCCATATTTTTGCAACTTAGCCAATAAATATTGCATTTGAGATCTCCCCGCTCGGTCATTAAACCCATGCTTGTAGCGTGCATTGTAGATGGTTTTAATTGAACTTACATTGAATTCATCCTTGCCCTTTATTAGACTTAGGATCTCTCGCGGGGACGACAATGACGAAACACACATATCCACCAACATAGTCGACTGCTCCGAAGACAACCTCGCGGGAAAAGTGTGCCCCTCAAGTTGTTTCGCGGGCGGATGATTGTGATTGTCGTTGAAGACAGTGACAGGCCAACCTTCCAACCCCTTAACACATCTTAGTTCAAACGGACATTCGCATTTCTTAGTTCCTGTGACGCGTGCTATCTTCTTTGCCTTCCCTTCTTTGCCATTCTCCTTCACATTACCTCCTTTGTCCTTTGCCTTGTTGATAAACGGTCTATACTTTTCACCCCGTTCACATGCAAACTGCATCCTTGGCCTTCGGTTCTTTGCCATTCTCTCTGACCCACAAACCCATTTTTCTTGCCGGTAGATGTTATCCAATCTCTCAACATATCTTCAGATGGAAAAACCTACAAACATGATTGAACAAAAATATTTAATAGCAGTAAACAAACAAAATCAAAAGAACCATTGAATCATCCACCTGTTTGAAAACACTCACATTCTCCGTTGTAAACTCCCGTGTGAAATCATATAGGTCTAGCCACACTGGACCTATGTGGCTGTCGTGCACACTCACATTCTCTGTCGTAAACTCCTGTGCTATGGTCACTGGACCTATGTGGCTGCCGTGCGTTGAAGCATCACCCTGAAGAAAGTATCAAAAATTCAAAAGTCCATTAAAACAAGTTTTCGGCCTCTCTGGATCTGTTTCGGTAAGTGAATATCGAAAAAACATAGAATTTGGTTTATAACTGTTGAACATAAGTATCACTTTCGGTAACAACATGTCAAAAATATGTACAAAATTTGATAACCAACTACCGAACTATGTATAAGAAAATCAAACATAACATTTCGGTAAATAGCTATTGAAAACAATATTATATTTTGGTAACTACACGTCGAAAATAAGTTCACATTTCGGTAAACAACTGCCGAACCACTATATACAAAAATCATATATACATTTCGGTAAATAGCTGTTGAAACAATAATTATATTTCGGTAACTACACGTCGAAAATATGTTCAAACTTCGATAAACAACTGTTGAACTATCTATATATAGGGAAATCATACATACATTTCGGTAAATAGCTATTGAAAATAATATTATATTTCGGTAACTACACGTCGAAAATATGTTCAAACTTCGGTAAACAACTGCCGAACCACTATTTTCGGTAAATAACTGTTGAAACAATAACTATATTTCGGTAACTACACGTCGAAAATATGTTCAAACTTCGGTAAACAACTGCCGAACCACTATATACAAAAATCATATACACATTTCGGTAAATAGCTGTTGAAACAATAATTATATTTCGGTAACTATACGTCGAAAATATGTTCAAACTTCAGTAAACAATTGTCGAACTATCTATATATAGGGAAAATCATACATACATTTCAGTAAATAGCTGTTGAAAACAAGATTATATTTCGGTAATTGGATGCTGAAAATGTATCTAAATTTCAGTAACTAATTACTGTCGAGTATGGTAATATTTTACAGTGGTTAGCTACCGAAATTACAGTGGTTATTCTATTCGAACCAGAAACATCGAAAACCTTCGAAAAACTGGGTTTTGTAAACCCAGACGCCACAACAACAAAGCCGAGGCCATTGTAAACGGGAAAACTTACCTCCTCACGCGGCTTCCAACATACAATGTCCATCACAGTATCTTTCTTCTCTTCTGCCATCATATGGTTTTCAATAGAATTTGATTCAATTTCAAAATCCAAACTTACAAGTGGGTCAAAAAATGGATCAATGGAAGGACTTGAACCTTTCATTGATACAATATTTGGCCCTTGCTCCTCCTCCATTGGAAAATTTGAGAGAGAGGAGAAAAGAAAATGATGATTTAGAGAGAGGAGAAGAGAGGAAGATGAACAGTAGACAGCCGAAGATGAAGAACAGGTCTGTGTGTGTTTTTTTCTTTTAAAACATGAATGATGATTTTGAGGGGGAAGGGGGAAGTGGATAATTTAGGGGTTTTGGTCAATAGGGCATATAGGTCATTTCACGTATAAGTATTAAGGGTAAATAGGTCATTTTACATTAGGGCGTCATGTTGTAATTAGTTGAAATTTTTTAACGGGCTAAGGGAGAAAAAACGGGGCTGCGAATAGTCACCCCCTAAAACAATTGTTCTTTTACTGCACAAATGCTAAAAGCTAAAACCCCCCTCCCCTAAATTACTCCTCCGCTAGCCGACTGCAGTTTCTCCTTTGCTTTCTTCTCATCTACTCCCTCCGTCCCATAATATTTGTTCGGTCCGCAAAACAAGGACGTAAAAATAATATGTTTTTTGCAAGAAAAATTCGAATTTTTTTCAACAATTCATTAGATATCGATGAGTTCTTGTAATTTATGAAAAAAGTTTGAATTTTTTATTGAAAGAAATGCATTATTTTTTAGTCCTCGTTTTGCGGACCGGACAAATATTATGGGACGGAGGGAGTAATTGTTTTACATTTTTATATCCACTTCAAAAAGGGATCTTTATTTCTTCTTCAAATTTGGAGTTTAATTATCCGCATTTCAGCTTTACGAGATTGCTAGTTGAGGAAGATGCAATACCGTAGTTGAGTCAAGAATCCGTGCTAATGGGTGTGGAAATGCTATCACCACAAAAATAAAACAAACAAGATATTTAGGGAATGTCTTTTGTTTTTTTGCAACAACTGATATGGTGGTTGTAGATTTTGTTTAATCTTTGGCTATTGTAGTTTTTGTTTAATCTTTGTGCTTTCACCGAAAACTTTACTACTGTTAAATTTATTACTGACCTTTTTTTTTGGAATGGTTTAAATCCTCATAATTTATACTTTACCTTTAAATTACAATTAAAAAAATAAACCCTTGAAAAGTGTTGTTACCTATTGATAAAATAAGGATATTTTTTTTATGTGGATTTGGAAATATAAAAAAATGGGATGAGAAGAAAGCAAAGAAGTTAGCAGCGATAGCTTATCCCGTTCGGCTAAATAACCCAACTGGCTTATTTTTTTGTCCTTATTCAATTTTTTTTTGTATTTGTTAATTTTTCGTCAATTTTTTGGAGATTATTTTATCGTTATGACGAGAGAAATCTAAAAAGTAAAAAATTATGATTGAAATCCAAATTTTTTTGAATAAAGAGGAAAAAATTGACTTATTGGCTTATTTTTGTCTTTATTCAAAAAAATTAGGTTTCGATCGTAATTTTTTACTTTTTAGAGTTCTCTTGTCATGATGATGCAATAATCCCCAAAAAATTGACGAAAAACTAACAAATACGAAAAAAAATTGAATAAGGACAAAAAAATAAGTCAGTTGGCTTATTTAGTCGAACGGGTAATGGGGTCGGGGGTGTTTAGCTTTTTTGTGCAAAGAGGCATTTGTGCGAGAAAAAAACCCAATATGAATTGGGGAGGAATAATTACACTTGAAGTCCTTGTAAATTACAATTTGCCAAATGTCACATTTTTTGTAAAGAGGGGATACCAAGTTTGTGGTGTACCAGGTTTACCAAAAAGTAGGGAAAAAATGAAGGCGGCTTAAGCATAGTATAAAAAAACAGATCCTAAGGCGTTAAGCCACCTCCACCGAAAATTAAAACCCCCTAAGGCGTTAAGCTAATTCCATCTCGAATCGCTAAAACCCCTCGTATGCTGTGAAGCCATATGTGAATGTACATATCAAACCCTAACAAGAGAACATTATCTTCATTTCAAATACCAAAAGCAACGCACCAACTCCTCCTCGAGGCGACATTCACATCTGAACCACCATACGAGTACCCAACACCGAACACTTTCCGATTCCCAATCTTCTCCCCCCCCCCACCAAAACCAGATCAGATCTATCTCTCCTCGACCAAACGGAGCATCAATCTCTTCGGATCCAGGTCAGTCTCACTCCGTTTCTCTCTCCCTCCGACTTGGTTGTTTTATTTGTGAATTGCGATTTCATTTATGACCGTGCGCGCCGCTGGTCGTTCTTATTGAGCTCTGATTTGGATTGTCTCGGCTGGAATCCTCTTACATTTTGCGATTATGAGGAATAACTGAACCATGAGAGAGAGAAAGAGAGTGTGTGTGTGTATTACCATGTTGAAAGGCAACGATGAAGACTCCAATACTAGAGCGGGCGAATCGTTTACTGCAGAGTATGAAGTACGTCGGGAAAAGGGGAGAGAGAGAAAAGGGGAGAGAGAGAGAGGTTTTGGTCCAGACGGGTCAAACTAGAGGATGGGTTAATGGATCCGGGTTTCCCCGAGGGCTGCTCAGCGCGCGGATTAATCGAACCGCTGAAACCGACCAATCCGTCCTAACCGATCCGTCCGTGAACCAAACGGAAGTATGTGACGGATGGAAGTGGATGGAAAAAACAACAATCCGCCATGAGCGGATCGGATGCACCCAATCCGTCCAAAGTAAAAATTTAAAAAAATGTGAAAAAGAGTTAAGCCCTTCACAATAAACTATTAGCTTTTAGCCCCACCATAATAGTATTGATAAGTTGGAAAGTACTCCATAAACCATGCTACTTGTTATTGACATAGAAATTTCAACGTTATGTCAATAAGAAAAATTATTTACTTGTCTGGGGGCAATATGGAGTGGTAGGAATGTTTTATTGTGCTACTATTTTTAAAATTTTTGGTATTTATAAAAAATAAATTGCAAGCTTAGATCCGTCCAAATTGCATACAAGCCGATCCGACCGAACAACGCTCACTGACGGGTGGTGGATGAGGTAAGTTTGAATGTGTGTGTTTTGCTCTATGAGTTTTGGGTTTCAAAGAGCATTTTAGAACAGATATGAACGTGTTTTATTTTAAGAAATGTTTTTCTTGAGTAATGTAACATTTTTGTAGATGCGAAATTTTGGAAACTTTTTCGAAGTACTTAGCTGTTTCAAATCCGCCCAAACCGACCAAGCCGAACCGCAAACCGAACTGACCAAACCGTGAAACACTCACGGACGGTTGCGGATGGAGAAAACTACAATTTGGTGAATGCAAATCCGCCTAGGAACCGAACCGATCTGCCCAAAACCGAACCGTGAACAACGGGCAACCGTAGACGTGGCCTGGTTCCGCAACGATTCTTATTTTTTAAACACTTATTTCTTATTTTACGAGACATGTCATTTTTTTCACAATACATCACATATAATTTAAAAAATAGGGAATTAATTTTCACACTCCCCTTTTTACAATTCACACTCTTTTTTTTTGTCCTTATCAACTTGAATTTACTATATTGCCCTTTATTCAATACACTTTTTTACATATTCAAGGACAATATTGTAAATTCTTGTGGATAAAAAAAAGTGTGGATAATTAAAAAGGGAGTGTAAAATAAATATTTATTTTAATTTGGTGGAACACATCCTTCCGTTTTACTAGTTAAAATAAGTACTTAGTTCCATCAATTCCTTCTGTTTCACTGGTTAAAATAATTAATTACTTAGTTTTCAAATAAGTATTTATTTTTTGAATTAAAGATGATATATTGTGAGAGAATGACTTGAAAAATAAGTATTTTTAAAAAATACTGTAAGAAATCTTAAAACTGAAAGGGGCCAATTGAATATCCCAGTGGATTTTTTTCCTGATCATGCAAGAGATAATCAATTAAAAAGTGGATGTACTCTCAAAAAGACTAAAGGGATTACTAAAGGTATATATGAGTTTGTACAAATCATATACATATGGGTTTTGTGGGGCCCACCTTGGGTCTCACAAAGATAATTCGAACCGCTTATTATTTTTAAAATATTTTTTTATGGAGCCCTGTAAAAATCAGCTCAACACGATATCAGTAAAGATTTTTTTCTGAATTTGTGGAGGCGACGCCAACTTATTACCATTCAACTTAACCTTTTTTAATAGGAGTAACTTTAAATTTTGTCCTTATTTGAATTTATTTCGCATTTGTTAGTTTTTTACTAAACTTTTATAACTCATTGCTTCGTCTTGACGAGACAAGACGAATCGAAAAAGTAAAAAAAATTCACTTTTACTGAAATATTTTGTCACGCCCTCGATTTTCAACTTAAATAAATAAACCAATTCGATAAAAGGTTCTCGCATAAGGTAAATAATACCCAAAAGAAGTTCCCACCTGTTTAATTTACAAATCAAATCCCCATGTTTCATAAATTACAACATTGGCACACCGGCCACAAAATAAGCTTAAGTACGAATACGAACAAGTTGATAACTTATAAACTGTTTAGTCAAAAGGAATTCTCGAATAGATAGTTACAAACCCATCTTTACCAAAAGAAGATTAATTAGAAAGATGAATGAGTAACTAAAATGTGGTTAGCATCCAAAAGTCTTCACATCTCAACACTCGATGCATACACGCTATTGACCGGCATTTGAACCTGAAAAGAAGGATTTTGTTAAGCTACACTAGCCCAGTAGGAAAATTTCTACAGAATTTATATGTAAATGAGATGAATAGCATGAATATAGTGAATCAAGCTAATTGGCAAATCCAAAATAACCCATGCCAACAATTTACTAACATCAAGAATTCTCATACACAAACATACACACACACTTTTCCCAACAAATTTCCACCCCTTGCGACTTTTGTTTCCACCCCTTGCGTCACAATAAACTCCACCCCTTGCGTTTCCATCCTAGCGTCACAATAACTCCACATTCACTTCACAACAACAACCACATTATCCACACTACCAAACACGTCACAAATGACTCATGGATCACAACAATCAAGACTAAAATATGGTATCCATAAGCATATGCAATCCACAAACTATAAAGGGTTCCATCCGGACCATACATAGCATTCAAACACTAATATCACACGAATCCACCACAAAACATGTAGAGAATGAGAGAAATCCCTACCTAGATGGGTTTTGAGCCAAACCCTAGGGCTACCAAGAGCAATAAGCTTGAACCCTTCAAAGACAAGCCTCACCCGAGTTTGGATACAAGATTTAGAGTAAATAAAGTCCAAAAACATGAATAACAAGCAAAGATCAACTAATAATCGAGAGGAGAGAGAGAAAAACGTGGGTAAGCATTAAGGAGTGAGAACAAGAACACACACTACTACAATAAATCATAAAGATCACAGCTATTGGCCGTGATTGTAAGTTTTCCATCACACTTCTGCTACCGTGATGGATCTGGATGTGATTGTAAGTCACTCTCTTTTATCACGGTTATAAACCGTGATTGAAAGAGAGAAACAATCACGGCCAAAAGGTGTGCTCGTTTCTCTTTTATCACGGTTATAAGCCGTAATTGTTTCTCTTGGGCGTGATCGTTTCTCTTTTTTGGGTGTGATTGTATGTCACTTTAGATCACGGTCTATAACCGTGATTGAAAGTTCAAAATAATCACACCATAAACTGAGATGGAAAACTATTGCGCGTGATCTTTTCTTTGTATCTACTAGACCATCTTTTCTTGTCATTGCCTAGTTTCGAACCCATGCACCCTTGGTTGATTTCTCAAGCCCTTACCATTAAGCTAGACAAGAACTTCTGTTACATTAGGAAAACAAAAATATTTATACTTACTTCCTAAAGTGAAAAAACTTTTTTTTTTCCTTAAAATTTGCTGAATTTTTTGAAATGCAATTAACATGATATTAAAATTTATAAAAATACATATGCTGAAACTTCCCATTTGGTCTAATCCAGAGGTTTACGCCATCAATATAGTTATGTGCTTAGCACTGATTGGATTTCCAATTAGAGAAAATGAGCGATTTGGGCATGCCTCTAACATAACATTGCAAGCCTATCTATTACGTACACAGTAACACAGATTGCGGAATTACTTGGCAAATAGTTTCAACTTAACCAATTCATCATTGCTTAATTAAGAGGCAAGAATCCAAGAATACTTTTCTCTCTCTCTCTCTCTCTCTCTCTCTCTGCCAATCCTCTTGTGATCAGTAATGGAACAGAGCAAGACCGGTGGCACATCAAAACAAGCTCCTAACGAAATAGAACACGAAACCAAGATTAATTTTTATCCAAATCCAACCGAAAACAGGATCAACGAGCTCTTTAGCCGCAAAAAAAGACAACCTCAGAAACCCATTGACGACGATGATCTCGTGCCAAATAGGCCTCTCAAGAAACTTCGGACCCCAAAATCTCAAAACCCATCTCCATTCTCGACTCACCGTCGTCAAAGAAACAACTGGGCACTGGTGGAACCCAGTCGTGTGATTTGCCTTCTCTCTATATATATATCTTTTTGGGCGTGAAGATGAAGATGAAACGTAAAGATTTTTTGGGGTGAGTGTAATTAGGGCTTATCTTCTTACCTTTTGTAAAAAAAAAAAAGAACTTTTCAAAGTCCTTAAACGATATCGTTTTCCTCAGATAACTTTTCAAAGCCCGCCTAAATGAGTACCAGCCCATCCACGTGAAAATTCAGACAGCATGCCTAAATAGGTAGGCTTTTTATCTCGCCGCAAGAGTGAGATCATTTATCTCACTTTTTTCCGTGCTAAAGTTTTTTATCACACTATAAGGGTGAGGTCTTTTCTCTTTTATCTCGCCACAAGAGCGAGATCTTTTATCTCAATCTTTTCTGCCCTAAAATCTTTTATCACACCACAAGGGTGATGTCTTTTCTCTTTTTTATCAAGCAATAAAATAATTTTAAATCCCACAAAGATTAGTAGAGACCGATTTTATCGGGTGAGGGGGGTGCTTTTCCAAACAAAACCTTCCCCTCTTTTATCCGGGCTCCCGAACCCAAAACTCTCTGTTTTTAGACCAAAACCTTTTTGAAAGGGCAAAAGAGTCACATTTTTCAAATAAACGGTTTCTCGGAGTTTAATCCTTTTCAAAACCCGGGTGGCAACTCTCAAACGAACCAACTATTTTCCCTTTTTGTAAACTAAAAATACAAAAAGGAGCCATAAAGAAGGAAAAATCATTTTTCCGGGCTGGAAGCCCACAGTATTCCAACCAACTACAATTGCAACACATGGTTTATGATCCTCTATCTTTGATTTAGTTCCACCCAACGCCATCTAATACCATAAAAAATAAGAGACAATATCTTTGAGAGGCAAATGAAAAGATAAGCCGGGTGCATGTAAAATGGACAACCAAGAACAGACCCACCCAAAGTGAATTGTTAACACTCCAAGAAAAATAAATCATACCTCCAAATTTAGAACAAACCCACAACACATTACACTCGAACAAACTGCAGGATAGGAAATATGTATCCATCCATTCAGTTTCCCCCCATTAAGCTGAACATGAGAAGGCTAAAATTGAAGTTCAGAAATTGACCAAAAATTCAAATGCCTGGTTGATACATTTAAACGTTGCATCTTGCAATTTAGAAAAAGGGAAAATAGTTGCATCTTGCCCTAATATAGTCCGTGGCAGTTTCTTCTCTCCACTCCACCTATTTATTTCGTTCTCGCACTCCTATATGTATGGAAACCGAAATCTCATCAACCTCTGTCCAAAACTCAATCGGGTTCCTCCTCATCTCTCTACTCTCCTCAATCCTCTGACTGCATTCTTACTAAATTAAAACTCTAGAAAACCCTTTACTCCCACTTGTTTCCCACACAACCTGAGGGCGCCTCTCTCTCTCTCTCTCTCTCTCTCTCTCCTTACGCGAGCTCCAGCCCTCTCTATCATCCAAATCTCTGCTACGATGTCACTCTCACTCTCGTTTCATGTGTTTAACTTGTCTTTTGGATCAATTCTGGGTTGATTGTCTTCCACATGCAAGGATTTTGTGTCTCCCCTACCCTGAGAATGTCGATTTTTATTTATTTTTTGATTTGGAAACTCTACTCGATATAATTTATAGTTTTTGCTCCCAGTTGCCAACCTTTTTCTGTTAACCTCTCGTTTTCACCGATTAATATATACAAAACTTTCAGAAGTCAATATTTTTTTTTGCCTTATATTAGACTCTTACCTATTTGGGAAAGTAATCCCTCTTTTGGAATCTCTCTGGATTCTTGAAAGAAGGAATATTTTAGTGTGCCCATGGCCCTCCTATTTGAAGGCGGCGGCGGCCTCACCGACTTGTACTTCGTGAATTGACCGCCCTTGCAAGGATGATTATTTTTAAATTCTTCCTATTCACTGGTCGATTTTGGGATTAAAATTAAAATACCAGGGCAATTGCGATTAGGATTTGGCATGCAGAATTACCCAAATCTAATCGAACCGAACTGAATAATGTCCTAGGACTTCTTAATTACCATATATAAACTGACGGTATATACGTATTTTTTTTATATACCCAATATTGTAATTTTCTTTTTCCAATTTGTATAGTGTAAACTGAAGGTGATGTTTGATGTCGATCAGCTTAGGCGTTGTTTTGTTTCTAACTGATTTTGATTCATATTTTTCTTTTATTCTCTTGACGAGACAAATAAATAACTTAAACCAATTTAAAAATGAAAAACTAACAAAAATACTTGTAACTTAAAAAGTAATGAAAAACGATTCTAGAATATATATAAGTTAGACCAATCCCATTCCACAAAAAAGGATGAGCTTGATACCTGATTTTTACAAAAGAAAAAGAAAAGGGTAAGGGTGGTGACCCTATAGTCAATATCTAATCCTTTAAAATGTCATGCGCTCCTCCCATTTTAATTTTTCACAGTGCGCTCTCGTTCTTCTTGACTAATATATGGAGTACTAGTGTAACACTCCAGGCAGACCACTGACCTAGTACCTTGATTTTGATTCACAAGCCACACCACATAGCCCAAAAGCTTAAGCCCAAGGTAATAGTAGTAGTCTACAATGTTTGTTATATGCCCAAGATCATCCATGTAGACTTTCGATGTGGAACGGGGTGTTACAAGTAGCCTATTTGTACTTCAATTTCATATTTTAAAAAATATGATATTTTATATTTTGTTGAATAAGTGGACCAATTTTGCTTAATTGAGTTCCATTGAGTGTTTCTTTGGTTAACATCTTGCCAATCTCAGATTGGGCCTCGTTTTATCACATGACTTTTACACAAGTATGATTTATTATAATTTTTTTTAATTATGACTTTTACACAAGTATTTTTGAAAATATCTAAGAAAAAATATTTTTATGAATTTTTTGTTTTTTTGACAATTAGGTTTGACCATTGACTTTGAGTTGTTACAAAGTCTCACTCCATATATTAGGGCAAAAATGAATCCATTGAATATGAATAAAATAATCATTTTGAAGAAATCTTATTAGAGACTCCATTGAAGATCCAATTGAAACCTAACCAGTAAACAAGAACCCTATTGTGGTATTCATGAATCAGGAACATCAAATTGCTAATGTAGGCACGCCTTCGACTGATCTCTTTACAACTTTTCTTGGATTTCTTAAGTTTGACTTTCTAAGTAGATCACTTTCAGGATGCATAAAGGGAATGACAATTTCACTCGAAACCGACTTGTACTTCGTGATTTGACCGCCCTTGCAAGGATGATTATTTTTAAGTTCTTCCTATTCACTGGTCGATTTTGGGTTTAAAATTAAAATACCAGGGCAATTGCGATTAGGATTTGGCATGCAGAATTACCCGAATCTAATCGAACCGAACTGAATAATGTCCTAGGACTTCTTAATTACCATATATAAACTGACGGTATATACGTATTTTTTTTTATATACCCAATATTGTAATTTTCTTTTTCCAATTTGTATAGTGTAAACTGAAGGTGATGTTTGATGTCGATCAGCTTAGGCATTGTTTTGATACTAACTGATTTTGATTCATATTTTTCTTTTATTCTCTTGACGAGACAAATAAATACTCCCTCCGTCCCTTTTTTTGAGTCTAGTATTCCATTTTGGGCTGTCTCTTAATAAGTGTCTATTTTGTAAAGTTAGTTGGTAAAAGTTGTTGCATTGTCTATTTTGTCCCCTAAAAGTAGATTCCATTTTGAAAAGTTAGTGAGTAAAAGTGTAATGATGATGGGTAAGTAGGGAAGGTGGAGGAAAAAATTGATGTGAAAGGTATAATGATGATGTCTTTTTAATAAGTTAGAGTTACGAAGCAAGACACTTAAAAAGGGACGGAGTGAGTAACTTAAATCAATTTAAAAATGAAAAACTAACAAAAATACTTGTAACTTAAAAACTAATGAAAAACGATTCTAGAATATATATACTCCAAGTTAGACCAATCCCATTCCACAAAAAAGGATGAGCTTGATACCTGATTTTTACAAAAGAAAAAGAAAAGGGTAAGGGTGGTGACCCTATTAGTCAATATCTAATCCTTTAAAATGTCATGCGCTCCTCCCATTTTAATTTTTCACAGTGCGCTCTCGTTCTTCTTGACTAATATATGGAGTACTAGTGTAACACTCCAGGCAGACCACTGGCCTAGTACCTTGATTTTGATTCACAAGCCACACCACATAGCCCAAAAGCTTAAGCCCAAGCTAATAGTAGTAGTGTACAATGTTTGTTATATGCCCAAGATCATCCATGTAGACTTTCGATGTGGAACGGGGTGTTACAAGTAGCCTATTTGTACTTCAATTTCATATTTTAAAAAATATGATATTTTATATTTTGTTGAATAAGTGGACCAATTTTGCTTAATTGAGTTCCATTGAGTGTTTCTTTGGTTAACATCTTGCCAATCTCAGATTGGGCCTCGTATTATCACATGACTTTTACACAAGTATGATTTATTATAAATTTTTTTAATTATGACTTTTACACAAGTATTTTTGAAAATATCTAAGAAAAAATATTTTTATGAATTTTTTGTTTTTTTGACAATGAGGTTTGACCATTGACTTTGAGTTGTTACAAAGTCTCACTCCATATATTAGGGCAAAAATGAATCCATTGAATATGAATAAAATAATCATTTTGAAGAAATCTTATTAGAGACTCCATTGAAGATCCAATTGAAACCTAACCAGTAAACAAGAACCCTATTGTGGTATTCATGAATCAGGAACATCAAATTGCTAATGTAGGCACGCCTTCGACTGATCTCTTTACAACTTTTCTTGGATTTCATAAGTTTGACTTTCCAAGTAGATCACTTTCAGGATGCATAAAGGGAATGACAATTTCACTCGAAACCGACTTGTACTTCGTGATTTGACCGCCCTTGCAAGGATGATTATTTTTAAGTTCTTCCTATTCACTGGTCGATTTTGGGATTAAAATTAAAATACCAGGGCAATTGCGATTAGGATTTCGCATGCAGAATTACCCGAATCTAATCGAACCGAACTGAATAATGTCCTAGGACTTCTTAATTACAACATATAAACTGATGGTATATACGTATTTTTTTATATACCCAATATTGTAATTTTCCTTTTCCAATTTGTATAGTATAAACTGAAGGTGATGTTTGATGTCAATCAGCTTAGGCATTGTTTTGTTTCTAACTGATTTTGATTCATATTTTTCTTTTATTCTCTTGACGAGAAAATAGATAACTTAAACCAATTTAAAAACGAAAAACTAACAAAAATACTTGTAACTTAAAAACTAATGAAAAACGATTCTAGAATATATATAAGTTAGACCAATCCCATTCCACAAAAAAGGATGAGCTTGATACCTGATTTTTACAAAAGAAAAAGAAAAGGGTAAGGGTGGTGACCCTATTAGTCAATATCTAATTCTTTAAACTGTCTTGCGCTCCTCCTATTTTAATTTTTCACAGTGCGCTCTCGTTCTTCTTGACTAATATATGGAGTACTAGTGTAACACTCCAGGCAGACCACTGGCCTAGTACCTTGATTTTGATTCACAAGCCACACCACATAGCCCAAAAGCTTAAGCCCAAGGTACTAGTAGTAGCCAACAATGTTTGTTATATGCCCAAGATCATCCTTGTAGACTTTCAATGTGGGACGGGGTGTTACAAGTAGCCTATTTGTACTTCAATTTCATATTTTAAAAAATATGATATTTTATATTTTGTTGAATAAGTGGACCAATTTTGCTTAATTGAGTTCCATTGAGTGTTTCTTTGGTTAACATCTTGCCAATCTCAGATTGGGCCTCCTATTATCACATGACTTTTACACAAGTATGATTTATTATAAATTTTTTTAATTATGACTTTTACACAAGTATTTTTGAAAATATCTAAGAAAAAATATTTTTATGAATTTTTTGTTTTTTTGACAATGAGGTTTGACCATTGACTTTGAGTTGTTACAAAGTCTCACTCCATATATTACGGCAAAAATGAATCCATTGAACATGAATAAAATAATCATTTTGAAGAAATCTTATTAGAGACTCCATTGAAGATCGAATTGAAACCTAACCAGTAAACAAAAACCCTATTGTAGTGTTCATGAATCAGGAATATCAAATTGCTAATGTAGGCACGCCTTCGACTGATCTCTTTACAACTTTTCTTGGATTTCATAAGTTTGACTTTTCAAGTAGATCACTTTCAGGATGCATAAAGGGAATGGCAATTTCACTCGAAACCGACTTGTACTTCGTGATTTGACCGCCCCTGCAAGGATGATTATTTTTAAGTTCTTCCTATTCACTGGTCGATTTTGGGATTAAAATTAAAATACCAGGGCAATTGCGATTAGGATTTGGCATGCAGAATTAACCGAATCTAATCGAACCGAACTGAATAATGTCCTAGGACTTCTTAGTTACCATATATAAACTGACGTTATATACGTATTTTTTTTTATATACCCAATATTGTAATTTTCTTTTTCCAATTTGTATAGTGTAAACTGAAGGTGATGTTCGATGTCGATCAGCTTAGGCATTGTTTTGATACTAACTGATTTTGATTCATATTTTTCTTTTTTTCTCTTGACGAGACAAATAAATAACTTAAACCAATTTAAAAATGAAAAACTAACAAAAATACTTGTAACTTAAAAACTAATGAAAAACGATTCTAGAATATATATATAAGTTAGACCAATCCCATTCCACAAAAAAGGATGAGCTTGATACCTGATTTTTACTAAAGAAAAAGAAAAGGGTAAGGGTGGTGACCCTATTAGTCAATATCTAATCCTTTTAAATGTCATGCGCTCCTCCCCATTTAATTTTTCACAGTGCGCTCTCGTTCTTCTTGACTAATATATGGAGTACTAGTGTAACACTCCAGGCAGACCACTGGCCTAGTACCTTGATTTTGATTCACAAGCCACACCACATAACCCAAACTCTTAAGCCCAAGGTACTAGTAGTAGCCTACAATGTTTGTTATATGCATAAGATCATCCATGTAGACTTTCGATGTGGGACGGGGTGTTACAAGTAGCCTATTTGTATTTCAATTTCATATTTTAAAAAATATGATATTTTATATTCTGTTGAATAAGTGGGCCAATTTTGCTTAATTGAGTTCCATTGAGTGTTTCTTTGGTTAACATCTTGCCAATCTCAAATTGGGCCTCGTATTATCACATGACTTTTACACAAGTATGATTTATTATGATTTTTTTTAATTATGACTTTTACACAAGTATTTTTTAATATATCTAAGAAAAAATATTTTTATGAATTTTTCATTTTTTTGACAATTAGGTTTGACCATTGACTTTGAGTTGTTACAAAGTCTCACTCCATATATTAGGACAAAAATGAATCCATTGAACACGAATAAAATCACCATTTTGAAGAAATCTTATTAGAGACTCCATTGAAGATCGAATTGAAACCTAACCAGTAAACAAGAACCCTATTGTGGTGTTCATGAATCAGGAACATCAAATTGCTAATGTAGGCACGCCTTCGACTAATCTCTTTACAACTTTTCTTGGATTTCATAAGTTTGACTTTCCAAGTAGATCACTTTCAGGATGCATAAAGGGAATGACAATTTCACTCGAAACCGACTTGTACTTCGTGATTTGACCGCCCTTGCAAGGATGATTATTTTTAAGTTCTTCCTATTCACTGGTCGATTTTGGGATTAAAATTAAAATACCAGGGCAATTGCGATTAGGATTTGGCATGCAGAATTACCCGAATCTAATCGAACCGAATTAAATAATGTCCTAGGACTTTTTAATTACAACATATAAACTGACGGTATATACGTATTTTTTTATATACCCAATATTGTAATTTTCCTTTTCCAATTTGTATAGTGTAAACTGAAGGTGATGTTTGATGTCAATCAGCTTAGGCATTGTTTTGTTTCTAACTGATTTTGATTCATATTTTTCTTTTATTCTCTTGACGAGACAAATAGATAACTTAAACCAATTTAAAAACGAAAAACTAACAAAAATACTTGTAACTTAAAAACTAATGAAAAACGATTCTAGAATATATATAAGTTAGACCAATCCCATTCCACAAAAAAGGATGAGCTTGATACCTGATTTTTACAAAAGAAAAAGAAAAGGGTAAGGGTGGTGACCCTATTAGTCAATATCTAATCCTTTAAAATGTCTTGCGCTCCTCCCATTTTAATTTTTCACAGTGCGCTCTCGTTCTTCTTGACTAATATATGGAGTACTAGTGTAACACTCCAGGCAGACCACTGGCCTAGTACCTTGATTTTGATTCACAAGCCACACCACATAGCCCAAAAGCTTAAGCCCAAGGTACTAGTAGTAGCCAACAATGTTTGTTATATGCCCAAGATCATCCTTGTAGACTTTCAATGTGGGACGTGGTGTTACAAGTAGCCTATTTGTACTTCAATTTCATATTTTAAAAAATATGATATTTTATATTTTGTTGAATGAGTGGACCAATTTTGCTTAATTGAGTTCCATTGAGTGTTTATTTGGTTAACATCTTGCCAATCTCAGATTGGGCCTCGTATTATCACATGACTTTTACACAAGTATGATTTATTATAATTTTTTTTAATTATGACTTTTACACAAGTATTTTTGAAAATATCTAAGAAAAAATATTTTTATGAATTTTTTGTTTTTTTGACAATGAGGTTTGACCATTGACTTTGAGTTGTTACAAAGTCTCACTCCATATATTACGGCAAAAATGAATCCATTGAACATGAATAAAATAATCATTTTGAAGAAATCTTATTAGAGACTCCATTGAAGATCGAATTCAAACCTAACCAGTAAACAAAAACCCTATTGTAGTGTTCATGAATCAGGAATATCAAATTGCTAATGTAGGCACGCCTTCGACTGATCTCTTTACAACTTTTCTTGGATTTCATAAGTTTGACTTTCCAAGTAGATCACTTTCAGGATGCATAAAGGGAATGACAATTTCACTCGAAACCGACTTGTACTTCGTGATTTGACCGCCCTTGCAAGGATGATTATTTTTAAGTTCTTCCTATTCACTGGTCGATTTTGGGATTAAAATTAAAATACCAGGGCAATTGCGATTAGGATTTGGCATGCAGAATTACCCAAATCTAATCGAATCGAACTGAATAATGTCCTAGGACTTCTTAATTACCATATATAAACTGACGGTATATACGTATTTTTTTATATACCCAATATTGTAATTTTTCTTTTTCCAATTTGTATAGTGTAAACTGAAGGTGATGTTTGATGTTGATCAACTTAGGCATTGTTTTGATACTAACTGATTTTGATTCATATTTTTCTTTTATTCTCTTGACGAGACAAATAAATAACTTAAACCAATTTAAAAATGAAAAACTAACAAAAATACTTGTAACTTAAAAACTAATGAAAAACGATTCTAGAATATATATACTCCAAGTTAGACCAATCCCATTCCACAAAAAAAGGATGAGCTTGATACCTGATTTTTACAAAAGAAAAAGAAAAGGGTAAGGGTGGTGACCCTATTAGTCAATATCTAATCCTTTAAAATGTCATGCGCTCCTCCCCTTTTAATTTTTTACAGTGCGCTCTCGTTCTTCTTGATTAATATATGGAGTACTAGTGTAACACTCCAAGCAGACCACTGGCCTAGTACCTTGATTTTGATTCACAAGCCACACCACATAGCCCAAAAACTTAAGCCCAAGGTACTAGTAGTAGCCTACAATGTTTGTTATATGCCTAAGATCATCCATGTAGACTTTCGATGTGGGACGGGGTGTTACAAGTAGTCTATTTGTACTTCAATTTCATATTTTAAAAAATATGATATTTTATATTTTGTTGAATAAGTGGACCAATTTTGCTTAATTGAGTTCCATTGAGTGTTTCTTTGGTTAACATCTTGCCAATCTCAGATTGGGCCTCGTATTATCACATGACTCTTTGTTCTTAGCTTGCATTTCTAGGGATATAATGCAATCTAATACTTGTTTTCTTTAGTCTTTGTATTCAATTAAAGATTAATAAAACTTTCTTTTAAGGTTCAAATATTATTATTTTTGCTTAACTAAGTCAGAAATCTAGAATATTTCCTACCCAAGGAAAAAGTATATATATGTAAGTCTACTTTACTTCTCTATCCCTATCGTATTACATTTTTTTTTTTGGACAAAAGTGAGAAGTACTGCATTAATAAAATCCAACGACACTTACACAACAAAATTCATTAAAGATAATTTGGACAAAATCAAACTAATCATCTAACTGATACGTTACGAGAAAGAACGAGGTAATTGATGTCTTTCATCTTCAACCCAGACATTGCCTGACGCATATTCTGCTGAGCGGAAGATTCATATATGTATCCTATAGCAGGCTCAAAAAGAGATACATTGTTAGCCAAGAAAAAAAGACAACAAAAACCCAGACGATCAAATGAAGTTCAACCAGAAATGAACACACTAATGAATTTCTAGCAAACCACCAATAGATGCTGATGCAGAACGAAAATATGACAAATATATATTAATTACGTATTATTCTGAGTTTCTTATTTTGTTAGAAAATTCTGTTTTAGTTGCCGCTTGTTTTGGCAACCTTATATATCTTTCTAGTATTTGATTTCCTAGTCAAAATATAATTTTTTATTTTTGGTAATTTTCGTAAATTAATTGATCCGGCTTCCTTTTTGGACGAATCAATTAGGGTTAGGATTTTTTGCCTATATAATAAGTTGTAAGCCTTCGGGTTAAGGCAGTTTTTGATTATTATTGATTGACAAAGTGTCTAGAGAGAGTTTCTCTATATCTATCTCATTTGTGATTATCCTTGTTACTCGTTTGTTCTTCGTTTCATAGTTCTGCCCTGCATCAGTTGGTATCAGAGCTCGGTTCCGATTTCGACTATGGCTGGGAGACGTGCTACTGGAGGTCGTGGGGGACGAGGTGATCGTACTGCTTTTATGGAGGACGTTTATGAACGGGATGACGTCGCGCGAGAAGCACGAATAGAGGCACGGATCCAACAGGTCGTTGATCAGGTCACTGCCTTAGCCGATCAGGTCGCTGCCCTTGCTGTTGCGAACCAGCCTCGTCGTCGCTCGGTCAACCGAAATCCTCTGAATAAGGAGGAGGCTGCGAGTGATGAAGAGGCCGAAAACCCTTTTACAGTAGGAGCGCCCGGTGGCGGTTTCTATCAACGGAGGGAAAGCGGTCGTGGGTTCATGGCGGACCGCGATTCTCGGCTGTGGGAATCGGGGTTGAAGGTTGATCTTCCTGAGGTTCAGGGAGATTTGACACCAGAAGAGTTCTTTGATTGGGTTACAGCCATTGAAGAAATTATGGAGTTTAGACAGGTTCCAGAGGATAGACGGGTGTCGCTAGTCGCTACCAGATTTCGAGGTAGGGCTGCGGCATGGTGGCAGCAACTAAAGTTGTCACGAACAAGGCAAGGTAAGGAAAATATATGTTCGTGGGAAAAACTAAAGAAACATATGCGTTCTTTCTTTTTACCCCATAACTATAATTGGTTCGTCAAACGGAAAAAATATGGGATTAAGCAATCTCATAAAGGTGAGTTGGATTTTCAATCTATTCGCCAATATACAGGATCTTATGTATCAGCCAATTTTTCAAGAAAAATATTTTCGACTTCGATGTATTTGCGGAATTTTTACAGAATCATGTATTTGCGGAATTAACTTTTAAGAGCGAAGTCAGAAATCATGTTCCTGTGGAAAGAAAAAATAATGAGGATGCTGCAATTTTTAAAGAAGAGTTCGATGAAATATTTTTTAACACAAATACTTTTTCATTGGAATCTCAAATTGATTGGGATTTGCCTCCAAAATTTGATGAGAATGTAGATGAAGAGTTTGAAGATTGTGAAGCCAACATTATTGAGGATGTTCATGTTGCGATTCAAGGAGTTAGGAAATATGATTTTATGGGGGAGAATGATTCCAAAATTAGTCCACTACCCATTGTAGTTAATGGGATGCATATTCCTATTTTCAATATTAAATTGAGTAAAGATCAAATGGAAGGAAATTGTGCATTTAACTGCACCCCAACGGGCATATCAACGGCACCAAAGGAAGTAACCCCTATTCTCGTCAACGGCTCATGTATTGTTTTTGGCAGTGACATCCCATCTATTATACGGTGCACCAATTCTACTTTGACAAGTGAATTTTCTTTCCAAGATGGTAAAGCGGCCGAAGGTGGTGAAATTGGTTGGGGTAAACAATTCGCGGATCCTTTTTGGAAATATATTAAAGCTGTGAAGAAAAATATTTGGATTGCATACTTGGATAAAATTGGGAAGCAAATTGTTACTTTTATTTGTCAAGAATCTTCTTTACAGGTTGGGTTCGAAAAAATTAATTTGAAGTACAAGAATGATGCAAACATGTTCGGCGAATTCAACTGTATAAACTCGAGGGCGAGTTTCTTCAAGCCGGGGAGAATGATGCAGAACGAAAATATGACGAATATATATTAATTACGTATTATTCTGAGTTTCTTGTTTTGTTAGAAAATTCTCTTTTAGTTGCCGCTTGTTTTGACAACCTTATATTTCTTTCTATTATTTGATTTCCTAGTCAAAATATAATTTTTTATTTTTGGTAATTTTCGTTAATTAATTGATCTAGCTTCCTTTTTGGACGAATCAATTAGGGTTAGGATTTTGTGCCTATATAATAAGTTGTAAGCCTTCGGGTTAAGGCAGTTTTTGATTATTATTGATTGACAAAGTGTCTAGAGAGAGTTTCTCTATATCTATCTCGTTTGTGATTGTCCTTGTTGCTAGTTTGCTCTTCGTTTCAAAGTTCTGCCCTGCATCAGATGCATACTAATCTTCTCAAGCCCAAACAGTAAACAAATTGCCCAAGGCGAACTTTATCACTCTCACAAGGAAAGACAAAACTCCCTCAGATCTTGCTCTAAATTCAGCCACCAAAAAACCACCGAATGGATCGCAACCCTTACTGCCTCCACTGTTGCTGCCACAAGGGCTTCGGCGATGGATTACATGAGGAGTAACGACTCAGGTGACGGTGGAGCCTGCCGAACAAAAAGGGTCAGATCTGCGAGAGGAGAAAACGAAAAGAAAAAAATCATAGGAAAGAGGGGGAAGAAAGAGGAGAGCAGAGAAGGGAGAGTAGATGGAGGAGGAGGAGCCCGGGGGAGGAGGGAGAGGGGCGCTTTCCCCCAACATAAAAGCAAGACGGCTGTGACTTTTCAAAATCACCTTAGTGCTCCCAAAAGTCAAAACCCTATCGTATTACATGAAAACGTGTGGTTTGTACCAAAAATAATACGAAACGAAAACGTGTGGTAAAACACTACTTGCCTAGCTACCAACCACCACAATTTTAACTTAAGGTTAAATCACTTGGCTTACATCACAACCACCACAATTACTTTTGATCTAAACAAAAGATTCTCCAAAAGTAACAACAAATTGCCCCTCTATACCAATCCGTCCCTCGATCCATCTTTGTACACTCGAATCATGTGTGGATTTTAAAAAAATATTAAATGAATTTTCACTCGTCTAACAGTCGAAAAATGCACTAGAACAGATGCACAAAACAAATTGGGCGTAGAGAAATAGAATTTTTTTCTGGACTGAGGAATCAAATATTTAAGTTCTCGACCAACCATCAAACTACTAGCAGAGCTAGGATCTTTATTTTAAAGGCAAACAGACAAATAGAATTTATTATCGATAATTAGTATACACTCTCATTATTTAATAGTATGTTTTTCCACGTATATATGGTACATTAATTATGTAAATTCTCAGGAATTAAATTATCAAGTAGGCAACTAATGAGAAGGTTGAGCATGATATTTAATTTTATTGCGTACTAATAAATTTTTTTTACGGGAGTTGTAGGAGTGTTAGGGAGATGTGGATTGTAGTTATTGAATAGACACTCATAGAAATCATTGGAGTTGTGTGGCTCCACTTCCGAGCGCGCCATTTCCTCATAATCTTCTGCGGCCGCCCCCTAGCCCTATCTTTGCCAAATATTGTTTGCCAATTCTCAAAGTACAGGAAAGACTTTCCGTACAAGCCTTGGGCCTTTTTCGGATGGGCCTACACAAATATTTGCACTTTTACTACGAATTCTCATGCCTTAATATTCAATTAAAGCATTGGAATTCAACATCGGGAGTTATCTTTTCATACTCGTCCCATATTGGTTGCTCCACGTCGATACGCTTGTTGATAGCATCCCACCCGAAACCACTTAGGCCAGTAATGTCAACAAGTCTAGCCCATACGGATTTCCAATGCCTCACCTTGGAGTCAATTAATGTGGGGGTTTGCCTTAAGGTTGCACTCCGGGAGCACTTTTTGTAACTCCTTCTCCAAGTGGGTGAAGTAACCCGTTTTGAAGCCATTCTCGGCCTTCCACTTGTCCCCCACTTCATTGAGCATGCACTTCATTAGTGCATCCTCCTCACTTTTCCTCCAACTCCTACGTTTTTACTTTGAAGGCCCTTCCACGTCCATTACTTCCAATTCGGGAGTTGCCATTGCTGCAAATGCATTTAAAAGTGTGCAACAATTGTAAGAGTAGGACCTTAAATATTAGGTTATGAAAACCACCAGGAAATACAATAGTACGTTACAAGTTCTTGAAAAACAAAAGTTACAAACAGGTTACAAATAGTACAATTACAATGTCTGGCACAACAAAACGAAAATACAATCAAGGAAGGATGCCCTCCACTTGTCCCCCACCATTGGCTAACCAATGGTTATACATGGTCGCTGCTAGTGCATCCCTCCCTGCGGTCCACTCATTCGAACTTTCAACAGTAGCAATGTGATCATCAACAGGGATATCGTTCACATGTGCTCGTTCCCACGCTGTGTACTCGTGTTCAATGGGATCGTTGGGCATCTCTCTCTTAATTAGGTTATGTAGAAGACAACATGCTGACACAATACGACATTGGGTCCTTATCGGGTAATAGGAGGGCAATCTCAAAATTGCAAACTGCATCTTGAGAACCCCAAAGCTTCTCCCAATGACATTTCTAGCGGCGGAGTGTTTCATGTTGAAATACTCCTCATTGCTTGTTGGCAAATGACCTTGCTTCCAAATGTTAATGTGATACCGTTGGCAACGGTATGGTGCTAAAAAACTGTTCCCATTGGTGTAGCCGGCATTAATAAGGTAATAATGTCATGTAACCAATGGAAGACAACACATTGATGGGTGGATAATTTTAATGGAGTCAAAGTAAACATCAACTTAGGATATGGAATATACCACGGGGCACTCTAAGACCATGGGGTCTTTCCATGGCGTTTCCAAGAATTCTAGAGTCAGTGGCCGATCCTTCTCAACTAGCCAATACATAGACAAATTTAAGGTCCCAGGTACAAACACTTAAGACATTTGTAGCAATCTCACCCTTCTCAACCGATATCATGCCCTGTCAGCGGCCGGGGGATTTACTGGCATGTACGTCCCATCCAGTGCCCCAAGACAATTCTAACAAATGTGGACAAGAGTAACGTTAAGTTAATATGGCAAATTAGAGAAAAGCTTTAGAATGGACGAAATAGGAACAATTGAACACAACTATACCTGAAAGCAATTCCGCCTAGTGTCTTGGTAGTTAGGAGGTACAGGCTCGGGCGTCTCTAGGAGCATTCGGTGAAGGCGCAAGACAGCTTGGAGTACAACATTGAAATGCCTACTTATTGTCTCACTAGACCTATAAAAATCAAATTTCGTACGCCTCCGCTTCGTATGGTGAGCGAGGACCCACAAGAATATTGGTACCCTCTCCTCAAGACATACGTAGCGTGAGTCCCTTAACCCAACACCTCTGACTAAACAACATAATCTCAAAAAAGTATGCCTATTCACCCTCAATTGGTCGTGGCAGTCCACGTCATTACCCCTTACAAGCCTATTGATGTTGTTTATGTGCGTCTGGTAAAAGTCCGGATTCGGAGACATCTCCAGACGACTACAGCAAATCGTCGACGTGATGAACAAGTAGAGACGAAAAACACCAATGACAGCATTCATAAAGGCATGTAATGCCATGAAGCCCTCTTGCTCTTCTCTTTCTCCTTTTCTGTTTCCTATTTAATCTTGGCCTCCTTAAAAATATTTACAAGGTTTAGGGTTTTTAATGAAAACCTATTCTTTGGATCCTAAAAATAACAATAGTCAACCCTAAATATTCATCAAAAATCAAAGCCATATCAGTAGGGTTTAGGGATTTTAGGTAGGGTTTCATATTATTCACCAAAAATCAACAGAATTGAATGGAGATATAAACATCTACAAATACCCAACTCATACTCATCTACTAACTTGGTTTTAATTTAAACTTCCCGTTATGTTCAAGCCACCAATAAAACAGATTAATTACAAGTTCAACCTAACTTTCTGTTAATTTTTTAAACCTTTTTAATGTAAAAAATAAATAAATCGAAAGTTCGGACACGGATATGAAAGCATACACAAAGGTACAATGCACGTTGTGTCATGCATACGCCAACATAGTAAACAGAAAGCCGTTGATTGTTGCAATGGCACAAGATCAAGCTTTCAAGTAAGAAAAATGACAGCAAGAGTTATTTTTGCTTGGCTAGGGTTATACCATGGCCATTGGAGATGCTCCAATACATGCTCGAGAAAAATGACAGCAAAGATAGATAGGAATAAATATGCAGAAGGGAAACACAAGTTACACATTAGTATCACAAGAGTTAATGTAGCACCGATTAAAAAAAATGAACAACCGTTCATGTAGCAATTCAAACAACTCCTTCAGCTTAATTAGCAGTTTACATAGAAAACAAAAACAAGCATAACAACCTGGCGGGCAAAATATATTAGTGTTTTAAACTTATGACAGCAAACAACCTGTTCAGTACAAAAAAGGAATAGGTAGAGATGAAAACAAACTAGGTGGAATATGACATCGAACTTTTAAACAACTATAAGATGCCAAAAAAAAAAAAAAAAAACTGCTTCACCGATAGTACAAAAGTAGGGTAGGGTTTTTTTATAAACTGTCACCTCCTTATCAATTTAAACTACTTCTAAGTTCTAACCCTTTAATTTGAATTTAAAGTTAAAGATGTTCATGGCCTCCATTATACTTTGGACACTTAATGCTTTTACTAAAGGTAAAATATGTGGAAGCAACAAATACTTTTTTTGAACAACAAAAGAGAGATTTTATCAATCGAAAATGAGAGAATGATTAAAAGTGACAAAAGCAAAAAGCCATCACAACAAGAGCAATGCATCCCAATGAGGTCGATGCCCAATGCATGCCCTTGCCAATCATATGTATGCCACTTGAGCCCCCGAAGACTACAAGGTTGGCTAGAGCACCCTTTGTTTTATTGGACTTTTTGGTACCCTATTTCAATTTATGATACAGTGAATGGGTAGAATATTAGACTTACATTTCCAATGATATCAACAATCCTAGAGGGTATATAATTTGATTCTACACTAACAAATACAAGAAGAAAAAACATCTAAGTCTCATCTGGCATCATAATTTTGTTGAATATTCTATACACACACACTCATCTTTCTTTCCATACCCCCTTTTCAAATCCTATGGCTGCTCCAGGAAACATGTTTATGCCTCTCCAGCTACTATAATTTATAATATCCTATGGCTTCGGATATTATAAATTAATCCGAAGTTAAGATATATATATACTAGTATTTGCCTGTACCTACGGCACTACACATCCCTATTGGAATTGTCCGTGCCTACGGCACTTGCTAGCTAGTGGCTCAAAACACTAAATCGATTCATTAGTGTGTAGTATGTGATACTCTTTTTAGTGGCACGAAAGAGAATTATCCGTGTTTACGGCACTCCCCCAACTATACATTTAAGCTAGTTACAAAGAACTATCAATTTGCTTATGAAATTCCAGTAAATACCAGGTAAAAAGTTAAAACTAAGGAGCACATTAGTTAGTGCTCTGCATCAACGAAATCAGAAAAAATCTAAGCACACCAGCCAGTGCTCTGCATTTAACAACATAAGAGCATATGTAAATTTTATTATGCCATGTCATGTTCATAAATTTTGATAATGGCATGTTCATAAATTATGAACAGAATACTTTATTTTTTTTATTTGCAACAAACTACCTACTAAGCCAACAATAATATTACCTCCTCCTTCAATCCACCAATAAATTTCTTCCCTGTTCAGTAAGTCGACAACTTCCTACACAATGGATGCAACCAAGAAAGAAAAAATATGATAAGCTCAAGTCATACAATGAGAGAGAGAGAGAGAGAGAGAGAGAGAGAGAGAGAGAGAGAGAGAGAGAGGCCCTTCAATTAAAACGTGAATCAAAGAAAGACAGCACGTCAAATTTTGTTAACCTCTCTGGATGGAGCAATTAAAAAAATAGTAAGTTTAATCCTAATGATCAAGATAACTTTTGGAAACTTACCAAAAGCAAAAAAACTCTTGGAAGCTAAAAATAAATGCACAAATTCTACTCAGTTTCAACCATTTGTTTTTCCCTAAAACTTATGCTTTTGATCAAAGGAACCTTTGTTAGTAAACAAATAAAACACAATGTAGACACTCGTATTCACTAATAAATAGGTTTTCTAGTTCTGAAGAGAGCTGTACCGACTGAAGCACTGAGTCAATATATAACTTTCGGCAAAGCATACACCCTTGTAGCATGCAGTACCAAAAATTCTATTGCAATCTAACATATTAAAGTTCAAACAAATACAATGAGGGATACTGAGAATAGGTAGCCAACAGTCTGGATAATTTGAACTGAACTTAAATGTAAAATGCTTATTTTATGTGTACGTTGATCCGAACTATTCATCGCCAATTGAACGACAGAGATTGCCCACTACACGAATGTAGTGAGCCGAATCAAATGGAAAAAGGACCAATGGAATCTCACCTTCGATGCAAAAATAACTACTCCATGGTACTTCTCTCTCTCTCTCTCTGAAAAGTGAGTGTATAGTTTTATTCGATAGACTGAAATGATTTTGAATTTCCATTTCTATTTGGATAGCCATGTATAAAAATAGGTAAGTAGAGAGAAATCTCAAAGATATGGTTTGTAAAGATTTATAGATTTCAAATTAAAAAAGATTCGTATATTTTAAATTCAAAAAGATTCATAGATTATCCAATATCTTCTTTCTTAAGATAGGAAACTTATGTAAGTCAATATGGTGTACTTTAAGGAAATGAGAAACTAAAGTTTGTATTCTTTGTTATTTAACCCCTTTAACCCCAATAATTTACCCATCTTTACCATAAATATCAAATTAGGTTTCCTTCATTTTTGTAAGGAAAAAAAAAAGGTTTCCCTTTATCCCCACCATTCGTGCCTCAATCAATAGGCTCAGTATAGTTGTTTTCCATTATTGAATAGTTAGCCCCAGGATTTTAAGTCCTAGGATTTCACGCTATTTACAAAACATGCCATTAGTTTGTATGTGAAGGGTAAAGAAATCTATATCGTTGGATTTGTTTGTATGTGTAGATAAAATTTGTGTCAGGGAGAAATTTGAGCCGTTAAGAGAGAATATTCTTTAGGAATATTTCTAAACACTCTTCTATTATATATATATACTAGTGCTTGCCCGTGCCTACGGCACTTGCTAGCTAAATGAATTCACTTGAGGTTGTTCTCGAGTTTTCAATTGATTGGAGAATTTTTTTCGTTCTTACTGTTTGCTTGGAGATTGATCAGTTTCGTGAGATTGATGACCGAATTATTCCACCAGTAAACAACTCCTTTAGCCTATTAACCTTGCCAAGAAAAAGTATGCATGTGAAATCGGAGATGCCTATAAGTACTCTCTCCACGCTAATGCAACTCCAACCAAAACCGTATTGGACACAAAGTACGACCCTGGAAATTTAAGAGTGACAACATACGCAGAAACCAATTCAATCTCAATTTGAAGAATTTATTCAGCCATTGCATTGTTGAATAACAATCAGTAGCATTTGACATGTTCAGTTTTTATTCCCAATGTTCAGTAGTTAGCATTTAACAACTCCTAAGTTTTTCTATCATCTAACATGTTCAGTTTTTCAGTAGCATTTAGATTCTTCTTCTTTCTCGTTAGATATCTCTATTATAAAACAGAAGGGTGTGGGGACAAGTTGTTGGAACGGCTTAGATTCATTTGATCCAAAGGCTGTAGTGCATCCTCCCACTTCCCGGTTAAGTGCCCATGGTTTTCACCTAAATCACACAACTGTCATCCCCTTTCAACCGGGATATGTAGTGTCGTAGGCACGGGCTAGCACTAGTCTATCTAATAAAACAGAAGGGCCTTTGGGAATATTCCTAATGAATATTCTCTTTCAACGGTTTAGATTTCTTCCTAACATAAATTTTATCTACACATACAAACAAATCCAACGGTTCAGCTTTCTCCACCCTTCACATAGACACCAATGGCATTTTGTAAATAGCTTACACTGTTTGGACAAAAATACAAGCTGTAATTTGCCAGGTGTTTCCTTTGGGATTCGGTTCTCTCATCTACTTCTGACGCCCCCCTTTTTTTCTCTCTCTCTCTCTCTCTCTCTCTCTGCCGCCTCCTCCTTATCCCCCATGGCCACCACCGGCCACTTCCTCAATCTAAACCGCGCCTCCTCCCTCCCCTCCCGCAACTTCGCTTCCCCTCACCAGAACCCCCACAACCATAAATCCCTAAATGCTCTCTCTCTCTCTCTCTCTCCGCCTTCAAAGCTACTGCGATGTTGCCGTGAAAGAAAACATGGCTCCGGAGAAAAACATGGCTAAAGGAGTTGTTTACTGGTGGTAAGCCCAGTTACTCCGGAGATCGTCGCCGTTAAAGATCGTCGTCGTCGTTGCTGGGTACTTCTTCCGAGTGGGTTTAGTAGTAATTTGAGGATTTGCTAGGAAACTGCTTGATTCCGCCACCGTCGACCACTTCCGTTGCTCTCAGTCAATCAAGGCTTTTTTTGCATTCCATGTGTTTGTAAAAATGCCTCATACAATTGGAAAATAAAGTCTCAAAACTACTGCACTTATATTGAACGACATGGTTGGGCAGAGTACTTTCAATTTATTAGGTAGATATCTAACGAGAAAGAAGAAGAATCTAAATGCTACTGAAAAACTGAACATGTTAGATGATAGAAAAACTTAGGAGTTGTTAAATGCTAACTACTGAACATTGGGAATAAAAACTGAACATGTCAAATGCTACTGATTGTTATTCAACAATGCAATGGCTGAATAAATTCTTCAAATTGAGATTGAATTGGTTTCTGCGTATGTTGTCACTCTTAAATTTCCAGGGTCGTAATTTGTGTCCAATACGGTTTTGGTTGGAGTTGCATTAGCGTGGAGAGAGTACTTATAGGCATCTCCGATTTCACATGCATACTTTTTCTTGGCAAGGTTAATAGGCTAAAGGAGTTGTTTACTGGTGGAATAATTCGGTCATCAATCTCACGAAACTGATCAATCTCCAAGCAAACAGTAAGAACGAAAAAAATTCTCCAATCAATTGAAAACTCGAGAACAACCTCAAGTGAATTCATTTAGCTAGCAAGTGCCGTAGGCACGGGCAAGCACTAGTCTACCTAATAAATTGAAAGTACTCTGCCCAACCATGTCGTTCAATATAAGTGCAGTAGTTTCGAGACTTTATTTTCCAATTGTATGAGGCATTTTTACAAACACATGGAATGCAAAAAAAGCCTTGATTGACTAAGAGCAACGGAAGTGGTCGACGGTGGCGGAATCAAGCAGTTTCCTAGCAAATCCTCAAATTACTACTAAACCCACTCGGAAGAAGTACCCAGCAAAGACGACGACGATCTTTAACGGCGACGATCTCCGGAGTAACTGGGCTTACCACCAGTAAACAACTCCTTTAGCCATGTTTTTCTCCGGAGCCATGTTTTCTTTCACGGCAACATCGCAGTAGCTTTGAAGGCGGAGAGAGAGAGAGAGAGAGAGAGAGCATTTAGGGATTTATGGTTGTGGGGGTTCTGGTGAGGGGAAGCGAAGTTGCGGGAGGGGAGGGAAGAGGCGCGGTTGAGATTGAGGAAGTGGCCGGTGGTGGCCATGGGGGATAAGGAGGAGACGGCAGAGAGAGAGAGAGAGAGAGAAAAAAAGGGGGGCGTTAGAAGTAGATGAGAGAACCGAATCCCAAAGGAAACACCTGGCAAATTACAGCTTGTATTTTTGTCCAAACAGTGTAAGCTATTTACAAAATGCCATTGGTGTCTATGTGAAGGGTGGAGAAAGCTGAACCGTTGGATTTGTTTGTATGTGTAGATAAAATTTATGTTAGGAAGAAATCTAAACCGTTGAAAGAGAATATTCATTAGGAATATTCCCAAAGGCCCTTCTGTTTTATTAGATAGATATATACGGGGCGATTCCGGGAACCTCTTAAAAAACCTCTAAAAGAACATTCCATCTCAGCCCTCCATTTCAAGGGCTGAGATTAAATCCCTCATTCCTCCCCAAAAACTAAAAACACGCTGCCCCCCTTTCTCCCATCTCACATATGGCGATCCAACCCCCCAGTTCCCCACCCTCCACCGATCGATGAGCCCCCAGCCGCCGACAACCCACGGCGCACATGGCAACGACCCCCTCTCTCTCTCTCTCTCTCTCTCTCTCTCTCTCTCTCTCTCCGCGTCTCTCTTTTTCTCTCTCGGGCTCATTTTTTCCCTCCAAGAAGGCCTGCTACAGTGTTGGGTTTGCTGGTGGGGTTGGTGGTCAATCCCATCGGCACCAAGAAGAAGAAGAACGTCGTGACCCCTAGAAGAAACAGATTTGACCTCCAAATTAGGGCTCGAGCTCGATTTATAGGTATCTCTCTCCCTCCCCCTCTCTATTCGAATCTGTTTTTTTTTTAGTTAGGGTTTAACATTGGGTCTCTCTGTCTCTCTCTGGTTCGATTTACCCAAAATTAGGGTTAGGGAGACACGGATCTCCACATTCCAAGTGTTTAGTCAAAACACAAACACGGTTTTAGGAAAATTGCATAACAGATGGAACTAAATTTTTTGTCCCCATGCATTTGTTTACTTGAATAAGAAATGCAAGAAAATGCGAAATTTTACTTTCGGAGATATGCATCTATATTTCAAAAACATTTGGTTGCATATGGAGATATACAACTACTATATCTGTAATTGAGAAAATATTATCTCGCAGAAATAACAAGCTATTAACTTTAGGTGTGGAGTTTTGATGTGCGATAATTTTTATGATGTTACACTCGGTAATGATTTTTCTTTTAATTGTTTTCGTCTCCCAGTTCATTTGATGAAGCCTAGCGCAACTATCATTCTCCGACATGCACAGATTGACATGTTCAATGCCGTGTCGAGGTCACAGAACCTAGTTGAAATCTGTTAAATCCTCATCTGCTTGTGTGCCTATCTCTCTGGTTGATTTGCTGGATTGGTTTGCCCAAAATGTCAAAGGGGAGAGCTTCAAGTGCAGAATTATGAAATGTTCATTGGGAGTTACAGTGTATCTCATTTGGAGGGAGAGAAACTTACGAGTGTTCCAACAAAAAACGATGGCGAGTGATGAAGTTGCTTGGAATGCTGTTAACTCCATGAGGGACTTTCTCAGTTCCATGAGAGGAGTAAAGTCATCCACGGAGAATAAAAGATTGTTGTGGGCACACGCCCCAAAAACTCCCGGCGCTTTACGCACGAAAATTCCAGGTGCGCCCTTCTCGCGGAAAGCGTGGCGAAACGCTTCGCGGATCAGAGAGTCGCCACTCGGGTTTTGTGGAAAGTACCCAAGAAACCGTGGTTTTGAAAACGTTTTGGATTGCGTTTGTTTGAGTTTGAAAAAGGCTTGTAGACTGGTCCGTCGTCACCTTTGAAATCTGAGGTTCGGGAGCCAGGTTACGAGAAGGGAAGGGTTTTATGGCACCCCCTCTCGCCCAATCCGGAGATCGGTCTCTACTCAGGCATTTTATAAAACATTTGCTTTTCTCTCTTTTGTTTGATCATTTTCTTAGCCAGTTAGGGCGGGGGAACAGTTAACGGGGGGATTAAAACTGTAACACGTTTGCAGTTATGTACAAGTATGTGACAAAATGTTTATGGATGTTTGATGTTTGATCTAAACAAGTATAATAGATTGAGAACAAGCTACTGTGAACATTTTGAACAGACTAGAGCACGCTAACTGTGCAGTGATGCACACAGAAGCAAGCCTGCATGCACTGGCTAAGCCACTGCATGCAGCCCTGACCTGCGTGCTCCACACCACAACTGGCGTGCGCCGGTAAGCTCAAGTCCACAGCTCCTGTTATCAACCCTCTGGGCTCTGGAAGGGACCAGTGCACACCCAGGACAAACCACACAGTTTATATAGGTTACTAAACTATTACAGACAGATCAAAGGGCTAAGAAGCCACCAAATGAACAGAAAACCCCTTAAATAGTGAGGGGAGAATGATCAAAGGCCTGGATGGAAGATCCATGCAAGGGCCAAGCCACTGGATGCTAGACTACTACCGTACGCCAGTAGTGTATGGCCGTACGCCAGTTATCACTTTGCTCCAATGCTTTGGCTTTGCACCATCTGGGCTCTAGATCATGACCAGAAGGCTCCCAGAGGCCAAACTACACTAAGATACAGATGGAAGAGAAAGCAGTTCTAAAATACAGTAAGCAAAAGGTTGGTTTTAACATGCATCAGGGTGATCAGAACATAAATGAAGCAAGAAAACAATGATCCATGATCCCCACGCCAGTTTTGCACATACTACCATGACTGGCGTACGGCTCAAACTACTGGCGTGCGCCACTGATCACTGCCTACGGTTTTGAAACCTTGCCAGCATTAGGGCCAGGACTGGTATAGATTACCTACCTTGACCCTGCTAGCCCCCCTCAGGGGTCAGAACAGAAAAACAGAAAGCAAAGGTGGTATACCTTTTGCTTGTGAGTTTTGATGGATGGTTTGAGCTTTGAGCTTGAAGATGATGGATGGAGGATGCAATGGGGGTTATGGACTGTGGAGAGTGTTTCCCTTACTTGCTCTTTCTATGGAAGAGAAAGGAAGCAAAGGAGGAAATGAAGAGGAAGAGGACAAGGGGACTTGAGCTCTTAATATTGCTAACCCCTTTTGTAACCAACCAACCCTTTGCAAGGGTGAGGGAGAGGGGTATTTATAAGCCAAGGAGGACTGAGATCAGCTGGTCCTAAGGGCTTGTTTGGTGGCTAAGGAGAGAAAGGAGCCTCCCATGCATTAAATGCATGGGACAAGGCTTGAGAGGTGGTGTAGTGGTAGAGGGAACAGCCAGGACGAGATAATCATCAGGGGAACTGTGGCTGACGTCGGGAGGTTACAAAAACTCCCGCGCGTTCTGCTGAATAAAGTTGATTTGTTTGGGATTGACTGGCGTACGCCCCTTGTTGAGTGGCGTGCGCCAGTAACGGGCGATGACTGACACGTGCAGTGCTTCCTGCGCACACTAGTAAAAAACCAGCGTACTCCAGTAGGGTTTTGCTGTGGCCATTTGGTTCTGGCTTGAGGTGTCACGACCACCATTTTCAACATAAAATATAAAGAGTTTCTTAAGCAATTACCTCACAATAATCCGCACGTTACCAAAATATCATTAATTACCCATAACCATACTTCCAAGCCCAAGAGTTCAAAAATATTACATCTTTGGCACAACGGCCCCAAATAAGAATAGACATCAAAGGTCAAGAGTTTAGAGTTTACAAAATATCCCATAGTCAATTGAACCATCACTTAAGTTACAAATACATCTTCAAAAGGAATTTACAAAGATGCCTAAGTAACTCTACAATGTTAGCTTTCAAAACGTTGTGTCCGATACCCAAGCACTCCAATCATGGTCGCTAATGTCCAGAGTTATTACCTGAAAAGAAATAAGGCTTGAGCTACACCAGCCCAGTAGGAATGCTACGCAGACAATATATGCAAGAGAAATGCGAAAGTGATAATACGACGTATGCAAAGGATAGCCCAAGCAACTAACAATCGAAATGGTTCAACAATCCGACAAACAAGCCATGAGATTTAGAATACCCCTCAACCTTTAACCATTATCATATCTC